>CM020520.1:4522500-5052500 GCA_009823395.1 Thamnaconus septentrionalis
TGGCTGAACACAAATATTTAATTGTGATGTGTTGTTTTTTTTCCCCTTGATTTGTTGGATGACGTGAAGTTCACCAAGTTCATCATTAACTGACTAAATTTCTTTTCGATGTATTTCTTTTTATGTATTCAGGAATTTGAAATGAGTTCACATTTCTTTGAGTTGATCACGGCGGACAAAAGAGACCTGGACTTTGATGTATTTGGTGAGTAATCAATTCTTGAAACCAATATGTTGTTGAAAATGGATGATGAAGGACTGTAAGAATAATATTTTATTGGCTTTCTCGTGTCTAACTGATACATGATTAGATTTTATGTTGACTTGCAGTTCCAGCATTGACCATCAACTTTTGATAACTATTGTGCTGCTCAAGCAACGCTACTGGAAACTGTTTGTTTTTTTCTTATAGGTGCCCTCGAAAATAATAGCACCTTGTATTTAATACAAAATGGGAGCCAAACTCGGTCATTGGCAACAGAGCAGCCCATCGACTTCACGCCTCACTATGACACATTGATTCGCAGTGGCATGTATGAATACTATGAAAGTAGGGGAAAGAATTCATTACGTAAGTGTTGACATCAAAAAAATATTGATTTGTGTGTGTGTGTGTGTGTGTGTGTGTGTGTGTGTGTGTGTGTGTGTGTGTGTGTGTGTGTGTGTGTGTGTGTGTGTGTGTGTGGGCGGGGGGGGGGGTCACTTGAGAGGGTTTCACCCTTGACCTTTTGGGGAGGCTGTTTGACCGTTGCCTTTAAAGAGAGACAGGATAATTGAGTCCGTCCTTTGTTTCACCACTCCTACAGTGATATCTTTAACACCACAATGTCACTTAGTGCTGAAATACTATTACATGAGCAATACTAGAGGTGGAATATAAATTCTAACATCTTGTGCCACAACTGTACCATCTGATAAAGCCTGATCCCTTGAGCAGTGCAAATTAAAAGTGATATAAATGCATGAGACACTTCATTGCGATGTGAAATAAAAATAACGAGAAAGAATGGGTACATTTCTTAGATACGGTAATACTTAGTAATACTTAGTAATACTAGGAAGTAGTTATAGTACTAACTACTGTTCATCTTTTTTCTAGCTTATGCTATTGCGGAGCTTATTGACAACGCACTCGGGGCAACGACTAAAAACAGTGACCTGAGGACAATAGAGATACGGATGGTTTGTTTCGCTGTATTATTTCGAGAACAATAATTACATCCAACATTATTGTTTTAAGAAGAAATTATGTTAAGTATGTTTTGGTGTTTCAGCTCTTTGATAACACCCTTGGGAAGCCTGCAGTGATTGTTTTAGATAATGGATGTGGGATGACCTCAAAGCAACTCAATGACTGGGCGGTATACAGGCTCTCCAAATTTCACAGGAATGACCACTCAGTTTCAAGGTTGTTGTATTTTGCGTTGTATTTGAATTGCTTCAAACACCGTCCGGTAACAGATGGTGGTAAATTTCTCAAATTAAAATGCTTAAAACTTGGTGACATTCATTTTTTCTGTCATTTTCCCCTACTTTTTTGATTGCAGCAGTGAGCAAGAGGGGTATGTTTGGCCTGACCCTGTTCGTCGCAGTATTAACAGTGACATCTCATATTTTGGAGTTGGAGGAAAGCAGGCCACTTTTTACATTGGAGACTCCGTCAGGGTAGGTCTTCTGTGATATAAAAAAGTTGCATAACTTCATTCATTGAAAGCATAGCATAGCATCACATAGGATCCTGAATTACCCTCATAGACATTGTCTTTGTGAGTGGAGCACATGATTTATTTATTTTTTATTATGTCTTGTTTGTTCTCGTCCGTCAGATGATCACAAAACCAGCTGGCTCCCCAGACGTCCATGAGCTTGTTTTGTCAAAAGAAGATTTTGAGAGAAAATATAAGAACAGCGAGGACATTTATAAAACAAAGATCACATACAGAAAGGTACATTTGGAAATAAAAAACAAAAACAAGATGATGCTAATTTGAATTAGGCCATTTTAGCTGTCTAGAGTCCCATCTCTCCACTGAAATCTGTTTCTTTGCCAAAGCCCTGTGACTCCTCGCATGTGAGTACTGACCAAGGCTTCCTTGAAAGGCTTATCAATGAAGAATCGGGAAAGGAAAGCTTCACGGTTGTGGTCATTACAGGTGTACGACCTGAACATGTCACCTTTCTAAAAGAAGATTTCAAAGTGTGGACCAGACAGCTGGCGTGTGTAGATTTATTTATTCTTACTCATTTCATCTGATACTAGTCTGAACGAGTTTGCAAAATAAGAGATGTCTTCTTATTTTAGACACGTGTATCACTACTATATCCATGGAAGCGAAGGAAATGTATTCACAAGAAGTGCCACCAGCTCAGCTGATGCCAATAAAATTGACATTCAGGTAAAGCCTAGTATTGTCACATATATTATTATTATTATTATTATTATTATTATTATTATTATTATTATTATCATTATTATTATCATTACCTTGTATATTACCAGATAACCATGCGAGAGAAGCCTGACAAGTTGCCACATGTGATAAACCTTCGGGAAGTTGATGACGACATGGAGACTTTGTATATAAATACGGCCAAAGATACATTTGAGTTTGAGGCCTCCTTGAAAGATGGTAGCAGGGTGGAGGGAGCCATTCGATATCATCCCTTTCTCTATGACAAGGAGACATTCCCTAAAGACTCCAATATGGCTCAAGGTACCTCTTCTAAATAATTTATTCATTTACTGAATTATTTAATTATTATTTAATTGTCTTATTTTTTATTTCATGTTCACTTTTTGTCCATCAACCGCAGAAGATCACAAAGTTGAGGATGATGAATCGGAAGTCCTGCATCAAGCAAGGGGAAAGCTGCCAATATTTGACTGTTACTGGAATGGCAGGCTCATTCCAAACACAAGAGTGCCAGAGTAATTAATACATTTTTCTTGTATGTTTTTTTGTTTTTGAATGGCACTGCTTTATTTTTGTTGTTGTTTTCTTTTTCCTTTTTTACAGGTTAAAGTGGTGCACGTGGACCAAAGATTCAAAGGTCCCTGAAGAGTGTTACAATCGCATCTCAGGGGCACTTTTCAGTGATGCAGGACTGCAGGTCACCACAAATAAGCTCACCTTTCTTGACCTGGAGAGCAAACTGAACTGCAAAGACACTATCTACACGCATGTTTCAAATGGAAAGGTAACATGCCATAATGACATGCATGTACTCACACACGCACACGCAGAAAAAGAAGAAAACAAAGGCAGAGGTCTTTATCCCTTTTCTCCTTATATTGCCAGAAACAAAGGGCCAACATTGGGAAACTGTTCACACAGTGGCTAAAGAATGCAATAAGAAGTGGGACAAGCAAATTAATTTCCTGGACTACAAAGAGACCATATCACGAAAAGATGTGCATGTGAAGAAAATGGAGTTTCCCTGGGCAGTTTTCTCTGCCATTGAATGGAATGGGAAAATGTACAAAAAAGGCGATCTGGTGAACATTTTTTTTTCTATATTTCACGGCCATGTCCTTTTGTTACTTACATTATTTTAACCTACACTCTTCCAAATGCAGGTAAAATCTAAGAAAATGGGAGCTTTTTTTTACGGTTCTATAAACCGTTTTTTGCTCTATGGAAACCACGACGCAGACGTCTTTGCCACAGGAGGAGTGGTTGAATTAACTCTGGTGAGCAGCAAGTAATGTATACTTGTTGTGCCTCTCTTGTCACCTTTTTGAATAAACCGAATCACTTTTATTTTTCGTCTACTCTTGTACTCTTATGTGAAAAAGAGTAGAGAAGCGCAACTGTGTTTGTTTTCCAATGTGACAACATTTCCCACAGTTTTTATGTTGGATTGAGGCTGTCACACATTTTAGCTCTTTCCTTCTATTTTTCTTTTTGATATTCAGTTGTTCCCTTTTTAGTAACTTTAAGGTATGTTTGTGGTTGTGTGCCATAAGGGTAAATGAATACATCTGTTTCTTAGGAACCAGAAGCGCTTTACAACACATCCAAGATTATACCAATTACCAAAGATCGATCAGGCCGCCATCAACGAAGACATTGAGAATCACATCAATGAAGATTTAACCAAGTAAGTGCCAGAAATTTACCAGTAAGGTTTTAGTACCCTTTGTGAAATAAATCGGTAGATTTTTTATTTTATTAATATTATTATTAATTTGTTCACTTATTTATTTATTTATTTTTTTTTATAGTGAGGCAAGTGAAGCAAAAGTAAAATTGGTCTTAGATGTTTAATGTCAGACGAGTATGGGTCAGTGCAAAGAACAAATGTTTCTGCGCACTAATGTCTGTGTTGACAGCAATTTTGCTTTTATAGTTGTTCACATGGGTGCATGGGTGTGTGATAAATTACTATTGCTAATGATGATTGCTGGTAAGGACTGAGCACTAAAGAAATTACCATTTGATACAATGACTCTGCTATTGTGGGAGCTGAAAACTAAATGTATGCTTTGGCTGGATTGGCTCTCTGTTTTTCTTAGTTAATTGTGCTTGCTTTCAGAATTCCAGACCACCTCATTGTGACCTGGCCGAACGAAAACCCATTGAAAGAAAATGCGGTTATTTCAGCTGGAACTGTCATAGGTGAAAAGTCACATTTGTTACCACCGACATCCTGTGATAAATAACGTGGATCATGAACTCAAGACTGGAAATGTTCACTTTTCACCCTATGTTGCTGCAGGGCCACTCAAAGTTGAAATTAAAAATAAGAAACAAGAATCGCTGAACAAGTTGCCAAACCCAGGCTCAAGAGAGTTGAAAAAACTCATTGTTGTTCTCAAAATCACTCATGGTAAAAGAAAAGAAGATCTTTTGATTGAGAAATTGTCATGTTTTGATGTCATGAATTATATATGATTCATTTTGCATTGACAAACACTTTGTATAAGATCATGACAGGCTCCTGTGGTCATATAGATGTTTTTATTTGATTTGTTTTTCACTCTAATAAGATCACCAAAGTGAAACTGCTGAGTCTGTAGTACATCATCTTGTTTTTCCAAGATAGCAATATAAATAATTCAAGATGTTGCGAAAACAATATTTTTCAGATATAAATAACTTGAATCTCAAATTAACAAAGGAAATGAACTTGAAAAACCGAGGAAATAAATATATGAATGCATGACCTCTCCTGTAGATCACAAAGCATAAAAATAAAAATCAAATTTGGTTTGCTTGGGTGATTAATATGATGCTTTAAATTTATAGCCAGTGTATTATTATTTCTAACCATTCCCTCCTCTGCATTTTGATGCAATTTGCTTTTGGTTAGGTATCGAAGGAGAAAAATTGCTTTGGATTGCTCCACATACGCCAAAGTGGGATTTTTATTTCAAGGAAATTGGTAAATAATTATTTTAAAACATAATAACTAATTGTATTAATCAGAGGATACTCTGATACCTCGATGTCATGGATGAGTTTTACATGCATTTTTTTCTTTAATAGACTCTCTGAAGGATTTGGGGAGGTATACATTGTCTCTGAACAGTGCTGTAAATGAATGTGGAAACACCTCCTTTGGTGGGAAAAGACTTCCCAGCTTCACACTCAGCTTCACCATCGAAGGTAAAGAAGACCCAACTTGTGTCACCTGCATGATTGAGTCAGAATGCTTTCTAATAAAGTACTTTATTTTTGTCAGCGGGCGACGCCCACAGTTTCAGTATTGTGGACTTCAGCAAGCCTATTAATGTGGGGACACCATTCAATATTCAGCTGCTGTTCAAAGACAAATTCGGACATGAAGCCAAGCCTCCACGTGATCTCAAGCCTGTAGTTGAATGCAGGTGGGCATAGCACAGTCGTAACAGGATGATCACTCTGCCGAATACCAGGGCTTTTCTGAGGAAAATGTCAAAGCTCAGACTCAGTATGGCAGAGAAACCCACACATTATTAAGACGTGTTTCGTTTCCTACTTGGCTAGTAGTTACACATTTTGCCCTTTTACTATTTATTTATTAATTCATTTTTTAAATCTATTTATTGTCATATTATATATTTGTGTTATCATTAATATTCATTCATTTTTTCATTCATTTTTGAAGTGGATTGAATCTACAGTTTGAGAAAGTGCAGTGCAGTGAAGCCAATTGCACAATCAAAAATGTCCAAGTAAAGGGAAAGTTCCTGATTGATTCACAGTCAAAGGTTTGAAAATTGTTTTCAATTTGGTACACATACAAATTTACTCGATGTCCAATTTACTTCTTGCCTAAATCCGTAGCCTTGTGCTGTACATACTACTTGTCTATTAACATGTTCTTTGAATGTTGGCAAATGCTTGCATTTTGCAATAGTTTTAATCATGTGCTTTATGTGGCAACTATTCAAGCTCAAAGTGACTCTTCCTGACATGAAACAAGGCATACAGAGCATGAACGTTACTGTCCGCCCTGGTGAGACTGCACTTTTATTTATGTATTCATACAGTATGTCAGTGTGTGAGGAAAACTTTTGAATATATATTCGTGCAACTTTACTTTATATTAAATTGTAGTGACACAACTTCAGCAAGTTTTTTTTTTTTTCGTGAAAAACTACATTTAATAACAGGTTGCTACTTTATAATTTTATTGCTGCTTCAACACTATATAGCTATATTAATTATCTTCTCTTTCTGTCTGTCTGTCTGTCTGTCTTTCTTTCTCTCCATCTTTCCTTTTTTAACATTAACGAAAGATCATGTCTGCACTCTGTTGCTGACTTAGTTTCACCAATTAACAAAACAGTCATAGTAAGCTTTCTAATTCTTTTTCAGGACAGCCTCATTCACTTTATGTTAAGCCAGAGGACGGCTCTGTCGACATTGAGAATGGAAATTGTGCCAAGTTTAGTCTTGAGATACACGACAAATATGGAAACATCACCACAAATTCATCCGCTCCCTTGACTGTTCAGTACCTGGTATGTATATCCATCTCAACTGTCTGACTTGGACTGAAAGGCAAATTTTTAATTGTTACCAATTTTTCAAGATCAAGATCTCACAAAAGGTTAGCATGACATGGCAGAGGTAGTGATTTATCCAGCAATGTTGGTGAAGGTTAGTCTTTCTACTATTTGCTGTGTAATGAAGCCAACATGTTATCCGACTTTTAGGTTGCAGGGTATGCAGCAGAAACCATTGACTGCAGCCAAACCGGAGCTGGAGAAATCAGGACAAAGGACATTAACCTGAAAATAATCAATGGAGAACCCCAGAAGCGGCGAGTTACGTTTAAGATGCCTGTAAGAAACAGTAGAAGTACAAAACAGAGAAGTTGAGGAGAGTTGCAGTTCTCATAGCATCTGAGGAGAGCGCGTTGTCACCGTCTCTTCTTTTGTTGTTCAACGTCAGCGTCACAAGAACATTGCATCCATTGAGAAGGAGCTGAAGGTATTGCCCAGCAAAAGGGTCGCCTCCTTGGAAGTTTACTGTAAAGATGGCAACAATCTGGTGCTGAAGGATAAGGAGAAGATACAGTGGGTGGCTGGAGGTGTCCTGGAGAACCTGCATTATAGGCTGTACGATGAGGCAGGCGCAGAAGTGCCACTCACTGCAGAAGTGGCCTCTAAGATCAAGGTGTGTACCTGCTCTGTCCTCGCTAGCCGATTGTGCGAAAGGTCATAGCCAGCTTGTTCTTTGTTGTTTACATTTATTGAGCGGACGTGCTGTGTTTGCCATCTTCCTGGATCAGTGGTAACTTACAATTGAAACAATTGGGTTTTTTTTTTAAGGTCAACTGGAAAGTTGATAAAGAGACAACAGATTTGGTCGGGGGGAAGCTTCCAAATGTGCCTGTGCCAAAACAGGTGGAGGATGAGCGCTTCCACCAGGTGTCCTTCCAGGACCAGACTGTGTCGCTGTCCTTCAGCATAGTGTAAGCCAGAAACAAAATTCTAAACTGTGACTATATATATATATATATATATATATATATATATATATATATATATATATATATATATATATATATATATATATATATATATATTGTGCTTCTTTTATGTGTTGCTAAAATCTTTTCCCATGTCTAGTTGTGATGTTTTTAGTCTACTGTTTTTTGGGACCAAGTGCAAAAGAAAAGGCCTCCTCTGATTTTTTGTTTTGTTTTGTTTTGTTTGTTTTTTGTAGCCCTCTTCCAGATGAACCCATGTGCCTGAAAGCCACTGTGCAACAAATCACAGTGAAACTGGGCGAAACCATTGGCCAACCCATACGTAAGGAGTAGTCACCCAGGATGTTTGTGGCTGACTTCCAGAAACTCTCACCTTTCTCTTCTTTTTCTTTTTTTTTTTTACTCAAGGTCTAGACCTGGTGGACAGGTTTAACAATGCTACCAAGACATTTGACTCCAGTTGTGTCAATCTCATGAGAGTCTCCGCTGAGGGCCTTGAAAAATCAGCAGTTAAATTTAAGTGGCAGGTAAGAACAGAGACCTGTGAAAATAGATTGCTAGATTCATTTTAGTTTTAATTTTATTTTTGTTTGTATATAGAAACCAACTGTGCAGCTTTTCTTCAATTTTCTGCATGATGACTTTTTTTCTTTTACATAAAATAAAAAGGTGTGCACTTTTATTAGATTGAAACACACTTTCAACTATGTGGTATCAGTGTCCCATCCCTAAATGCTTAGGCAGCTCATACCAGTAGAAAGAATGCTCATAATATCAAATACAATTATTTTAAATATATATTTTTTTTTTTTTTGTAAACACCCTTACTTGGGCGAAAGTGCAAGATTTTCTGCTCCATCTCATTGACATGTTTTGGCATCAGGAGAGCAGCAGGTGTATCCTGGTGTCAGGGTTACAGCTGCGTTCAGGGACTCCTGGCGACAGAGACATCCTCTTTACTTACAAGAGCTATGAAGAGAAGGTCGGGGTTAAAGTGACGGCGGGAATCCCGGCTCAGCTTAAACTCATCGGTGCGCCAGAGCAGGTGCGATGCCTGCCTTCTTTGGCCATGTGTCCAATGTCCTCAGTCTTATCATTGTTAAAATTTGATTGTCAACTGCATCGTTTTCAAACAGATAATTCACACATCGCCATGTTAATGTAACCTAAAGAAGGAAACTTGTTGTTTTTCAATCTTAAAGCCTTTGCAAGTGTTGAATGACCGTGGCATCGTCACACCTTTTCATCTCCAAGTGTGTGACCAGTGGGGGAATCCCTCTGCAGACCAGAGGGTTGTGGTCGAGTTAAAGTCTTCGTCTTCCCAACTCAAGGTTTGATTCATCAACGCCGGGAATGTTTGTATCATCAGGAACTTTGTACTTTTATACCAGTGGATCTCATCTGGTGGAGTCTCAGGACCCACATTTTTTTCCATTATCATGAGGTCGCGACCCAAATTCATTCCACAGCATCTTTCCATCAATTTAATAAATTAAAAATTGAAGTGTGCTGCTAAATGAATGCCAAACATTTACTCTGCCAAACTGCCCACAAGGCCGTGACCCAAATCAAAACTCCGCTACCCAATTTTGGGTCGCAACCCACCAGTTGAGAAACGCTGCTTCAGACAGTCACGCAATTGAAGCCCTCTTTGCTCAATAGGTGGTAACACTTGCTACTTCGACGCCTGTAAACTCTGAAGGGAAAGCTTTGTTCCCTATACAGTGTTTGAGCGGACAAAAGTGAGTGTCACGTTATAAAACACAAAGATAGGAAGCCCGAGTTTTATCATTGTAATGGGAAAATAGTCCAAATCCTGGATGTGATTGTGAAATTGTAAATATTGCATTTCCTTTTTGCTCCTCTAGGGGTAATTATCAGCTCAGGTTCAGTGGACTGTTGTTTGGAAAGCCAATCCCAGGTCCGTCAGTAAATCTCACTCTGATCCCTGATCCCACCAAACCTGTCAGTCTGGCAGTGGAGTATGACACCACAGCAAAGTTACCTGCTGGAGGACAATTCCCAGGTTTTTATCTTTTTTTTTCAATCCCTTTTGTGCATACATCCTATGATGCTGTACATTGTACATGTACATTCATTTGTCACGGTCACACACTTAGCACAGCCTTGTGTGCGCGTGTGTTCGCTCAGTGTTCACAATGGCAGTGTTAGCTGACGACGGAAGCACAATGAAAAACTTCAACGCTGCCGACGCAACAATGTGGTGGTGGCCGGAAACTCCTGAGGCACAAACGCCGCCGCCAACAGTAAGCAAGAGCAACTGTGCAAACCTTCTGGTCGGTGTGGATCGATATGATGTTTTACCTCTGCACCTTTTTGTCAAGGCCACTATGCTGAAGTGCAGTGAACCCACGGAGAATGACAGGAATGACTGTTTACACTTCAGGTAAATTAGCTTGAATATGTTCTGGCTAAGCTGTAACACTGGATGGTTCAATGCTATTCAAGATGGAACACTTGAATCGTTTGGCAACTCCTGATCTAAGTTTGAAATGTGGCTGATCTTGCACACGATGACACTGCAGAGACAAAGAGATCCCAGAAGGCGTTGGGAAGTATACCATTCAGTTCTCTCTACATGTAAGCCAGAGCAGAGTCCTGTACAGCAGTCAGGTTAGTCAAATGTTTTCCTAACGTAGTTCTTTCTAACATGGAGTATTGTTGTGTTTACACACATCATATTATTTTCCATTTTTCCCAATTTGTAATTTACTTTGATCACTGCCATCGACCCCCCAACCCCAAACCAATTGTTGATGAAGATTTTTTAATTTGTTTGCTTTGCATAATAAAACATCCCATAAACACTGTTCCTAAATTGCTTGCTTTTTACATGACGCAGATTGCTGTTAATGTTGTGGCCAGTGAACCTGTGAAACTGGTGCCCGTCCTTCAGCTGCTGTCTCTAGTTGTTTCTTCCAGTCCTGATGTTGCCAGCATTACCTTGTTGACCAATGTGACCCTGAGGATAGTGGTAAGTTCAAATCAATGGAACGTTTGAAAGGTGTCCTTCAGAAAAAAAAAAAAGCAGAAGCAGGGTTTGTGCAGCTGCATGTACAAAATTTTAATGTTAAGTCTTCCATCTAATATTGAGCAATATTGGCCTAATATTGGCGTGTTGCAGGACTTGTATGGGAACCCTGCAGGACAGGACCTGAATGGGAAAGTGAAGGTTTTTATAAAGAGTGCCACTGGAGAGCAGAACCATCGCCTGCCGTTGTTTGAGGACAAAACCAGCAGTATTCAGTTCAACTTGGTTGATGGAATGATCCAAATCCCCGTAAGGAAACAATAGATCAACACTACGGTTTTTGCATTTAGTTTTGTTTTTTTGGCACATGGAAAGACATCACACATGCAATGTTTTTTCTGTACCATGCACAGAGGCTGGCTGTCATCACAGAGAACCCTGGCGAGGACGGAAAGTCGTACATCCTTGTTTTTGAACCTCAGGTGCCACAGACGCCCCTGCAGCCCTTTGAACTCCCTTTCAATGTTTGCAAAAGTATGGTGGAAAATAACGTCATTTGTTTCTGTTCTCTTTCACTTGTATCATTAAACCAGGTTTGCAGCCAAAACGTAAAGGGTTCACCGAGTGTGTAGCGAAAAATGGAACATGGTTTCTGCTCTAAATTACTCCTCCCATCAATTCCCATAATTGTTCTGTTTGTGACCTCAATTATTTAAGAAACATTTCCCGTACTCCTGTTTTTAATTTTTGTGCTTTACGGCGGTGATTGAAAGCAACCAAGGGCATTGTTTCTGAGCTGACATAGGGCTGTTCAACTATTGTCTGGAAATTATTTTGGAGACCAGAAAGAAAATCTTCATCTTTCTTCTCATCTTGGTGACAGACGTGTCAATAATCCTAATGGTTCTCGCTATTTTTCAGATGTGGAGAATCAGCAAAGAATGGCCAAGCTAACCGAGAAGAGAGAGAAACTCAGACAGTCTCTCACTGTTTATAAGGAGAAATTTGCTTTAGGCAGTGATCTTCTTAAAGAGATGCAAAGTAAGGTGTCTTTTTAAAATATTGATTATCACCTTTTTTCACTTTTATTTAATTGCTTGTATTCTGTCCTCACTAGTTAATCTCCAAGATGCCAAAGAGAAACAGGCTGTCCTGAAAGACAATCTGTGTCATAAAAATGTGGAAGTAACACCATATGTAAGAGGCCAAATTACCTTTTACTTTAATGCCATAACATATTATATTATCTGTCTAAGTTTGTTCTGAAAATCTTTTTAATCTCAATAGATAACAGATATTGACAGACTTTTGAGAGAGAAGAGGACTGAGGCCAATAAGATCAGTATGGCGAGAAGAAAAGCCTTCACTGTCAATGATAGATTCAGTGGACAGCCTGATGTTTTGGGAATGGTAAAAAAAAAAAAATCTTGTCTCTGCTAGAATAACGTCATTTAAAAAATGTACCACCATTTCTATGTTTAAGTTCAGAAGTGGAAAACAAGATCTGAAATCGTATAAGAGGACATTACAGTGTAATTATGACTTTCTGAACGCAGGTTGGCCACCTGGCACTTGTGCAGGATGATGCTGCGGCGTGGGTCATCTCATGGCACATCAGCGCAGACATGGACTGTTACATCACCAAGACGACTGCAGCAGCAAAGAACATCTTTGATGAAACGCGGGGGCGGCAGCAGGTCATGTCACTGGATGGTGTATACGTGAATCCTGGCGACAGGTCAGAAGGCAAAGGCTGATGAGAATCTTTTGAATCTTCTGCTTTTGGCAGTCGCATGGCCCTGGTTGTAGCTGATTTTCTCTTCTCGGATGTTCTCTCCTGTGTCTCACTACAGCCCACTCCCACACATCAGAAACGGCCGCAGTCTCTTTGACCCCACTGGGAACCCTGTGCTTGCACGTGATCTTCTAATTTACCCCCAAGACCAGGAGAGCTGTAAACTCGGTGAGCTGCCTTATATGGGGTTCTTCATTACTGCCTGGCTTTCATACCCTGCCCCTCTTCCCATAATTGACTCATAGCAGTGGTTTGCAGTGCTGCTCAGGCTTTTCTTTTTCTTCAGATCTACTGGTTTACTGTTGTTAGTGTATTTCCTTCATGTCTTGTTGGTACTGCTGCCTGGGTAAATGGTTCCACCTGGGATCCGATCTTACTGATGAGAAACTGTTTGTCTCTGGAGGGCCCATTACCGGGAATAACATGACCTTTTTTAAACAATGTTTAAGTTGCTTTTAATGAGTTTTCTTTCCTTCTTTCTCTTTTTTCCGAAGTAGTCTCAGACGAGGTCTTTATCCATCATTTACATCAATTCTCTTGTTCTACACTCTGTAAATCATACTAATAGCTTTAGTTAATACTGAAGACCTCCTGCTTTTCACTTCCTTTGCAGCATTTAAAAACATTTTGCGTCAAACTATCCTAATTGATGACCTGGACTCTGGGAACCACTACAGAAGCATGGTGAGTGACACTTGCTTATAACGCAGCGGTTGGTATTTCCCCACTCAATGTGCCATGTCTTACAGCTGGCGCGGAACAGGATTATGTGTCCAACCATCTTGACCAGACAAGGGGACAGGATCTCCGCCAACGGGAAGTTTGGAGGCTGCCAGAACAAAGCACCGCCACGGAATAACCGCTCGAAAATGTTTGGAGCACCGATGCCACAGCACCATGACAGACTGATGGAACAAATAGGTGACGTGTGTCTTAGCGTTGTCTTTTAAGGTTGGGTTGTAACGGTCAAATTTGCCATCTCGTGGCGAGAAGAAAAAGTCTTTTAGAGTGTGTTGAGCAGAGTGAAGTGAAGTGAATCCATTCTCCCTGTGCATTCTCATTTATATAAATTGAATTGGACGGACGTAGCACAAGGAAACACCGAGTGCCAAAGTTTGTGAAATTGTAGATGAATTGCAGATGATCCAGTGACTTTTAAATTCTGAAGCGTGAAAGAATTTATCACTTTTTTGTGTCCTTAAGGGGAGAAAAGTTTACAAAAGGTAATCACTTCTCATCTTTTCATTTTTATACTCTAAAAGCGCTGTGTGTGTCGCTTGACAGATTTGCTCCAACAGTACCGCTCGGCTGTGCAGACGGTCAACAAGAACCAGGGGGATTATGAGGATCAGCAACAGGAGATGAACTCTGAAGAGTGGCAGAAAAGTAAACAAGAAATGGAGTCTATAAGGCAGGAGCTGGACAAGATTGACACCGAGTGTATGTTTGGCATACTGGCAGAATACATGCAAAATTTGTGCCTTTGCTATTCTTCAGTGTTTTGGATTTTTTTTATTATTATTACTATTAAGCTGTGTGTGTGTGTGTGTGTGTGTGTGTCTTGTAGGTGCGTCTGAAATAAGACCAGTGAAACGTGGTCCTCCGGATGCAGGAGAGACATCTGACATCATTGCAAAGAGGACAAGGAGCTCAGACTAGCTAGAGTATCATTCACCCAAGTGGCTGTGGGCTTGACAGCTTTACTTTATTATCAAATCATTTGTACTCCCTTTTATTTGTTGGTGTGATTTTAAACGTTAAAAAGTAGTAAATAATATATAAAAATAGCATATTTTATCTATCCAAAATTTTAAACCAAAGGACAGTTTACCTGCATGCATGTATGTTTTTTTTGTTTGTTTTTTGTTTTTTTAAATATATGAAATGAGGTAACAATCAGCAGAAGTGATAATTAAAAACAACAGCACTGAAAAAACAGAGGAGAGGTACATAACACACTGATCACGTAGAGAATGCAACTCTGCATTATCGCATTTTCGGATGTGGTATATGTGTCAAAATTATTTATTATAATTATTATTTCTTGGGTGTTTGACACCATTTTTTTTTGTTGTTTTTGATATTTTGTATAAATTGTTTTGTTGATGTGCTCAGAAGCTATTCGAAATAAAAAAAATCAATCAATCAATCAATCAATCAGAATACAGAGAACACAAATAGTAAATTATTGATAATAACATAAATCCTAAAGTTATAAGATGTATTAAGATTGGATATTCATCAGGTTGTTGTGATACTGCAGAAATAGATCAAGTAGAAACACCTCCAACAGTGGTTTAGTCTTCAGAAATCTGTGTTTGTGTAGAAAGAATTTACAAAAGAGAATGAAGTAATTCGTTATAAATACACTTTGAAAATAAGAAAAAAAAGTTCCCTGGTCGATCCAAAAATCATGCGCAACACTACATCGGCAAAATACATGACGTGTTCAAGTACAAAAATATACTTTTGATCTCGCCAGTGGCGTGTGTGCCTGTGTTTTTTGTCCATGCTCTGGAGGAGAGGGTGGGGGGGTTGGTGGTTCGGTGATCTGGGCGGGGCAAACATGATTTGGTGGGTGGGGGGCGGTTTGTCGGGTCCTTGGGCGTCGCACAATCATCCATCCATCTGGGAGGATGTTGCGTTCAGGCCCTGCACTGCAGACAAGTAGCTCCAGCTGATCGCCCGCATTTGGAGACTTTGTGGGAATTGAACAACGAACGCATAACACAAGGAGAAGGGAAGAAAAGGGACGATGAAGCGTGCACTGACAGTCTTCCACCTTCTGGCAACCTTGACTGCCATCAGTGCGACCCCATTCCAGTATGACATGTTCCAAGGTAACGCTCGGACCGACACGAAAAGAAACAAGTGAGTGTGGCGTTGTTGACATGCATCATCATTGTAAGTTGAGTTATTTTTTATTTTTTTTTTTTCTGTTTTTTGCCTTGCATCAAATGTCTTTCTATATGTTTTTGGGGGTTTTTTTTCATTGTTTTTTTTGTTTTTTGTTTTTTAATCAAATTTCAATTATTTCCACATCATGTCACAGAAACTGGTGCGCTCGCGTCGTGTACAAGAACGTGAGCTGCGCCGTGGTTGGAGGCACGGAGAGCGTCGTGCAGCCGGAGCTGCTGCCGTGTCCGGTGGAGCTGCCAAACTGCGCGCAACAAGTGATGTAAGTTCCCAGAAGTCGCTGTACCTTTGCCATGCCACGTTTAGTCCACACAGCAATAGATGTCACTCTTAGTAGTATCAACCTTTTAAGCGTAATTAAGTTGCCAGGCAGCTGCAGATTTGCCCCTCTAATTTGCCCGATATCAGAACAAATTCATTCTGTCCGTCATGCTGAAGGAAACTGATTTGATTGTATGACTTGATGGAAATCTTTTCCCTGCACCAGCCAAGTCTATGTTTTGCTTCAGTGATCTCTCAGCAACAGCCACATCTCATGTGTCACGCAGTTGGTCAGTGAGTGACAGGAACATGGCAGCCAATTGTTGGTTTCACTGCTGGAAATTTTGATTGTTAGTGTGTGTGTGTGTGTGTGTGTGTGTATATATATTTAATTTTTTACACTGTTTCGGTCCAACTGCATGATTCATTTGTTGCATCATGCGACTGATGTGTTGCGTTTTCTTGAGCGTTGAGGGAGGAGACAGATGATTTCTGTCAGAATGAGGCACCTTTGCCCTCCGTTTATCCCCCAGTGTCAGCTCTGGTGTGTGGGCCAGAGGGAAGCTCGCCTCAGCTGAGACCGACTCTCCCGATGTATAGGCTAGGATGACGTTGCGTCATTGTTTGAGCACTTGTGCACGTCAACAAAACAGAGTGGAATCAAACTAATGTCGCCGTTGCTTCCAGATATCGGACCCACTTTCGGCCCGTGTACAAGATTTCATACAAAATGGTGACGGAGCTCGAGTGGAGGTGCTGCCCGGGCTACCAGGGCTACGACTGCATGGAGGTGAAAGACATGAGGCTGCTGCAAGCGGAGCATGTGCCTCACCCCCCCGCTGCACACGGCGCAGGCCATGCAGGTGAGAGACAACATTTAAGCATTAAGTCGTACAACACAAAGTAAACATGCTGTGGATAATAATAATAATAAGGGTGACCAAAGACGTGTTCCCTGATGGTGTCTGTGTTCTTCCTGTGGCTCCAGGACGGCAAACCGAGAGCCAGGGGAGCCATCCATGGGAAGCGGGAGGGAATTCCAGAGGTCAGACGGGTCACAGGTCGTCAGGAGGCAGTTATCAAAATGCACAACACCTGGAGGAGGAGGTGCAGCGGCTCTCCCAGATGGTCCTGGACATGCAGGCCAGAATGACGGACATGTCGTCCAACCTGAGGCTGGATTTCCAGGAGGACGCCAGCAGAATGCTGGTCACGCTGCTCAACGGCGGCGGGCAGCCGGCCAGCGCCACCGGCGCCGAGGCGCAGACGGTTCGCGTGCACGAATTAGCGTTTGCCGGCGGCTCGGCGCAAATGAACGAGGCGATGAGCAGGATCAGTCAGGTGGCGGACGATTTGGAGTCCAAGAGCGACGCCCTGCAGGACCTGGTGGGGCGCGTCAGCCGCCACGACGAGCAGCTTCACCTGCTGATGGAGGGGCGTGGCCAGAGCCGTGCTGCCACGCCCTCCTCCTCATCCTCCACCGCCGCCGCGCCGGTCGGCGACCTCGGCCTGAAGGACTACCTGGACGAGAAGATCCGCGCACTGAGAGAGGAGCTGATGGAGGGGATGGACATCAAAATGGCGGACCTGAAGAACTCGTGCGACTACAAAATCTTGTCTGTGGTTCAGGAGCAGTGCGAGGGACAGGAGAGCAACTACTTCAGCCTGGCTGAGCTCATGGAGTCCAAGGAGAGCGACCTCCGCAAGGAGATCCAGGACCTCAGGGTCCAGATCAGCGCGCCGGCTGTGGAGGCGACGCCAGCGTCTGTCCCCCTTGTGGCTCGCGTGGAGAACCTGGAGGTCCGCCTGAACTCCTCTGAGAAGACAGGTTGCCCCGCTGTGGAGGAGAAACTGAAGGCTGAATGGGCGGAGGCCAACAAAGAGCTGAGAAAGACTGTGGAGGACAAACTAGCATCGGTTGAAGACACACTCAACTCCCTGTTGACAGATACAAGCAGTGTCTCCCTATCCACTGATCCGCTGGAGCACCAGGACGCCCAGCCGAAAGATCTGGGGTCGGTGAAGGAGTCCGTTCAAAGGCTACAAGGTCGATTCGAAGCCCTGGAGCGGCAGTGCTCCCACGGCCACGAGGGCGGCGTCGCGGAGGATCTGAAGGGGGCGCTGGGCGACGTGGACGGCCGCATCCGCCGCCTGGAGGGTTTGTGCGGCCGGCTGGAGCCTGTGGCGGAGAGCGTCCGAGGCATCGGGGACGGCCTGAGCCGGCACGTGGCCGACCTGTGGGGCCGCGTGGGTCAGCTCAACGCCACCGTGGTGGCCCAGGCCCGGGACGTGGGCGCGCTGAAGGGGGCGTGTCAATGCATCCCGACCGCCGGCGGGGGAGACGCGAAGGCGCTGACGGACAACAACCCTGGGACGACGGGTGAGCAACAGGGTGTCACTCACTCATTGTTTCCCATGATGCATGATGTGAAACTCTAAATTGTCCATAGGCGTGTGTGTGAGAGCGAGTGGTTGTTTGTCTTTGTTTGTGACTATGCGGCCCTGCAATGAACTGGCGACTTGTGCAATGGATGGACGAATGGTCATATGCATGGTGTAAACGTTTCCGAAAAGATTGAATGCTTCTTTTGTGCTTTGCCAGCTGTGATTTGCCACGAGTGGCTGCTGTTCTGCAGCTGGATCATCAGTGTCACTCCACTAATGTGACTCAGTATTGCAAGCGCAGGGTGGCCGTCAGATGCATGCAAGGTTTCCTGGCGCTCGCAGATGACTGCTGACAACTCGAAGTGATCGTGTTTGGGCTCGTGGCCAAGCCAGATTTCTACTATGTCACCACTTTCCCAGTTGTGTTTATTGGAGACATATGCTCAATCTAATAGTCAAACATTGTTGTGAAGCAATTCCTTGGCCTCGGGGAAACATTTCTCACTTTGCTTTTTGCACGCATTCACATACCTTTTTTTTTTTTTTTTTGCCTTTGCACACTTTCACTAGTGCATATTTTATCAGGAGTTGAGCGCAGAGGCCTCGCCCTAACTCGTTGTTTTGTCGTCGTGAGCGTTTTCTATAGTTTCTTTGCAGCTTGTTGCACCAGTTGCATATTTGCGACATGATTGTTGCTGGCTGAGGCCGGTGCCTGTGAGACAGAGCTGGATGACGGCTCCGACTCCAAGTGTCAACTAGGAGCACGCCCCATGACGTTCACTAGCCAAAGCGCTTCCTCTGGGAGCAGCTAGTTTTCCACTCACTGGTTTATAGGGCAGGTGACGGCGCAGAACAAGATCCAGGCCGGAGTCTGAGCCAAATGGTGGAGAAGCCCTGCACTGACACAGTGTTCTTATTGTTTTGTCTTGTTTTTTTTTTTTCTTATTATTGCATTTTTCCTTTGGCTACTTGACCGTCTCTGAAGCTGCTGTTTTTCATTTGCGCCCAGAGGAACATAATTATTTCCACTCTAACCTTTGGGCCACTTTGACCAAAAGCTTTGTGTTTGTTTCAGCTTCACCTTCCGCTTTTTTTTTTCTTTCTTTCTTTTTTTCTTTAGTCTCACTTCCCGCTTATCTAAAGCGAGTGGGAAAATGCTGCTTGGTGGAGTCCATCAGCGGCAGATACCGCACAGCTTATCGGTGATCCACTCACAGGCCTCTTAAATTTAGAGCCAGGAGCTTCGCTGTGTTTAGATTGGATGCTGCTGGAACATCGTTTTCTCACAGTCTCTTCTGTGTGTCAAGCCCTCTTTGTTTTTTTTGTTTTTGTTTTTTTTCAAAAGCTTCACAGCTGAGTAGGACTATAGAGTGCCAATCCCCAACAGATGAACCTCAGCCCCACGGGGCTTATGTCTAATGTGTTTACCGCGACGTCACGGCGGTTGTTAACTTTCCACCAGAGTGGAGAGAGGAAGGCTTCACTTTTGCGATAAACAGTTTGGTCGCTTTTCCTCGAAATAGTAATCATGCAGTCCTGCTGTGATTTATTGCCGTGTGCTGACTCGATGTGAAGCTTTAACCTCTGAGATTTTTTGTTTAAGGGCCATTTTTGCTTGATTCACAACAGAAGGTTGGTTTTTCCCAGTAATGCACACAACAGCTGCTCAAACGTGTGAAAACTGAGCTTTCCCGTCGGATTTTGAAGTGACCGAACATTAAAACACACAATCGTTCAATCTGGGGTATAAAGTTCCAGAGACAATGAAAAGTCGGACTTTTAAGGTGCGGATCTGGTGAGAATTAAGAATAAATTAACGAATGAAGGTTTTTCCTAATGATGGTTTTTCCCTCGACCCGATTGGAACTTTAATTTCACACTTGCACACATGTGCCTCTCTCTCTCTCTCGTTTGTGTGCATGTGTATGTATGTGTGCGTGCGGGCACGCACTGGTATGCTTACGTTGAAGCCCATCATTCATTGTGTGTTTGACGTGGAGGCCCTCAGATGTTTTAAAACAGCACTGAGGTCGTCTATTATGGGCTCGTCGCCCCCAGAAAAGGAAAACACGCTTTCCTGCCTCGCCAGCCGACGCTCAGTGACCCTCGAGATATAGGCTGACCGAACTGTGGCGGCCGGTCAAGCGTGATAACCTCCATCGGTGGGGCGGGTGGAAACAAGAAGGGACCTGACAGAAAAGCCCCTCTGGGACGTCCGGACAGAAAAGGTGTCGCGCCGTCTCCCTTTTCTTCTTAATCTTCTGAGTCGGCTGGAAAGAGAAAGAAAGGGAAAAAATAGAAAACTCTTCAGATTCCTGGGGCTGCTGCACTTTGGCCAACGATGACTCTTGAAGTGAACGCACTCCATCATCACGCGGTGCGTAATGTGGAAAAGTGGCCATTATTATCGGGACGAGGGGGCTCTTGTATCCTGAGCCACAACAAAGCGGCGCGCTACGACGCAAATCTTTGCGGCTGGCTCTGTTTGCACGCTCGCCTCTTTTTGATCGGGACGGGACCTCGGCTCAGTCGAGCGGCAGCGTCCTGAGCCAGGAGCCAAAGCTGCACGGAAATCCGACCTGCACCAATCAGCGCTGGCGCTACTCGAGCGCATGCCAGGTAATATACGAGGAGTGACACGAACACACATGTGCAGCCCCTCCCTCCCCTGTTTTAATGGTCACACACTGGTTCCACGCCACATGTTGCGTTTAAGGAGGCAGACAGACATCTCTGGTCTCCTCGGGCTGCGGGGACGGGCTGTAGGTGATTGAACATGTGGCCGTGCTGTGGTATGCGGCCTTTTATGTGCTTTGGCTCTTTTTTTCCCAGCAGATTCAGGGCCTGTTGTGTCGCTCTGCAGCGGAAGGAGCTAACAACGTGTGTGTGTGTGTGTGTGTGTGTGTGTGTGTGTGTGCCTCCAGCCAGGAGCGCTGATTTGTTGATAAACTCCAGGTTTTTTGCTCTCTGGAATGCACATTTTTTTTTTTTTTTTTGGTCCCGAGCCGATCGCTATACGAAGGTTTGTTGGTGGGAGCGAGAAGGGGGCCAGGCGTTTTCTCTGTTTACTGCCTTAATAACAGGCCCAGGTAATGACTCACTGCTCACGGCCGTAAACAGAAACACAAGTGTGCGTTTGTTGTCTCAAATTAAAATAAGACGCCGCAGCGTGGGGGTATATGGATGTTTGTCGTTGTGGCTTTTGACCCATTTTGTTTCCCCCAAATCTGTTTGAAACATGTTGTAGTTTAGTCTACAATTATGGTTTTCATCGTATGATAAAATGGAGGATCCAACGCTGCAATTTTGCTTTTGGGTGCACGCCCCCTGATGCAGGGGACAAACAAAATGTGAAAAACAGGAAGCCGCAAATTGCCCGATTTTGGCCAAAGAGCTTCCTGTAGATCCCCCATCTTTCAGTTTTGACACCCAAGTTCAAGATTTATCGCTTGAAAATATGATGCATTAAAAACCAGTCATATCTGCGGGGTGAAGATTGAAACAGGCCCAAACTCAAATTGATCTTTGCCTTCAGACTGTCAGCACAACTGTTATCTTTATGAAATATGGTCTTTGGTATTTTTCCTTTCTGCAACTGGGTTTGTCTCACAGTGTCGCAGTCCAGAGTTTGTTCTGGGAGAAATATGCCACTTCCACACGCCTGGCCCTGCACCTGTGTGCCTGTCTGACCTGCAGCCTTTGCCCCCATCGCTCACCTCCTTATCTGTGACTTCCAGGCCTTCAGGTTGCCATGGAGGACCCAGGGGCGCCCCAGGGTTCGGGTGAAGACCTCCCAGAGCCGACCGGCCCCCCTGATAGCAGCCGTCCGGATCCACCCGTGATGGAGGTTGGAGAGGCGGGGCCTCCCAGCAAGATGAGCTCCACCTCCAAGCTGCCCAAGGGAGCAGACGGCAGCATGATGCCCGTTCAGGGTTTCGCTGGAGCTCCAGGTTTGGCCACAAGTGCATGAGCCCCATTTCCCTGAAGTTAGTTTTGATTGGAGTTTATTATTTTCTGCAGCCTTGTTTTAGTTTGGAAACTTTGAAAAATTCAGAACGACGTCTTTCTTATACTCTATATTCTTCATTTGACAGCTCCCCCTAATGTCAAATTTACTGGCGCGCGCAATCCCAGCGTGACCCTTGTCTCAGGTAAGCACAGCTTCCGTCTCATTCATCTCCTGTAAATACGACAAATCTAGATATTTTTCTGTTTGCATTGACAGATGTGAACCCGCCTGAGAGACGTTCACCCTTCAAAGCTGCTGCAGCATCAGGTCTTGCCTTCTCGCCTTCCAGCAGGCATTCCTTTTCCCCGCCCGTGTTGATTCAGGGTGTGCGTCACTCGTGTCGTGTCGTGTCCTCTTGTCTGCGTCCAGGGGAGAGGGTGTCCTTCTCAGCCGGACTGACCCTGCCGCCGGCCCAGGGAGGGATGGGAGTCATCCGGTTCAACGAGGTGCTGGTGAACGACGGAGGACACTACGACCCTCACACAGGTTGGAATTCAGACGGCAGCAGGGAGAGGTGGAGGAACTGAAGCAGGAGCAGAGTAGTCTGGACCTGTGGCTCAGAGAGCATCTTCCTGCTTCTTCCAGGCATGTTCAGGGCTCCTGCCGACGGCCGCTACCTCGTAGCCGCCGTGCTCACGGCCCAGAGGGGGGAGAAGATGGAGGCCGCCCTGTCCGTGTCCAACCGCAGCATCCAGAAGCTGGACTCGGCCAGCTTCTCGCCGGGAGACGGCACGACGCGGTGCAGCTGCAGCGGCTCGGCCTCGCTCAGCCTGGTCCTGCCGCTGAAGAGAGGAGAGCAGGTCGGCCTCGTCTTGACTGCCGGGAAACTCGCCGCCCGCCAGACCTTCGCTCGTCTTTCAGCGTCACGCTCCTTTACTCCAGCCCATCGATGCGGTAGCCTCGCCTCCTTTCTTTAAAGAGACACTTTGCCGTGAGTGGAATTTATTTCTGATTGACCCAGGACTGGAAGGGAAATTACAGGCATTCAAGGGAGTGCAATTTTTTTATGTTTGTATCGCAATTTTATATATGGAATTTATATTGCTGGGATTTCCTGCACATGTGGACAAAACGTTGATTTTCCATCTGGTCAAGTTTGTTGCAAAATATATAGACATTTAAAATGTTGTGCAACACCAAAAAAAAAAATGTTTCTGACTGTATTAGTCCGGTCACACACACAAACCAAACACTGGTCGACTGTGAAAATACATTTTAATTTAATCAAGTATCATCCAGCAGATGATTAACAACAGTCATGCTACAGTTCTAAGGCAATATGAAAATAATTTAATTCACGAATAAGCGTTTGTGGTAATTATGATTCATTCAAATATATTTGTAAAAAAAAAAACAAACATGGTTTGTGCTTTAACTTTGCATCAGAGTCCAGCTCACACCAGGATGAGCAAAAATACCCACTGATAAAACAAGAGTTCATTGTCTTGACACAAGGTTTGTTGCTTTCACAGAAAGAATACATTACATTTCAACACACAGTATAATATAAGTGAGTGTACACAATGACAAAAAAAACCCCGCTTTGACTAAAGATTCCTCAGTTTGTGAATTCCACCAGGTAGAAGGTACCAGTTCAGTGTCTTTAAATAATTGCTCCAACAGCTTCAAAATTTGCCATCAGTGTCAAGTGTCATGAATCCATGACGCAACGTCGCTAAAACAGCTCATCGAAGCAGACCTGGGCGATGGGTTCTCTCCAGTAGCAGAAGGAGCTGAACTCTGGGCAGCTGAAGGCAGCGTTCTGTTGGGAACTCTTCAGCGGGAAGACGTGCTCCACCAGCTCACTCAGCCGGCTGTATCTGCAAAAGAGGGCAAAGAAGGAGGATTCAAGACATGACCTCCTCCTCCTCCTCCTCCTCCTCCTCCTCCCACCACGCCCACCCCACCAGGACATTTCAACACTCACGATGTTTTATTGCCTTTGGTGAGCTCCAGGATCAGCTCTCCTTTTGGGTTCACAGTGAAGATGTGAGACACGGAACGCCAACTTCCTTGTAGGCAAACACATCCTGGAGAGCGCAAGGAGAAATGGAGGGACAGCTTTTGTGTCGCGTCATAGGTCAAATATAATCCGTGACGGGAAGAACAAGCACTGGCACAGCGATGCGTCCTCCACTTACGCTGTCTCTGTTTCCAAAGGCTGCAAAGAAGGGATTCTTGTTGGGTGGAAACAAGCTCTTAATGTCCGCCAGGCATTCGATCTTGAACTTCTCTGGCTTTTTCTCGATGACTTCTCTGCCGAGGGAAAAACAGGATCACTAGGCTTGCTGCTAGTGAAACATCTGTTCATCATCAAAATGCGACAGGAGAGCAGCGAGCGACGCATCAAATGCTGTGCATGAAATATTTTCTACCACTGTGGTCGACTTGCAGAATTTGGAAATGCGTGAATACACTGATAAACATTGAATTGTCCTTGCGGGTCTTTGACTGTCTCATCTACTCACGACTCTATTTACTCCACAACAGGCACCGCTGATAGACAGCGGTGAGTATTCAAACACAGCACTGAGGTTCTGTGAAGAGAGAGGAGGACTGTAGGAGGAGCTTTGGAACCTGTGGAAGGCAGAGAAGAGGCTGCTGGGAGCCAGCATGAGAGGGCCCGGCGGCAGCAGAGTCCCTCTGTCGTTGACCCAGTGCAGGTAGCCTCGGGTCATGTCAGCCATGCCGATGGCCCGGGCGGAGCAGTACAGGAACTTGTAGCCGTTCCTGTAGTTCCAAGAGGAAGTTCTCACTGGCCTGACTTAAAATTGTGTTCCACGGAGGAGGACGAGAGAGAGGCGTGTCTTACTCGTGCACGGAGTGATAAAGCTTGGCGATGCCCTGGTGAGTCCAGTCCTTCCCCAGCTGAGGCAAGATGTGGCCAAACACGTCGGATCTGTTTAGAAGAAGAGAAACAGCGGCTGATTGTCAGAATAGCCATAGATGAAGTGAAGAGGTGCACGACGCGGCAGACCAACTTTGTGATGGTGCCGTCGATGTCGGAGATGACGATCTCGTCGTCCCAGTTCCACAGGTAGATGGTGCCCATGCAGCGGCACGTGCCCTGGTACTGGGTGGTGATGCTGAAGGTGACGTCGTTGAGCCCCTCCCTCAGCTTCAGGCTGGCCTGGCGGGGGAGTGTGATACACATTTGTTGGATTAAACACACAGAGAAAAAATACATTGATTTTTTTTTTTTTGCCTTTTGCAGATATTTCGCTACTGGCTGTGTTGCAAAGAGCTCAAAGCTTCTGCTGCTGCATCATGATGCTTGCAGTGAATGTGAGGATTGCCAACAGTATTCAAAGTATGAGCTAAAAAAAAAAAAAAAAAAAAGTAATGCGTTCAGCCATTCATTATACACTAGATTGTTTAATCAGTACTACGAGTCTAAAACAGTAAAATTCTCACAAGGGAAAACGTCAACTGCCTCATACAAGTCTTAACCTTTTGACTGTCGTGAATGTGATTACAGTTCAGAGAAGTGGCTGTTTATTTCCGTGCACGCTGCTCGTCTCGGGGCCTTACAATCTGGTCAGACGACAGGCGGAGGGACTTCCTGTAGGAGGGGCAGGGCGCGGCCCCCTCGGCGTGCACGTTGTCGGCTGGCGGCGGCGGTGGCGGCACCACGGCGTTCAGCTCTTTGATCTCATCTTCGCTCGACCAGCCGCTGACTTTGTGTCTGAAGGCGAAGAGAGAGGCAGGAAAATGATGATGAAATTTGCATCGTTGGGCATCATGACCTGACTAAAAGGCTGCAGAACTGATAAAATCCTCCAGAGGGCAGCAGATCTCATTTGCGGGAGAGGTGCTCTGCATCTTTTGGGCCAGTAGGCCGAGAGCATCGCACAGGATTAAAACGTGTTGTACCCTGAATGGTCCCATTTTGACATCTCCGTATGACTGTCCACTCAGAGAGTGACATTTGACCTTTGACGCCGACTCACTGTGTCTCCTGGACCTGCTGGGGGGAAGGACTGTCTCTGCTGACGGACTCCTGCTGCTCCAACTTGGCCTCTGTGCTGGACTGATGAGGGGAAACACACACACACACACACACAAGTGGTAAATATCTGATTAGCAAGCAACCACAAGTGTCGTGCATTCAGTTCACCTGCATTACGCTGCCCTTCCTCCAGAACCACCAGCGTCCAGACTTTCTAGGCATCTTCTGCCGGACCCAGGCTTCTTCTGTAGCCTGACAAACATAGATGAGCATTTCTTATTTAATAAGCTGGCTAAACGTGCAGGTACAGAGGAGTGCCAATAAAATCAAAGCACCTTTGGTATGTTCTTCTGAAAAGCCTGCATGCAGAGTATCAGCGGCGCCGCCAGCGTCCAGTTGTAGTACCTGGAGGAGCGGAGGGTCGTTTAGTTGTGATGCAATCGCTGAGTCACATCAGCGACGGATGGCCGCGACGCTCACCTGCTCCCAATCTTCACCACCAGGTTTGGGTTCTCCACGATGGCCGGGTTCTCCGCGAACTCGCTGAAGGAGACCACGTGCTTCGTGAATTTATCTGCAGGGGGAAACAGTGGAGTTTTGGGTCAGGACCCTGAAGGTTTAAAGAGGAGGAACCCCCTCACCACAGTTACCTTTAGGGATCTCCGAGTTCTCGGCCACGCCCCCGCACAGGGACAGGGTGACGTCGGGGAGGTCGCTGGGGGAGTCGGACAGGCTGTCGGTGCCGCTGTCCGCCGCGCCGCTGCCGACCGACTGGGGCGAGTGGGACACGGTGCGCCGTCCCAACTCCTCCACCCAGTGCCTGGGCTCCTGCTCGGGCTCGCTGCAGAGGGGAGACCACACGGGGCTGCATGTTCTCGTCGTGTTTGAATTAGTTGCCACTGGCTGGCTGGAGAAAGCAGCTCAAGTGCTACAAAAAAATGCAGTGACGTATGAAGCCAAATTAAGGCCATTTTGAAAGACTTCCTGCGTTTTGCACCTTTTGGGGAAGTAGCGGGCGGCGACCTCCGGCTCCAGGACGCTCAGGTCATCCAGGTAGATGTCCTCTGGTCCCTGGTGTTGGCTCCTCCTGGTCACACCTTTTTATTGCAGAGGCAAGACAAGTTTGCTGTCGTGTGCGGAGTGTTTTTCTTTTTTTTCTCTCAAAGTAGAGCAGACGCACAAGCAAAGAGCAAAACCACATCCTTCCTGCTGTCGCTTCGTGCACCTTCACGGAATCTCAACGCTATTCAGGAACTAATTTGTTATCTTGAGAAACGCTGAGAAGAGGAGAGTGACAATCTAGCCTGCTTCCCTTTTACACTAAGGCAGTGTTTTTAAACCGCTGTGCCGCGACACACTCGTGTACCGTGAGATAATGTCAGGTGGGCCGAGGAAAATTATCCAATTTCACTTCATTTGTATAAAAAAAAAAAAATTATGTCATGTAATATAATGTAACATCATGTGAGCCTGTTTTTCTCCCAACAGGTTTCACACTGAGAGAGTATAAATAAATTTAGAGACTATATTGTCATTATTAGGCTAAAAATAGTTTTGGTTGGTTCAATGTAAAAAAAAATGTGTTGTGGCTCACAAAAGGTTGACAAACACTGCTCTGGAGAAATTAGGGGAGAAAAACTTTAGTCTCCAAGACTCTTCAGCCTTTAAGAGGATTTTTTTCCCCATCTGTTCATGACTGTTGAGGGTGTTGAGGATGTTTAAAGAAATGAAGTTGTGTTACTTGTCCTCTTGAAGGGAGATTCGAACGATTTAGCCGCGGCTCCTTCGTCGGGAGAGACGGCGGCTTCACGTCCCGCCTCCGTGCTGTCTTTGCGGCTCGGCGGCGACGAGGTCCAGCGGGTCTTTCGCACGGACTTCCCACCGAGGTCGGGGGAGGTGGGCGGAGCCGATTTGGAGAGGTCGAGCTGGCGGCGAGGGAAGTCCGAGTCCTCGGGGGGCTCGTCGAGAGTGGCGGCGCGAGGCTCTGGCTTGATGATGCTGCAGACGGGACCCGGGCTCCCCTCGCTCTGCCTGGACTCCTCCTCCATGGCCTCCCTGCTCAGGATGACCCGGAAGTGCGTGCTCTCCGAGGGAGTGATGGTCAGAGTCCTCACCTCGGCTCGGTCCTTCCTGCTGACCTGCACGCAAACACCAGGGCGCGTTAATGGCCGTTTCTTGGATGCAGTTTGAGTCTTGTTGACGCCCGAGGCTCCTCACCCTGGTGGATTCTGGGAACTCGCCCCAGGTCCACTGCATGTGGGAGTCGGCCCTGAGCAAGCTGTCTTCGGGCTTCATCAGCTCCGAGTCGCTCTTGGGCGTCTCGGGCTCGGGCGTCTCCCTGCTGGAATACAACACGTTTCCACACAGTCAGAGACATTTTCTGCACAAGCAACTGAGTCCTGCTCCTCCCCACTGTTGTGATGGATGGAGGGATGGACGGACAGATGTCCTTACAGATTGCACGGCGTCCAGTCTCTGTCGGAGAAAGGGTAGCTGTCCCACTCCAGGGCGCTGGCTGGAGAATGCTCCC
Source organism: Thamnaconus septentrionalis (assembly GCA_009823395.1). NCBI lineage: Eukaryota > Metazoa > Chordata > Actinopteri > Tetraodontiformes > Monacanthidae > Thamnaconus > Thamnaconus septentrionalis. The sequence continues at coordinate 4,551,261 of CM020520.1, forward strand.
TGTGCTGCTCCACGTTGTCCTTCATCACGGGAAACGTCGACAGACTGCAGACAAGGAGCAAGAAAACTGAGAAAATCTAAAACAAAAAATGTAAAGAAAAGACTCTCTCGCTCCAACAAACCCCTGCCCGCCGTTCTCCTCGTCCGAGCTGAGCTCGCACGGCTCCGCCTCGCCACCTCCCGCCGCCGCCGCCGCCACCGCCTGCTCCTCCCGCCGCGGCTCGCCCTTGTGCTTCTTGCGCCGCCTCTTCCGCTTCCTGACCGCCGTCGGAACGAGGCCGACGGCGGGGTCGTCCGTGTTCAGCGTCTGGGTGTCCTCGGCCACCGAGGCCGGACCCGTGGAGTCCCTGCTGGTGGACAGGGCGTCTTCGCTGGGGATGGGCGAGGTCATGAGGTGAGCTGGGATCGTCTCCTACGAGGAAAAAGCAAAAAAAAAAAAAAAAAAAAAAAAAAAACGAAACAGGAAATGTGACACAAAATTTGGAACAACTTTAAATCCATTAAACATCGCCCCCTAAAGGCTTTAGTGTAACATTGCGGCTGCAGAAGGCCATCGCCGATGGAATCAGATCAGGAGCCACAGTATAGAAAATACAGAAACGTCTTTCTGTCTTTTCCCTCACATTCTGCTGCGCTGTCTCCTGGACGAAAAAGGCCTCGCCGCTGTCCCCAAGCTTCATGTGCAGGTCCACAGGCTCCCCATTGATTTCTATGTCAACCTGCAGGAAAATCGGATCGATGAGAGCAGCGGTAGCAGCAGCGCAGAGGTCACGGGGTCAACGTGTCTGCAGCAAAGCTTGTGGGGGAGAAAAAAAAAAAAAACTGTGCCAAAGATTTAGCTGAAGAATTAGGAATAAAACTGGGGAAAGAAGACAACCAAAGCTTTGTTAGTGTGTGAGAGCTGTTCTCAGCAAATGCCACAGGTTTTTCAAAGGAGGCCTTTTACAAGCAGATTGAGATTCGCAAACGTGGGCGACAAAAAGTGAAGTAAGGTCGTGGCATTCAGGTTGACGTAGATTTCCTGCTACAAAAACAATCCCCTGTACATTTTCCTGAATGCAGTGAGTCTCCATCACAGAGAACAAGATAATTTGCAGTTGGAGAGATTCATCTCAAAGACACAGATAACTACGAAGATTCATTCATTTATTTTCAAATCTCTTTGAACGGTTTTTTTTTTTTTTTTGGGGGGGGGTGGGGGCTTACCACTTTCTCCCTGGAGCGCAACACGCCCAGTTTTCCAAAGCGCACGTGGAAGGGGGTGCACTGGAAGGTGCCGTCGGGCTGCCGCACCACGATGACGTCGATGCAGCCCGACAGCGTGGCCTGGTTGATCCCCTTGTACAGCTCCTTCACTGTCACCAGCACCTGGCCGGCCAGCTGCCCCACGTAGTTCATGGTGTCCGCCTGTGGGCCAGAGCAGAGTCAGAGGGAGGCTTTGAGTCCCACACGAGCGAGCTGATGGTGGCGCTCGCGTCAAAGACGGAGGTCAGGCTCTCCGCGGTCTCACACTCACTGATCTGTGCAACCCGCATGTTATTTAGCCAAGGACTCCCACGCGCTCCAGACTGGGACCTCCCGACGCGCTCGCCATCCAGTGGCAACTGGCAACCGAGGTGCCCAGACGTTGCCGGATATAAATTTTCCGTGCATGCTCGCTTAAGGTCTCGCAACCTGTTGACGTCCCTGAACCTCAGCGGCGTCCCTTGTTTAGTGCACTTTACTTTGAAGTGCTTTGATCTGAGTCGGGGACATTCAGCGGATATAAAAGGCGGAGTTGGACGTCGACGGTCACGTCTTTGAATTCTCAACGAATCACCATGAATTATCGACGACGGCGCAGTGATTAAATTCTGCTTCCAAATTACACACACACACACACACCCTGCATAATGAAAACGGACCACTCACCAGAGTCCAGGGGGGCTTCAGGTGCAGCCGTGGGTCTGGACGCTGTGCTACGGGCGAGAGCTCCATCCAGCTGCCCAGCTGACCGCCCCTGACCTCCTCACTCCCAACACGCCGCGCTCACTTTCCTCAGAACTTTCTCTCCAACTCCTCTGCGTTAGTGCGCAGACTCTTTGATGGAAAACTACCCCTCAGGCCTGATCCATAAAACGCTCGCATAAGCTTTTTTTCTTAAGAGTCTTGGTTCCCCGTGACTACAGGTGGTTGCACAGGATCCTTTGTAACTGATAGAGGTGGCAAAAGTAATCACATCCAGTACTTTAGTAAAAGTACTCGTAATTGTGTTTGAAACTAATCTGGCAAAATCTTCTGAAATGTACTTGAGTAAAAAGTAAAGAAGAAAATCTCAACTTATGAAACAATGGATTTGTTGTTTCATACATGTTGAGACTTTTAATAATAATGACCAATGTCATTTTTCTCTGTACTAAAACACAGACTGAACAGTGACCACTAAGCAGAGGCACTCGAAAAATAATCTTCCCTCTAAAATGCCTTCAACTTTCATTTTGAACTACAAAACGGCATTGCTGAAATGGCTCCACTTCAAGCAACTTTCAACAGAATTTTGTATCTTTTGAAGACTTCGAAACACAAAAGCAACAAGTTTGTTTTCCAATGTAAGGAGTATAACACAGATTTTTGTGTACAAATGTAGGGAGTAAAAGTAAAGTGAAAATATTTGAACTTCATTACATCCCAACTCTAGTAACTGAAGTAGAACAAAATGACCCTCGATGCAACTTTCATGACTTTCAAGTGAGTGGAATTTTCTCTATGCTATTATCATTATTGTTATTTTTTTTTACATTTTATGAAGAGCAGCAAACTTCCTGCCCTTGCAGGTGCTGCTGCTGCTGCTCGGCCGCAGAGCGCTGCAGGGCCGAGGTGCGGCAACAATGCTCATTCAGTGGACAAAGCAGAAATGTCCCGATGGCCGTGATAGCCACACTGCACACCTGGAACTCTCTAGAGAGCCGGCAGCACACTGCTGGTGGGGGGGCTGGGGGTGGTGGTGGACTATCTGAACGCCACAATGAAATGATCAAAGTCCTCGCACACTCGCACACAGTGGCAGATGGATCCGTGTGAAAGAGTGAAAGTCACAGTTCATGATGATGACGATAAAACCAGGAAGATCAAACTGGGGGTTTTTTTCTTTCCTGTTTGGCTCACAAACTGACTGTCTTGTTTATTTTGAGGCTGTGATGCATCAGTGTGTTCATTCCTCTATTGTTCAAGGCCATTGGCACATTGGCAAAGCCAATACCTGCACGTTGCTGACCTTTGATCAGCTGCTCTCTTATCCGCTGATCTGCAGGTGCAAAAGGAACAATGACGTCTGACGTCTTTTACTTGCGCTTTCACTTTGACTGGAACTTGCGGTTGGGCTACTTCCTCCTTCTGCAGCAACAGCGAGTGTCATCGCTGGCTGGGGAGTCGCAGGGCCAAATTTACCAGCTTGGGGACACGTAGAGCTGACCACCACCACCACCACCACCACCAACAACAACAGCAACAGCAACAACACAACAGTGCACAGTGCAGCCAGCGCGCAGCTCTCATCCTCGCACTCTGGGTGGGACCTTAAGAGGCGTAAATCCTGTTAACCAGATTAGTCCAGATCTGGCTTTCCCTCGTCTCCGCTGGCTTTGTGCAAGGGCGCAGCGTGACCCAACGTCAGCCAGTTGTTTCGTTTTTTTTTTTTCTTTATTGTTATTTTCGAGCCAATATTGAAGACAACAGTTGGCAGTGTGAATACGAGGTTGATGATTTGGTTGTGTTTGATTGAGGCCCTTTGCAAAAACCCTCTGAAGAAGCAGGCAGCAGTGCACGGTGGTAAAATAGCCTGAGTGAATCCCGAGCCATGTCACAGCTAATACTGACACTGTACACCAATAGAGATGAATCCCCAGCTTTTCCTCTTTCATTTCCTCATCTTGATCTCATGTTTCTAACACAATAAAACTCCTGACTGTCGTGCTTCCACTTTCTTACAAATACCATACAGCCTTGTATTTTATTCACTGGTGTTTTTATTTTTTTTAATATCTCACAGATTATGTTTTATTGATGACGTCATGACGCTTCGGGCGTCGTCCGGCTGGAAACAGCCTCTGGATGTTCACGACTAGTTTACTACCAATAAACCGACGCAAGTTTGCCGCGATTTGATTTAATTGTGTCAGTGCGTGTTAGAATTTCAACGCCGTTTTTTCCGATCAGAACTTCCGGGGCACCGGCTGGTCCGACGCCTACCTGCTGCTCCAGACACCCCGAGCGAGCCGTCTCCTCCTCCGCCTCCTCCACCCGGCAGGTCGCCCGCCGATCGTCTGCTGCTGCTGCTGCCGCCGCTCGCTGGGGAAGCCAGGCGCACCACGTGACCCGGCAGACTGTCAGGATGCACGTGACGGCAGCGGCGCAGGAGGTTATTCATCCATTCAATGTTGTTGTCATTTTGTATTTTATTTTTTTTTGTGCAGTGTTTTTGCCACATTGCTGAGCATTGAAGTTTAACCAGTTGAAATGTTGTGTGCAGTTTGCACGTTTTATTGCAGCATTTTGTACTTGAAGTGTCAAAGGTTTCATGTTTCAAGCGAGTTGAGGGTGTAGTGTTGAGTGTGAAGAGCCTTTATATTGGGCAACAGGAACAACATTCAAATGAAGCAGTCAGCTGAGGGGTGAGTCTCTCTCAGGGGAAGCTGAGGGTTCAACTGAACTGAGTTACTTGCCTTTTGCTAAGTGGACATGCCAGTATTAAGGGACTTATATGTATACACTGTGGTGTTGGAGCTGTATCTTTGGACTTGTCCACTATACGAGACCTTCACACACTGACTCGCTTGGCTGGGTGGGTGTGAGTTCATTCTGCCCCGATTCACGCCAACTATGTCTCATGTTTGCTTTGCACCTCGCTGTAACTCCCGCTGTCCTGTCTGTGAAAGCGTTTTAATGAAAACAGAAAAAAAAAATGTGGACTGTTTCTTTAATAATGTCAATGTGGTTAAAAATGAGACACACCGTATATATATATATATATATATTAAAAAAAACTCAAGCAAACCAATGATAGATAGAAAAGAAAAAGCAAGGAGTTGCCAGTGAGGTTGTAAGTTTTCTAAAATCAAAACGCTAACATAAATTTTGGGGTGAAAAACCATCACACTAGGCAGGAAATCACATGTCAAACTTAAATGTACGGTATGTGTTTTTCTTGATTAGCTCTCTTGAGTGTTGCCCTGCTCCTCTGTGGATTGTGATTGGTTGGGAGAAAACTCCTGCTCAGCAGTTTCCTCCGCCCCGTCCTCTTGCTTCTCCGTCTCCGCAGCTCCTGGTTTCTCCTCCTGCCCTTCCTGGTGTCGACTCTCTTCAGCCTCGTGCACGGTGGACGTTCTAGCCAGAGACTCTGCAAGGCGCGCACAGCATTTCGTTCACGTTTCAAACATGCAAAAAAAAAAATAATACAATCGAATCTAAGACACTGTCTGTAGAACGCGCCTCTCTTCTCACCCTTTCGCTTTTGCGTTTTCGTGACTGGGGTTCGCATCTTCTCCTCTGGGGTGTTCGGGCTGAACACCACGTTGCCCTCGGCGTCCGTCCAGTATGACGTGACCCCGAGGTCGGGGGTCCCGTCAATGATCTCCAGCTGAGAGGACGACAGTGGAAAAGGCCTCGGCTTCACATTGAACATCGCGGGAGAGTCTGAGTCGTCTGCCGAGGGAACTTTCAGTCGTTGTCAAGGTCATTTAGGGGACTTCATTATTTTCTTTTTATTATTATTGATATAAATAAAATAAAAATGAAATAATATTTAAATGCATGATTTCATTCAAATAAATATTACATATGATTCTGGGGTGGAATCATAATAATAATATTTTATATTTGTGGATGTGCAGCCAAGTGACAGTTTTGCTTGTGTGCTTTTGTTCTGTTTGTTTGTCTTCCTGACCCCGCCCCTCCACACCTGCTCTGTCTCTGCAATCAGACCCACCCGCTGCCATCAGCTCCACACCTGCTCTGTCTCTGCAATCAGACCCACCCGCTGCCATCAGCTCCACTCTGCTCTTCTCTGCCTTCCTGCCAGATGGCCTCTCTGTTCCCAGTGTTGCTCAGAAGAAGACTGTTGTGAGTGTTGTTTGTTTTTTTTCTTAGACTTTAAGTGGGAAAAAGTGGGCAGACGCGAACAGAGATGATGGAGTGGGAAGTGAAGGTCGGGAGGTTCAGACCACAGGTGACTCGAGTGAAAGAGGAAGAGGAGGAAGTGGGAAGGTACATGCTCGTTTTTATTAGTCTCATTGAGGGAAAAAAACAACAACAACAACAACAACAGGGGGTGAAAGGGCCGATGCAGCAATCGACCTGATCAATAAGGTTGGGACGGTGCAGGAGATGACAGAACAGCGGTGGATAAGACTTGGCAAACAGTGGAGTGGCACAGTGTTGCACCACAGACAGGGAGACGGTGGCAGTGACGTTCACAACATTCTGATTGTCAATGAAAATAAAGGTGTAAAATCACAGCAGTGACACTGGGCAGATTATCAGTCATGTTTTATTCCATTTGCGTGATGTTTTGCTCTTTTTTTTTCTCGAGGTTGTGCAGAATTAAACGGTTCTCAGCTGAAGTTTATTTTTCTCAATGGAAACTAGAAGGTAAATGGTCAGTTGCACAAACTGAGTGAAGCTGCTGATCTCAATGCACCAAAATTTAAATACTACAAATGCTGCTATGTGAAAAATTAATATTATATATCAGTCCTGACTTTTGCTAGTCATCTCAACCTCAACATCTTCTAAACCTGAATGTGAAGCAAATGGAATAAAACATGTTCTACTTGACATTGCACACTGAGTTTGTTATTGTGGGTGTGTGATTACTGGAACAAAGTTGTACACAATTATCATTTTTGTTTGTTTTTAAATATTATATAGATTCTAATTGCACTCTGGTTCCTTTTCTGATTTGTAGCATTTACAGTTCACAGTTCAGCACCTCTGGAGTTTATATTTCTACATCACAAACCTTTTCTTGCTTTCTTTCTTCTTTTTTTTTTTTTTTTTTTTAACCTTTTACAATTTCCATTTTCCTCTTTTTTTCTTGAATTTATACACATTTTATGACCAGGTTGGACTCTTATTTTTTCTTGCCAGCCACCTCCTCGGGGATGAAGACACTTACGGTGAAGTCCCCGCTCTCGGTGCCGTACTTGTTCTTCACCAGGATGCTGTACTTGCCGGTGTCGGACGTGTTGACGCCGGTGATGGTGAAGCTGGCAAACTTGCCCGACTCGAACTTGAGGATGCAGTGGTCGTCGGACGTGATCTCCTTGTCGTTCTTCAGCCACGTGACCTCCGGCACCGGGTCGCCCGAGATGTTGCAGGTGAGGTTGAGAGCCTTGCGGACAGACAGACGGTGGGACAGACAGACAGATGGATGAGGCGTGCTGGCGTGAGCGCGTGTTCAAGTGTTTTGAAGTGTGTGTGTGTGTGGTGTTTACCTTTCCCTCCTGTATGGTGACCACATCAGGCAGGCCTCCTGCCACACGAGCGCGACCTGAAGGCAGCAAATATTATTGAGTTTCAACATTTCAGCTGAGACAAAAGTATTTATGAGTTGAAGTGTGAACAGGTTCAGCAGGAACTTTGTCAAACTTAAAGTTGGTTCATTTTCCCTCTTCCTCAACAACTGTGGTAAAAATAGTCTAAAAAATAATTGATGGATATAGTGCGCAAATATCAGCGGTTATGTTTACTGAATTTGAAACATTTGAAACTTTTGACTCTACAATATTGAGAGCAAAACACACTCACTTCTCTCTGCGATTGCAGCGGCTCTGAAAGAGTAGAATGAGGAAACAAGAAATTAGTTCTGAGAAGTGAAACCAAAATAATTTGTTTGCTTTCCCCGCACAGACTGAAAGTATGAAAAGAAATTAGGCTCTTTAGGCCAATATCTGCATGGCACGGTGGAGAACTGTTCCTTCGTGTTGGATTTAACTGTTAAGGTTTTCAATGTTTCGCAGTAACTTACTTGAGTCTCTGGAATTCTGCAAAAGCGTCATCAAATGCTACAAAAGAAATGCAGAATGCAAAGATTATTTTCTTTTTATTATTTATTTTATTTTGAGATCATTCTTAAAGCATTGACAATGTTTTGTTTTTTATTATAATTGTTTAAATTATAGTTGTTTTTTCTGTTGTTTTAAATGCACAGTGGTCCTCACCCTGTCCAGCCAGCTCCACCGTCCTCCTCACGCCTCCCTTCCCGTCGCTGAACTCGATGGCGTACTTGCCCGTGTCTTTCTCTGTGGGCTCTGTGATCTGCAGCCACAGCTGATCTCCCACCACGCCACTCTTGATACGGTCAGAGAAGGCGATGGCAGAGTCCCTGGCGGTGAGGCGACGGAATGGTCAGCAAACGCAGCATATTTTTGGTTTTGCTGTTAAATGTGAACGTACGCCTGGGGGAAAAAAGGCTGGAGAACTGACTTGTAGTGCCAGGTGACCGGCAGCAGGTCGTTGTAGTAGCTGACAAAGGTGTAAAGTCTGATGCCTTCACTTGTGCTGGTGATCTTCAGAGGAGTGGATGAATTGGCTGTGGTCGAGAGTCATTTAAAATCATCAGCATCCTAATTTGTTTTTGTTAAAAGTGTACATATAGAATATGGAAAAGATAAGTATTATTTTTCCTACCGATGAATCCAAACACTTCATTCATCAGATCTTTGAAACCTGGAGGAGAAGGTCACGATCCAATCAGGGCAGTCGGATGATGATTGCTGTTTGTTTTTGATCCCTGACCGCCTACCTTGATCCGTCAAGTTCAATGTGGAGGTGTCCTTCCCTCTCTCGTCCTTCAGCACAACCTCATACACGCCGGCGTCCTTTTTGGAAATCTGACGGGGTTGCAGGGAAGAGAATCAGACACAGACCGAGGCACAGAGTCACCAGAAGTTTTGAATTGACCGGGAAAGGCAAGCTTTATCTTTTCATATGGTATGGATGCTGCAGAACACACATGTAGGACACAAAGGCAATAAAGCGGACAGACAAAAACAGACAGAGGAGTTCAAAACGGGGGCATTCTCAGGCAGGACGGCATGACCACAACAACAGCAACAACAACTCTTCCCAACTTTAAGCGTTCTCCGGAGCAGCATTTCTGCAACGTCTTCTGTGTTTGCTGGGAGCTCGCGCTGAAATGGGATCACACTGAATGTTACCAAAGGCTATGACATGATGCCGCTGGGGACAGAGGGGACAGGGAGTGGAGTTGGAGGGGCTTTCAGACTCAGAATGGTAAATGAAGCTTTAGCGATGGAAATGGAAGACACGGCATGGAAACATCGGAAAGCATTGTTAGAGCTTGAGCATGAAGTTGTAAATTCCATTTAAGGACGGTTGCTGCTGGTTACAGTTTTAAGCAGAGCTTTGCCTTTTTTTAAGGGCTTAGTTAGTAAAGATATCAACCACCTTCTTTGCTGTTTTTGTTTTTTGTTGGCGTAATCCCTCTTGGCGAACAAAACTGCTAAATGCCCATTAAAAGTAAAGGACCCACAGCTTTTTAGGAGTAGAAACATAAAGACGATTATGATAACTACAAGAAAATCTAGATTCAGTTGCTCTATGAGGAAACATACAAGTATGAATATATTTTATCAAAATTTCTCCCCAAGGATTCCTACCTGAGCGATTTCCAGCTTCAGGACTCCCTCAGTGAAGCCGAGGTTCTGGTCCGATTTGATCTCATGTCCATCCTTGTACCACAGCGCCGACGTTTCCTTCTTCATGTTGCCCACCTGAAATGCATCACATCATGTTTTTTAAGGATGGTGCGTTATGCAGTGTCTGTCACATGCTGCTTTGGCAAAGCTTTAAAGTTTGGCCTCACCTTGCATTTGAGCACAACACAGCACTCTGGCGTCACCTCGTAGCCCAAATAGTCGATAAAGTGCGGGCCTGGGGCAAACCAAGGCAAAAACAAGATTAACAAATCAAATAATATTAATTAGTCAATAATTGCATTTTTTGTTGTTGTTGTTGTTTTTTTTTTTTGCTATTTTATTGCCAAATTGTGCTGCCCAGCCAGTCTTACCCTGCTTCCTAAACCATTCTTTCCTCTGGAACTCTGATTCCTTCTGCAGCTCCTTAAAAACTGCAAACATAAAGAGAATCAACCACGTGAAACATTTCATCCTCATTTTAACGCAAATCATGCCTGTTTGGATACAAATAAATTATAGAAGTGCACAAAATGTGCATTTTGCGGGTTTTGGCGCTTTTACTACCTCCTAGTGGTCATAATCTGAATTGCAGCCTCAGGTAGTTTGTAATGTAATGGCGCCGCCCCACAGGCCCTTGTAGCTGTTCTGCTAATCTGCCGAAGAGCATAGCTCGGCTTGTTCGAACGTACCGTCTCCAATCAGCACCAAGCTGGACTGGTTGGTGGCTTTGCCATCCTGCAGCTGGAAAGTGAAGGTGCCCTCGTCCGCTGGGGTCAGAGACTCCATGATCATCTCAATTACTCCCGTGTTCTTGTCAAAGTTCATTTTGTATTTCTGAAACAAAAAAAAACTCATTTTAAATGGGTTCATCACCCATTTAATAGATATAGATTTTTTTTTTTAAATGTGTATGTAAGAAATGATGATGCAATAATCTTAACATTGTACATTAATTTCTTTTTGGACATTAAGACATTGGGAATGAGGAACTTCTCACTTGTCAAACAGTATGTGACACAGTTTTTATTATTATTATTGTTATGTGTGTAATTCCTCATCCTACAAAGGGTTAAAGGTGCACACAGCTCTGGTCAGTGTCACTCTCTTACCTCCCCTTGAGGGAGAACATTGTCGTTAAAGATGTAATCCACCTTCCCGTTGGACGACATCCCGTCCGCCTGCAGCCAGAAGCGAACTCTGCCCTTCTCCAGCAGCTCCACGGCCAACTCTGACTTCAGCGGGATGACTAGTTTGTGAGAGGGGGGAAGGAGCGCGAGAGCCAACGCTTAAGAGACAAAGACGCTTCTCTCCAAGAACGTAATGAGCAGCGATGACGCGCGAGGCTGAAACACTCACTGGGAAATTTATGGTCGTGGCTGATCTGCAGCAGCCTCTTGAGCTCTGGCAGCAGAGAGGGGAAACGGGGTCAGAGGCTGATCTCATCTTTTCAATTGGATGCAGTTTTTCTCTGGGGTTTGGTACCAACCTTCCTCAGAGAGCGTGTAGCTGGACGAAGCGCCGTCGGTGTGGGTGACCAGACAGGAGTAAATGCCGACATCCTCCTCCTCCGGGCTGTTGAAAATAATTTTGGACCTGCGGGGAACGAATTCAGGAGCGGTCACGAAGAGGGAAGAGTGATGCTGAGACTTCTTAAAAGAAAGATATCTCGACCGAAGCCTCACTTGTTTCCCTTGGTCTCCGAGGTCACGCGGCTGGAGTCTGTGATCTCCTGGTAGTTCTTGGACCAGACAAACTTGGAGTCTTGGGTCATGTCGCAGCACTCGAAGTTGAGCGAGATGACGCCGTCGTCGTCCACGTCCACCGCGATCTCCGTGGTGCCTGGAGAACCAGCAGAAGTTCGTGACAAGAAGCTCCAACTAAAGGTTCTTTTGAATGGCTCATCTTCTCTCCTCACCCGGCTTGGTCACAGCTGTGACCGGCTCCGTCACGTCCGAGGTTTTCCCGACGCCGGCATTGTTCTGGGCGCGCACACGGAACACGTAGGACTCTGCTTCCTTCAGATTCTTAATCTGCAATTTAAAACAAAGTTCATGTCAGTGGACCAGCACATCCCACTGCTGCTGCTTCTTGCACAACAAAAAAACCGGGACAGAATCAGCGATGAAGAACCTTCATGAAGATCTTCTCCATGGCCTTGTTGTTGACTCCCCTCCAGGCCTCGTGCGGAGCCTCGGCCTCCTTCATGTCCACGTAGAAGCCGTTGACGGGGTCGCGACCCTGATAGACGGGAGCCTTCCACAGCAGCATCAGCGAGTCGCTGCGCACCTCCAGGATCTGCAGGTCGTACGGAGGCCCTGCAGTCCAACACGCACAAATAAGAAGATGGCCATAGGCGACGACCAAAGATGGGGTTTGTGAAAGCAGGCGGCTCGGCTGAACACACCTGGCACGGCGATGGTCCACTCCTCGCACAGGAAGGTGTCGCTGGGCAGCGATGGGATGCCAACACCTGCCATGTTGGCAGCTCGCACCTGGAACTGGTACTTCATGTTCTCCCTCAGGTCCGACACCTGGCGTTTAAATCAGCAGTCAGCAAAACAAACTCTTGTATTTTGTTCAAAACTTGTTTTTTTGGCTCACCCTGTAGGCCCTCTCGCTGATGGCCCGGATGTTGGCCTCGTGCCACTTGCCCGGCACGCCGTCGATCACCTCGCGGTAGTCCACGAAGTAGCCCGTGATGTCGGCGCCGCCGATGAAGGTGGGCTGCTTCCAGGCCAGCACCATGGAGTCGCGCACGCACTCCAGCACGGTGATGCCGTAGGGCGGGGTGGGAGAGGCTGCGACGACAGAGGCTCCAGTTAGTGACGGCCTCTCAGCGGGAGAACGGTGAGGTCGTGGAAAAACCCAGAGGTCGCCTGAGGTCGACGTTTGTACTTCCTCCACTTCCATTTACAGCTCTCTCCGGCTGCTTTTTTTTTATGAGTTTGTGAATGCTTTAAAGCATTGGCATCCCATGACATAGATTTGGATGTCTTACTTTTGGATATGGCAGCAATAAAACTCAGTTTTTTATCAAGAGCCAAACTTTACATCACCACTGGCTTGGATGCGAGTTGAAGGACAAAACCGCTTCAGTGATATTGTGTTGATGCACCACAGCAATGAAGTGTTTTTTTAAGGCTTTATACACACAAAAAAGTTCAAGTCAGACGGAAAGTTGCTTTAGACTGTTCAACCACTGACTACCACTTTCACTAGAAAGGTTATACATTTATAGCATGTCTTTTAACAATATCAAATTGTACCTGCTCATCGCTGTGTCGCTTGTAAATTAAAGTAAAACTGCAAAGAATTTTTACAGACTCGTACCAGTTTAGCTGGTCCGGCCCTGGAAAATATAGGCAGCGTTGTTTTATATGTATGAAATGAATTTAAAACATATGGAATTGATGGGAAAAGAGAAAAAGTTGCATTTGGCTCTCGGTGCTGATAGTTTGGCCTGCATGCACACAAAAAAGTCATGTTGTTTCGGTGCGCTGGCCCACTTGGTGGCGCTGCCAACAACATCACCGGTTGCCACCATTCTGATCTCACACTGAGTGGATGACCCACATTTTTCAAGTGCTGGGTGTGATAAGCCGGCTCCTGCTGGGTGTGTGTGTGTGTGTGTGTGTGTGTGTGTGTGTGTGTGTGTGTGTGTGTGTGTTAAAGTGCTCTGGCTACCATCGGCTGTGAGGGAAAGTGGCGACAAGCATGAGTTAAGCTTTGTTTTTCAGTGACTTACCTTGATTGCAACATGTACAGAACCAATAACCATTTCATAACACTAATAACAATGATTCTCCTGTATCTCTGAGACCTGAGCGGACCCATGGATTTCCACCTGGTGCTCACCTGTTGACCGTCTCCTGGGTTTTGCCGTTTCCAGCCCGGCTGATGCGTCTAAAGGGAACTTACTTGCCTGTCTGGCCTCAGGCTGGTCGACAGGAAGTGGCTCAGCTAAGTGTGCAGTGGTGGCGGCGGCTAAGTCAGTGAGTGAGTCCCAGTGGGAGTCTGACGCAGACCCTGGGTCTTTAGCCAGGCGAGGGGCACAGGACGCGGCGTCCGGCCCGCACCCGTGGCTTTGACCCTGGGCGGGGTCGCAGCCGGTGCGGCCTGAGCTCGAGTCCCCGCCCCCTTTCCTGGCCTCAGCGACGGCCTGAGCTGTGACGTGATTTTTCGGGGTGGGGGTGTCGGGGGAGGAGCGGGCAGATTCATGCGTGCCCGCCCAGCGTGGCCCGTGCTCAGTTAGTTGGCCCACTATATCGCTCGGCCCCATTTCTGGAAACGCACCGTGAGGGATGCCGCCCCCTACAGGAGTTAGCAGAGAAAAGCAAGAAATGAAAAAAAAACAGAGCTTTTTTTTTTTTTTTTTTAAAGAGAGAGAGAGAAAAGGAACAGGCCATGAATCGCTACACAACATTCTTAGAGCAGATAGATGACAAGCGAGAAATAGAAAGAAGAAAAGAGAGACATGAAGCAACACGAGGCCAACTTATTACGTAAAAAATGTCCTCATCTGGTTCTGAGTCGACAATGAAGACAAGATGATCACATGACATCCGCAGGACAAGCAGAGCAGGCTTCAGTGGTGAAATGAGAGCGTGCAGGCGGGAGAAACCTTGATGTAAAAACACTGTTCTGAAGTGGCAAAGCCAATGTGCTAATTGACCTTCCAGGGATTTGATGAAAGTCAATTATAAAACAACAAGGTTTCAATTATGCCTTTTTTTTTTTTAAAAAAAAATTTTTTTTTTGCTGTTTTGATGCACATTGGCTTGTTGACTTGAGAGTGTTCCACAACAAGGGAGAGCAGATCTCGCTGCTCAGCAGTGACAGGCAATATTGCGAAAGCCGTGTTAGTTCCGCTGCGCACTGGCTTCAGGGAGCTCATGCAGGCTCTTCCGAAAAGAGCATTTCGAATGCTTATCACAGCAGCTTTGCACAGTCGGTGTTAATGCACCGCTGCCAGGTTCAGCTGTTAGAGAGGAGGTTAAAACTGGGGGCCGGGATGGAAAAAACAAAACAAAACTGCGCTGTTTTAGAGTTTTTACGGGTGGTTGGCTGGGTTGGAGGAGGTGCGTCTGCTTGTACCTTAAGCACCGCGGAAAGGGGACAGGGAGGTGGTGGTGGCCGACACGTCACAGTGCCCAGGAGAAGGTGAGGGAGATGTGGGAGAGGAGGAGGAGGAGGAGGAGGTGGTGGTGGTGGGACGCTGGGCTGGTTTGTAACGACCGCTGAATTGGATCACAGCAACCCAAATTAGAGGAAGTCTACAAGTCCTGACCCTCAGGCTGTGCAGGGAGGAGGAGGAGGGTGGTGGTGGTGGTGGTGGTGGGTGTACAAGGATGTCGGTAGGGAGGCACGTGACAGTGCACAGTAACAGGACAGGGTGACAGCAGTGAAGTGTGGGAGAGAAACACTGAAGGACGTGGGGAGACTGAGGAAACACCTGCTGCTGCTTCACTCTCACAGTTCACATTTAAAAAAACAATATCACGATATTCTGACTACTATTATGCAGCCGTGATGGCTCTATTCCTGACTGCTGGGACCCAGAAGCACCACAGTCGTGGCTCCACTCACCGATAGCCGCCTTCACCTCAACGGGCTCAGACTCCGGCGAGAACTGGCTGAGTCCTGCTGCGTTCACTGCCCTCACACGAAACACGTACTTCTCTCCTGTTATGAGGCCATGGCAGATGAACCTGCAAGCGAACCGGTCATGTGACTTATTTATTTATTATCATTATCACCGACAAACAAGCAATAATCCATCACATAGACAAAAAAAACACTGCAGAATTTGCAGAATATGTCAGGACCTTTATACATGTATATCCATGAGTGCAGCCGTGAATGTTAATATTACCTGGTGCCCTTCACTGGCTTGTTGTTGCACGGCTCCCACTCATTGCTGCCCACCAAACTGCACTCGATGTAGTACCCCACCAACTCCTTGGCGTCTTGGGACGCCTCCCAGGACACGACCACCGAGGTGTCCGTGTTCCTGGTGGGCACAACTCTGCCAGGAGGCGACGGGATATCTGCCGACCAGAACCAGAACCAGAACCCATCGCTTTACTTTTTTGTTCCTGCAACACTTTTCCTAGTGAGCTGCAGCTGTGACACGTCGCATGCATGAACGCTTGCACGTGGTGCGTTCCTCTGACCGAGCTTGTCCCCGACGGTGGTGGCCTCGGTCGGGTCCGAGGGCTCGCCGACGCCGGCGGAGTTGCAGCAGCGGACGCGGAAGCTGTAGGACTTCCCCTCAGCGAGGTCGAACAGGGCGAAGCGGGGAGACTTGACTGGGATCTCGGTGTTCACCCTCTGCCAGCTGTCTGTGCCAGAGACACACTGGGGGGAAGGACATTATTATCATCATCATCATCATTATTATCATTATATATTATTATTATCATTATATACTATTATTATCATTATTCCTTGAACAGATTACCTTTTCCACATAGTACATGACACCCTCCAGGCCTTTCCCTGCAGGCGGCTTCCAGCTCAGCACCACGTAGTTCTTGGTAGCCTCGGTCACCTGAAGCTCCAGGGGCCTGCCAGGAACAACGCCCTCTGGCGGCCACATAGTTCATTTTTTTTTACTTAAACGCGCCATTCACCTGTGTTATAATCAGCAAATAATTGCATCGCAGGTCTCACCTGCAGGTTCTTCCTCGGTTACAATAATTTGTCCAGTCCAGGGAGCAGAGGTACCTAATGGGACATTTGCGTTATTAAGCATCTCTACGTCTGGCTGTGTCCTGATATATTTCAGCTGCTCCGTTAAAACAAAAATATGTTGAATTTTAAATTTCATCTGAAACAAGTATAAAAACATATTTCTAATTATTAAATTAAAACTGAGAATCCGGTCAGATGACTGTGCCACCTCTCATCCGGGCCCGGTCCGCAGGGTCCATGGCAGCCACCGGCTCAGACACCCGGGACGGATGGCTCATGCCACACTTGTTGACGGCACGCACGCGGAAAACAAAGGAGCGACCCTCCACCAGGCCCGTGACGGGGAAGCGGGCAAACTTGACCGGCGTGTCGTTGCACTGGATCCAGTGGTTGGTTCCCACCTCACACCTGCAGGGAGACAGACGCACGCGGTTGGGATGCGGGAGAAAACAAGATTCCTCCAATGGAAAAAAAACTGGAAGATTGGCCGACCTGTCCACAAAATAGCCCAGGATGGAGTCTCCTCTGTCCACAGCTGGCTGCTTCCAGGTGACGATGATGTAATCTTTATTTGCATCCAGGCAGCGTACATCCAGGGGGGCACCGGGGGCTCCTTCCACCTCAGCATCAGCATCTGGCACGAGTGGAAACGGCACCAAGGTCAGGAAACACAAGCACGGAAATGTCCTAACGATCACTTGAAACTAGTGGTTTCATTTTGAATATTTGTCTTTTTTTTAATTGTTCCTGGTCAACAGTGTCCACTGCTGCTGCTGGTGTGTGAGGTGAGCTGTGGCCTGCAGTGAACTGTGGATTGGCTGCAAGAGGCTTTGCACCCAAAATGTTTCTGATCCCAGAGTCAAAACACGAGCGACGGAGACCAGCAGCAGCAGCAGCAGCAGGACAGAATTAGCAGTGGCCCAACCCAGAGTTGAAAGGGGATAAGAGAGGTGGCCACACACACACACACACACACACACACACACACACTAAAGGACACTCGCTGCACTAACATCCAGGGACAGAAAAATAAATTATCTACAACAAATAAAGTTATAAGCCCAAAACAAAACAATAACATAGCACTAAAAATGGAGTCGCAATCTAACAATCAGGACATATCACCGAGGTAATAATATCCAAACTATTTTCACCCGTGAGAATCACTCGGCCCGCGGCCGATTGTCTCTCCTGGCAGCAGACAGCTTCACTCTGGCTGCGTTCCTGCGCTCTCAGAATAGCCTGAGTGGACGGAGTGACACTGGCCTTTTCCTGAGCTCCACCAGGGGACCAACCGGCTCTCTTTTCTGGCCTCGTCGTTCCCAACATAACCAGAAGCTGGAACTCCAAAGGTCAAACAGACTCAGACTCGGGGAGGAAACTTCACCGACCACTTTTTTCCATTGTGTTCAAACAGACGCCAGCGAGCTGCCACTCAGCCGCCTCAACAAGGGCGTCCTATTTTAAAACCTGCTGGCTCACATTGGAGAGTTGCGACTGCAGAATGGACACATCGAAGACCATCTTGACCCTGACATTGTTTTCACACAGGAGGGCACTTTCACATATTTGATATTTGCTGGTCTGCGCTGCTCACCTCTGACAAAGACGTAGGAGGAGTAGGTCTCGTACCCGGACTTGGTGGTGACGCGCAAGGTGTAGAGACCCTCGTCCTCCTTGTTGAGGTGGGTGAGGGTCAGCGTGGCCTTGTCTCCGCTCCAGTGCATCTGGTGCCATTTGGAAGGAGACAGCAGCACGTCTGCGCAGCAAACGGCAGGATGAAGACTGATAGTCGCCAATCTGGGAAAATTATTGAAAGAAGGGACACAAGGAATGCTCACCGTCTCTGTACCACTGCACCTCTGGCTGGTAGCGGTGCAGCGCCGGGTAGATGACCACCGTGCATCCCAGACTCATGGTCTCGCCCTCCCTCCCGAACGACACGCCGAATTTATCGACAATGTGAGTCTGGAAGGTGATGCCGTACTCGGACACTGGGCCGTCTGCAGAGAGTTAATGCACCGAGCGGCAGGTTTTAGAGCTCTGCCAGGCGCAGAAAAAAAACAAGAAAAACACGAAGAGCAGGTGGATGAGATGAAGAGGGTGGGGCGACACGAGACTGTGAGATGGGAGAGAGACAGGAAGTGTGATCGCTTTCACAGGAGAGTACAAGGACACATGAAAAATGCAGGACTCCTGAGGAAGGTGTGGGGATGGGAAATGGAAAACAGAACTGTGGCTCTCAAATGGAAAAAAAAAGTGCCACAGAAACGACAACTGACTGCTTACATGCAAGGAGAACAGAGTCAAAAGACAGTTTGGAGACGCACACGACAGGTTTTCCAACCGCTACGTTCTAACACAGAGCACGCGTTTCTAATGCTAGCGCTGTGCTGGAGAGACTCGAGAGTTTCATAGCCATGGAGTGTGACAGTGTGCAGACAAGGATGGGCATGCAAGAAAGAGACTGAGAGAGAGAGAGACTGAGAGAGAGAGAGAGAGAGAGAGAGAGCACATTCGGCATGGAAAAAAAAGTTCACCCAAACTTTTTCAAACCACAGTCATGTGACCAGGTTACCTTGAACAACAGCCCCTGCATTGTCAACACAGCATCAAGGGAACAAAGAAGGTAGTTATTGTTATGGCGTCCGATGCTTTTTGCAGTCCACATCCCACCCAATGAAGGAGGCTATGACAGTTATCCATGAAGAGCCACATCATAATACACAATTAAAGTAAAGATGAAAGAAAAAAACCCTCACTACACCTTTACTAAAACTTTACTATGATAGATGCATTATATTATTTTTTTTAAGGGATTTATGAGAGTTACAGTTTCTGACATTTACATACCTGAAACTGGGGAAAGTAAAACAAACCAGATTAGAGGTTTAACAAAGGAAGCAGTAACCTATGAATACCTTAGAAATGATCTGCTTGGTGCACACGTCAGCGAAGAGCTTTCTTCTGACAAAACCTAACAATGTCTTTTGGGTTTTTTTCTCTTCATTCACCGCAAGCCAATAAATGTAGACTTTAAAAATAATTCACAAGACTGCGAGAAAACATTCCAGGGGATTTTAACACTTACGTCTGGGCGAAGGCAAGTACTCATCCACCTCTCCTTTGAACCCTAGAATAACAGAATTTGCTTTTATTATGGCCAGCATTCACTTGGAAATCAACTGCATGTCAAGTTTGCAATTGTGTAATGGTAGAGGCAACTTTTCACAAGCGGCATCGTTTTGCACAATTTCTTTATGGGGAAAAGTGACTCTTGCACGTGTGAGTGTGAGGTGGTGAGAAAAAAACAGCGTACTTTTCACAACAATGGAGGCAATTGCAGACAGCTCCCCCTGGGTGTTCATGGCAGAGACGCAGTACTGCGCCGTGTCTTCAAAGTCGCATCTGAAAGAGGAGAGCGTCGCGTGACCACCTTCTGTCACCCTGGGGCGTCACGTGCCCACTGCCCACTGCACCGCCCTCATTTCAGCCTGAGCCCCTCTGAGCCACCTTCATAACACAAACTATGCAAGACCGCGCAACTGTAAAGTGTTCCGTCGCTCCCAACCAGGAATACCAGGGGAATAAATAGACACCGACAGTGATGTCATCAGCACCTGGCAGTGTTGCTCCATGCACATGAAAACAAGTGTGTTGTGTGATGCATAATGGAAAGCAAATGAAGGTGACAGTGCCATAGTTCATACTGCATAATTATTACTCAAACTGAAAGGCCTTCAGAAGAGAATAGAATAGAATAGAATAGAATAGAGTAGAATCTAGACCAACTCAATACAGACATCAATGGACAAATATCCTCAAGCATCCTGTGGTTGCTGGAGCTGGACCTACTTGTTAATCTCCAGCGAATGGACGTTGTACCGGCTCTCCAGTTTATACTTGCCAGGGTTGGCAAGGGGGTCAATAGCCACATTGTTCTTGTACCTTGTAGTGGTGGAGGCGGCAGTAGAGGTGGAGCACATGAAAGAAGAGAGAGGACACAGACGGAGCTTAGAAGACAGCGGAGCGAAAGAGGAAAATCATGAGGACATGTAAACGAGCTGATGGGGTGAAGTGGCAGGAGGGCAGCCAGGGGGGGCGTCACCTGGTCGCGCCGTGGGTGACCTACCAGACGACCCTGGGGTCGGGCCAGCCGCTGACGGTGCAGTGCAGGCGCACGCACTGCTTCTCCCACACAGTGTGGGAGCGCGGCTTGATCACAAACTCTGGCGGGTGCATCAGGCTATCTTGGTTCATGCGCTTGAAGTGTTCCCCGTGTTCATGGATCTGCAGAGAGGAGGAGGGAGGGAGGCAGGGAGGGGGCGACACTGAGGCGTTGGGTCGGGCGGGGACGAGGCACAAACCTGGAGAACCCAAGAAAAACCCTTCCAGGAGTTTGATGCAAAAAAAATGAATGCATTCGTGCACAGGCAGAACTGCAGTAGATTCACCACCTTTCCAAGCGACGCGTGTTGTGAGTACTAGTTATTCGTCACATTCTGTGAATAGCAGCGTGTTTGTGGGGCCGACTACAGAGTCAAGTCATAGTTGGACGACGCCACTGGGACACTGTCTCCAGAAACACAATCTCCTGAGGAATGTGTCGCCCTGCGAGGCTTCCCGAGCAGAGGAAAACACTGAGGAGGGGGAATCACTGTGACTTTGATATTGCTCATCGTACCACAGAGCACCACCTCACATCATCACCCAGGGACATTCATAAGCCCCTGACATAAGGAGCAAGTAGGAAGCCCTCGGCCACAGGCACTATTAAAGACCCATTTATATAAAGTCATGATGAACTTGTGATGTATCGTATTTAAAGGAGGATTAGTTTGAAATACTGCTTCTCAGTGACCTGCCAGACTGGATGTTACTCATGTCATGAGATTACCTATACATGTCCTTCTGGGAACAAGTGCAACTTTTGAAAAGGAGAGGCCCAAACTAGATTGACCGCGTGCTTTATGGCTTCAGTGGAAATGGATGAACATAAAAACAGGTGTAGCACCATCGTAATGGCTCCGCGAGGACGGATTTCTGGTCGATTTGCTTTGTTGTTGTTGTTGTTTTTTTAATCTATCACAACACTCTGATGTCATGAGCTGGTAAAGTGAACTGTGATTTCACACACACACACATACGCAAAAATCAGTTTCGGGTGATGTCGTGAACATGAAAATGAGAACTAAGTGGTGCAAACCATGAGACGCCACATCAAACAAAGGGCTAACGTAGCCGCTAGATGTTCAGCGTTAATGGTGTTAATGAAGTCCTTTTTTGTTGTTGTTGTTGTTGTTGTTTTAGCCCGACGTTAGTTCCCCCACTGACCCTTTTGTTCAACGAGATGCGCTCGGCCGACTCGCGCATGGCCTCCCTCCTGGCGACCAGCTCTGACCTCTCCATCTCCAGGCCACTGGTGAACAAATCCCTGCGAGCCATGTAGGCAGCCGTGTCCCTCACCCTGGCCTCCTGCGCGTCCGAATATCCCGCCGCAAACTCTTGACTTGAATATTCGCGGGGCAGATCCGGCCGCGGGGTGGGGATGAATATTGGGAGTAAAAGATGTCATTAAAAGCTGGGTCAGTCCAGGGCGTTAAATAAGGTCAATACATTGAACAAAAAACAGTCTCGAAATTCAGTCGAGAGGTGAGTTACCTGCCCCTGAAGATCGGAACTACATAGCCGATGATTTGGTTCTCTTTATCCACCGCTAAGTAAGTGGGCTTGGCTCTCTTTGGCGAGAGGCTCAGTCTGCTCGCCCCCAGCCAAGAGCTCGAAGACTCTCTAAGTCTGCGATACGTGGAAAAACATCAGGCTGGCGCCCAGCAGGACACTGCTAGCACTAAGAGAGTCAACATGTGGGGGTTAAGCCAGGAGGGGTTGGGAGTGGTGGGGGGGTGAAATGGATATAAAAGTAGGGTTCAATGGAGAAGGTGGTGGTTCGGAGTTAATGCATCGGCATGTTTACATTTTTACAGTGAAAGAAGCTGATGCGAAAAACACAGACCTGAAAATTGTAAGATTAACCAAAACAAAGATCTCCATATAAAAGAGTCACTGCCGTCTGTTTGCTTATTGGAAAATTGGAAAACACAGTCATGATTGGCCTCATCTGGATAGTTTTAGTGTTTGTTTTGGTTGTTTGGATGCTGGCACCCGGCTTTCCGCTCTAAAACAGTCCTGCTCCACGATGATAACTAGTCCTCCGGGAAGAACCAAGAGGTTTTCCATGGACTGGGCCGTCTCACAGACGGGATCAGACACTTGACAGCGAGTCAGCGGTGACACTGGCAGAGTTGAAGGGCTGCTGGCCGGGTGGATGGGATGACAAGAACCTGATAAGGAAGTCAGGGCAGGAAGGCTGCTCTCGTTTCTCCCTGTATGTGGGTCACGTATGTTTCACCTCTGACCGTGTGCATTCTTCGGATTCTTTGTCATTCAAGATGCGGCCGTTTACATCTAAATGCACTATTGTTTGTGAGGTTGTGGTTCTGTGACCAAAATCCAACAATCTTTGTCAGGAATTTGATGGTTTGAAAAAAAAATGCCACTAATATACTTTCTCCATTCCTCAGCTCAGCTCGGATGTGATGTGTTCAGTTGTTTCCTAGCATAGGCTGTAAACACCAGATGTCCTTAGGGGAATATAACAGGAAGCTCTGAGTCTAAAAACTAATCCATTTACAAATTTGCCATTGGAATTTAAAAGAACAGTTAATTTTATTGAATGTAAAAGAAGAAATCATGGGGGTGGGGGAAATGAAAACTGAATGAGGTGCTGCACAAGCTTGAAAAACAAAGTCAGAGACTAATTTGGGACGGTTCTCCTGATTTTATGTGACAGTTGCCACACACACACACACAAACTCACAAAAATGTGTCAGACCTTCTTTCCCGAGTCTGGGATTCTGATTTCAAGTTTGAGAACAACCAGCTGTGACTCGCTGCTTTCGATCCGACACGGTATGCAGAGGTCAAGGTTCTATTTCAGTCTACGTCATCTACCAGCAGACATTACATAACACTTTTCCGTATGTGTTGTGCGGGTTTGCGTTAAACGATCCAAAATCATGACAGAAATGTTTCAGTTTCAGTTAGTCATTGATGTGTTAGAAGTTAAAAATCAAATCAAAAAGGAATAAGGCAAACTGTGCATGCAGGGAGATGAGCGCAGGACGGTTGCAAAGATATGGAAGAAGAAGTCTTCATGGTTTGGATGGAGTGATCAGAGAAGAGGGAGAACTCGGAAGAGAGAATGGCGGTTAGCGGGATCCTGCTGATGTGACGGGGAAGTGATCCAGCCGGGAGGACGGATGTGCCGGGTTTGGGTGATGCTGTTAAGGGGAGCAGCAGAGCGTTTCTGCAGGTCAAGACTCTGATCCTCTTCCTTCCTCCTTACCCCCTGCTCCTGCTGCTGGCGCTGGTGGAGGAGGCGGCGCTGCTGCCAGCAGTGTACCTGCTGCTGGACTGGTAATGGCTCAGCTTCGACTCTGCCTCCCTGCTGTGGTAGCCGCGGTCGTAGTGGCGGTGGTGCTTCTGGTAAAACGGTATAGATCCAGACATCCTGCTTGGCGGCCCGAGTCTTCCTCTTGGCTTTCAAGCTTTTGCTTCTCAGAGTTTCTTTGTTCGCTGTCTGCGTGGTTGATTAGTGTTCAAGAGCAGTTGGATCAAATGTTACATCATAATGCAGTGTCAAGTATTGCCTCTGCCAGTTTCTCTCACAAAGACCAACTGGTTAAAGTGCAGGCTGTTTTCACTTTTAATACAGACACAGATTATTATCCACTTTTTTGTCATAAAAAAAAAAATCTGAAATAAATAATTTCAGAGGTATCAATGCAGCCATTACATCATTCACAGTCTTGAAATTTAGATTTGATACTTGCAAAAGAAATATTCAGGCAGTCACGCGTGTCGTCAGCATGCTCTCGCAGACAAAGGCAACGTCACAACTGGGCACATCCAATTTGGCCACCTACCCCGGACGCGAGGCTGCAAACTCCAAACTTTTTAGAGGGAAAAAGATGGTCCAGCTATGCCAGCCAACCTGCAGGTAGGAGAGGACGGAGCTGCAGTCTACACAACAAAAATAATGTTGGCCCTTCACAGAGTGTCCGAGCTGCAGTCGCATCCTTTTATGGTGAGGGTGAGGATAAATATAGCCGGGAGTAAAGCTTTGGGGTGGGTGGGTGGGGGGGGGGGGGTGTATGTCAACCCCAGTAGTCCAACACATTTATGGGTGCAGCCAGGTCTCTGCCTGTGAGCGCACTGGTCTGACACAAGCACTCATAGCATGGCTGCTTGCACTGACTGTTCAAACTTGGTTGTCTGACACGCTCTTAAAGGCTACAGTAGATTAACCCCCTAGACATGGTTGATTTATTGTTTCAGTGGGGAAAAGAATCTCGCGGTCAAATTTTGCTGATGGAAAATTAAGTTCATGATAAAATTCCCTTTTTTTGCATGATGGATTTAAGAAAATTGAAAGTGAAGTGTTTTATCGGCCCACAATACACCTTTGCGTTTGCCTGGAAGCGCTTTAAACCACAACAGGCTCAGCTGTGACTGTCACTAACTTTAGCCATGCTATTGTTACCTGCTTCTTAGCAGCGACTGCCAGCGTCTGCCTCGTTGTCACCGGTATTATATTGGCAAGTGTATTATTTCATTAACGAAACAGAGAATTGAACACCTCACAGTACACAGGGAAGGAGCACTCCCGGCACACGGAAACACAGCAACAATTGGATTTACGTCACTCACTTTCTAATAGAGTGATTAAATATGTTTGGATTGGTCAGTGCTTGAGCATATTTAGAGCAGGAGCATCACAAGCACATGTGAAATTTGTGTCGCATTCCACTTGAATATAAAAATGTACAGCCATTAGGAATGTATAATGTTTTTTATCATGTTTTTAAGCAAATTAATGTTACAATTCATGATTAAATTAATTTTTAGATTTTTTTTGTCACACTGCTGCATAAAAATGAATGCATGCTGTATATATTCATAATATCTATATGGACAGAGCCCTGGGGTTAGCTTGGAGATTAGTGAATACTACCAAAGGTCAAAGCCAAGCAAACAGTCAGTCTCCCAGCTGTCACTCACAGTTTGATACCGTCGAGTCTTTTCCTTGAAACCCTCAGCTGCATGATCTTCCTGGAAATATGAAAACACTACGACCAGGGATATTAGCGGACTCATACAGCTTGACCATTGTCAGAATTAATTTAAACAGGCAATGACTGATGCAGTTACATATATAAAATGCTTTTGTTTATATTTGTATTTGTCCTTCCTGCAACTGTAACTTGGATTTTGTTGATAAGAATGAGGAAAAAGAAGTGTGATTAAGTTCGAGGACACACAGATTCCTTTTTTCAACTGCAATATTTCAAGTTATGTGCTCACATGAGAGGGTGATTGACACAATGTAGGCATTTGTTGTTGAATTACAAACATGTCACCATGCTCAGCTGTCCAGGACATTCCAGCAGTATGGACGCAGCGCCTCGTGGGATCTGGGACTATTTTTGAGATGTAGATAACCCACACACACTTGGATGTTTGAATAACATCCTTGATCAACATGTTGTACTCTGTTACTCATATTTCTTTTTATCATCAAAAGTCAATCTCTCCATACTTAAGAGGAATATTGACTTCAATGGTTCGACTGCATTAATTTTTTTCTGCTGAACTGGCACCCTCTAGCGGTGAACGTTTAGACTACATTTAACGACCAAATTAAACAAAACAACAAAATGAATGTGTGTGTGTGTGTGTGTGTGTGTGTGTGTGTGTGTGTGTGTGTGTGTGCTTTGTTCATGTGCAGCTACCCCATTTTGTTGTCATACTTGTTGAATGTCACTTGCCAACTGAAGAAAAGGGACAGATGTGGATTGTTTGACCTGTGAGTCAACAGTCCCACATTATGCCTTTAAGCCCTCGGCATAGTGAGCAAATCGACCAGAAATCCGTCCTCGCGGAGCCATTACGATGGTGCTACACCTGTTTTTATGTTCATCCATTTCCACTGAAGCCATAAAGCACGCGGTCAATCTAGTTTGGGCCTCTCCTTTTCAAAAGTTGCACTTGTTCCCAGAAGGACATGTATAGGTAATCTCATGACATGAGTAACATCCAGTCTGGCAGGTCACTGAGAAGCAGTATTTCAAACTAATCCTCCTTTAAATACGATACATCACAAGTTTATCATGACTTTATATAAATGGGTCTTTAATAGTGCCTGTGGCCGAGTGCTTGCTACTTGCTCCTTATGTCAGGGGCTTACGAATGTCCCTGGGTGATGATGTGAGGTGGTGCTCTGTGGTACGATGAGCAATATCAAAGTCACAGTGATTCCCCCTCCTCAGTGTTTTCCTGTGCTCGGGAAGCCTCGCAGGGCGACACATTCCTCAGGAGATTGTGTTTCTGGAGACAGTGTCCCAGTGGCGTCGTCCAACTATGACTTGACTCTGTAGTCGGCCCCACAAGGCATCCCCGTGAGTAGTGAACGGCGCCTGCGCAGACGCCTTGCGCATCCTCATCAGAAACGGCAACACTACAAGGGACAACGTTGTAACCAACACACAATGTGGAACGTGGCTAATACCCTTTAACTAACGTGAATAAAAAACCAGACAATTGTCAATAATGCAATTACATTATTTTATGAGACGCGTTTGAAAGCCGTTATGTAGTTTGTCCAAATGGAGTAGCCATAGCTAGCTCAGGAAACTGAGTCTTCTACGCAAGCGCGACTGACATCACGATCTACGTAATCGTGCATTTAACTTATTTTGTTAGGCGTGGGGATCCCGGACGAAACAAAAGTATGAAACAAAACCTCCAGAAGACTGGATCTACGGAATTACGTTGAGGATTTGTAAGATGTAACTCGTGGACAAGTCTGAACTGTTGTCGTGACTCAGGAAGCGGTGGACTTGATAAACTTTGCTCTGGGATGAAGACCAGGTAAGAACACCAGCTGCCGCGCATCACAATCAACGAGCCTCACAAACAAAACACGATGAAGCAACATTTGATTTGATTTGAATTTAATGTTGCCAAAGCGCAATTCGGCTTTCAACATTAGTTTTACATCTTAATGGTGTTAAATGTGGGTATAGCAGGAAACTACACTTGAGGCGAAAAGTTGTTTAGCCTCCCGACTCCTTCCTGAGATATATTTTATATGGTGGGAAAAGGCTTTTGGACACCATGCATTTGTAATGCTTTGCATTAAGAATCAGCCTCGAATGCATTTTTTTTTTTTTTTTTTTTTTTTTAGTGCAGTCATCCATATGAGGCTACACACAGGAAGTGCACCGAAATGCAGACACAAGGGCGCCGCCATTACTCCAACCCTTGACTCCACACCGGAACTCAACGCCGGAAGTTAGTTGATCGTTGTTGTTTTTTTTAATGTATTTTTTTAATAATTGCGCAAAACAGTACAAACAAAAACAAACAAAAGAAACCCAATAGCAACAAAAACTATCGCCGGACATGGGCTCCGCTATAACTTCTATACCGTAACTCAAGACCGGGACCCAACGCCGGAAGTTAGTTGATCCTTTTTTTTTTTTTTTAAATGTATTTTTTTTAATAATTGCGCAAAACAGTACAAACAATAGCAACAAAAACTATCACCAGGGGGTTGCATACATAAAAGTATTTTTACGGTTTGCACGATAAAAAATAATTGTAGAAGGCAGATAGACTCAGGGTCTTGATAGCTTTTATGTTACTGTCATTTTCAAGTAGCTTTAATATACTGTTGGACATCGTTCTCAAATGTAAGAAAAAGGGTTTTAATACATTTTTTTAAAGGAAAGGGTAAAATCAGGTTCAATATAAGAGAAAATCAAATTATAGACATCTACTCAGCGAAGTTAAGTTAAAAGTAATTTAAAAGTAAATTTGTAGGCTACTATAAAACTCAGAATTTAATTCAAAGCTCACAATCACTAAGTTATAACAGAAAATTAATAAAATGGGACTTTACACAACCAAATAAACAGAGCACTTTCTGATTAGGCTGCAGTTGCAACATGCACACACGGTTGTTTTTTGTTTTGTTTTTTTGTACTGTTTAAAAAACATTAAAAAAAAAAGATCAACTAACTTCCGGCGTTGAGTTCCGGTCTTGAGTTCCGGTATAGAAGTTATAGCGGAGCCCATGTCCGGCAATAGTTTTTGTTGCTATTGGGTTTCTTTTGTTTGTTTTTGTTTGTACTGTTTTGCGCAATTATTAAAAAATACATTAAAAAAAAAAACAACGATCAACTAACTTCCGGCGTTGAGTTCCGGTGTTGAGTCAGGGGGTTGGAGTAATGGCGGCGCCCTTGTGTCTGCATTTCGGTACTTTTGGTTCCGTTTAGCAATATGCAACATTGCAACACATCCAGAGTATAAGAACTGGAAGAATACAGTTTTATTATTTTTGTCTGATGCATTCACACCTTCTCAAAACACACACAAAAAGTCTTGGGCAATTATTTATTGACAATATTTGGAACTAACTTCAATTTTTTTCTTTTACTGTATTTTGAGAATCCTTGACATGTTTAAAAGTCTTCATTTGAAACTGTAGTGATTTGAATGTCCTGCAGTAACCAGGAAGAAAATCAAATCATGCATGTTTTATATGCACAGAAAATCTAAATGGTTTTTACAAAAAATTGTGATGTTAAAGTTGTGCTTTTTATGGTGTGAAACAAAAGGTCATGGATAGATATTTAATCTGTACGGATAGGTGCTGACATGGGCAAAATATTTTGTTAGATTGTCTGATGGTCTGTGTGTTCTCTCAGCATCCTCAACAGCCAGCTCTTCCGTTTTGTTGTGAATGAAAGAAATATTCGCTAATAATGCTGAAGTTAAAAATTTAGCTGTTAAATTATAACCCAGCATGACTCAATTTGAGCTCAGGCTGTAGCCGAGAGTCCTCTGGTCTGTATCTGAGGGCTTTGGGTTCCAACCGTTGACAAGCTGGTCAGAACCTGTATTTTTTTAGCACCCCTACTGGTAGATATCACTGTTCCATGCCAGAGAGCATTGGGTCCCAGCTGCTGAGAAGCTGGTCTGTGCCTTTAGCATCAGAAATCGTTGATCTGCGCCAGGGAACGTCTGTTCCCAACTGTTTCAGAGCTGCTAACCTGTATATTTTGCACCCCTAGTGGTAGAGACCACAAGTCTGTGCCAGTGAGCTTTTGGTCCCAGCCACTGAATGCTGCTTAGAATGTGTGTCCTTCATGCCCCTAGTGGTAGAGACCAATTGATCTATGTCAATGGGCATTGATCCATAGAGACCACTGATCAATGCCAAAGAAGCACGGTGGAGCTGGTCAGAACCTGTATATTTTGCAGCCCTAGTGGTAGAGACCATAAGTCCGTGACAGCAAGTTTTTGATCCTGGCCACAGAGACGCTGGTGAAAACCTTTGTCCTTATTGCCCCTAGTGGTAGAAACTACTGGTCCATGCCAGGCAGTATTTGCTCTCAACCACTGCAAAGCTTGTCTGAATACAAAGCCTGTATCTTTTGCTCCTCTAGTGGCAGAAATCATTGATCAGTGCCAGGTAACTGCTGAGAACATGTGTTCTTAGTGCTCCTAGTGGTAGAAACTGCTGGTCTGAATACAAAGCCTGTATCTTTTGCTCCTCTAGTGGCAGAAATCATTGATCAGTGCCAGGTAACTTTTGTTCCCAACTGTTTCACAGCTGCTAACCTGTATCTTTTGCACACCTAGTGGTGTGATTCTGACTGATTTGTTTGTTTTCTCTTCATCTTTTTTTAGGTCATTATCCATGCTGGATTGGAGACGAATTGACTTTGGGCCTCCAACTGTGAAGCTTGTAACTTTAGCACCCCTTGTGGTGGAGACCGCTGGTCCACGCCATGGAGCACTGAACAGCTTGTGAGAACCCGTGTCCTTGGCCCCCCTAGTGGTAGACTTATGGTACCATGCCTTTGAGCTTTTCCTCCCAGCCACTGGCAAAGCTGGTTATAACCTGTCTCTTTAGCACCCCTAGTGGTTCAGACCAGGTATCTGTGTCACGGAGCACAGTGGTCTGGACCACTAGGGGTGCTAAAGATGCAGGTAATGACCAGCTTTCCAGTGGTTGGGAGGAGTTCACAGGCATGGATCAATTGTTCTCTGCCACTAGAGGCGCTAAAGACACATGTTCTCACAAGTTGCACAGTGCTCCCTGGCATGGACCCACTGTTCTCGACAACAAGGGGGGCTAAGGATACAGATCGTGATTAGCTTGACACTAGCAGGTATCCATTGGCTCTTTTGGTGGGCCCTTTGAAGAGTCTTTTATGTGAGTTATTTGCTGTTTAAAGTTCAATAAAGCTTTTTCCCAATGTCAATGTGTATCCAAAACTCTCTGTTCCCTCTTCTGTCCAATAGAAAACTAGTATTTGCCAGGCCACGCCCACTTTTGCCACCATTTTGTTGAGAAATGGGCGTGTCCATTGAAACCACGCCCACTTTCCAAAATGGCGCGGGCAAGTGGGCGTGTCTTCCAAACCACACCCACATTTATGCAAATATATGCTAATTTATGCTAATTTCACACATGTCCAGTGCTGGGGTGGCAAAGGTGGGCGTGGTTATTGTGTACACAATAATTATGCGTGTTTATGCAAATAAGGTGGGCGTGGCTTAAAAGGGGCGGCAACAAAAAAAATCTCACTTTTTTTTGGGACCCTCTCCTCTGCTTGCAGCGCCCTCTACTGGATGTGCCGATTCGTCCCAGGTTGTCACACTCTCTGGCCCCGCCCCTTTTCATTGTCCCAGGTTGTCACGCTCTCTGGCCCCGCCCCGTGGCCAGTTTCTTTGTCCCAGGTGGTCTCGCTCTCTGGCCCCGCCCCTTGGCCAGTTTCTTTGTCCCAGGTGGTCTCGCTCTCTGGCCCCGCCCCTTGGCCAGTTTCTTTTTTCCCCAGGTGGCTCCCTGGCCAGTTGTTCAGGTCCGTGTTTCATCTGCTCTTGGTCCTGGATTCGAACCAGGTTCAGGCTGCACCGGGCTCGTCCACAGGTTCATATTAGCGGACTAACCCATTACGCCACCAGAGCTCACAGGAGCAGACGTTCTCAGGACGCCTTCATCCTTCATTTTGGCCCATGGACATTTAAAAAAAATAAAAGCACTGCCTGAGGCTGGATTTGAACCCGTCAGTCTTTGGATTTGAAGCCAAATTTTTAAGGTTGAGCTAAACGCTCAGTGAAAAGAGCACTTCTCATTGCACATTTATCTTTCTTTTAAGTCTTGTAAAGTTAAGTAAAACATTTATCTTTTGTCATGTTTAACAGGATTTGATGGAAAAAATTACGACGGACTGTGGTAAGATTTGAACCAGCGACTCTGGCGTTCAGAGTCCATGTCTTAACCTCTAGGCTATTCTTCAGGTGTTTGCTTGGGTTCTCCTGGTGCTTTCATCCTGCTTCTTTGTTTTTTGCCGGTAGACATGAAAAAACGCCGCCTGCTGCAGGATTTGAACCTGCGATCATTAGATTGCCAGCCCAGCTCTTAACCTCTGAGCTATATGTCATGAGCTCAGCTCACATTTCCTGGTGCTTTCATCCTGCTTCTTTGACCATTGCACTTTAAAATGTGTCACTGTCTGTCATAAGATTTGAACCAGCGACTCCGGCGTTCAGAGTCCATGTCTTAACCGCTAGGCTATTCTTCAGGTGTTTGCTTGGGTTCTCCTGGTGCTTTCATCCTGCTTCTTTGTTTTTTGCCGGTAGACATGAAAAAGCACTGCCTGAGGCTGGATTTGAACCGTCAGTCTTTGGATTTGAAGCCAAATTTTTAAAGCTTGAGCTAAACGCTCAGTGAAAAGAGCACTTCTCATTGCACATTTATCTTTTGTCATGTTTAACAGGATTTGGTGGAAAAAATTACGACGGACTGTGGTAAGATTTGAACCAGCGACTCTGCCGTTCAGAGTACATGTCTTAACCTCTAGGCTATTCTTCAGGTGTTTGCTTGGGTTCTCCTGGTGCTTTCATCCTGCTTCTTTGACCATTGCACTTTAAAATGTGTCACTGTCTGTCATAAGATTTGAACCACCAACTTTGGGATTCAAAGTCCATGTCTTAACCCCTGAGCTATTCTTCAGGTGTTTGCTTGGGTTCTCCTGGTGCTTTCATCCTGCTTCTTTGTTTTTTGCCGGTAGACATGAAAAAACACCGCCTGCTGCAGGATTTGAACCTGCAACCATTAGATTGCCAGCCCAGCTCTTAACCTCTGAGCTATATGTCATGAGCTCAGCTCACATTTCCTGGTGCTTTCATCCTGCTTCTTTGACCATTGCACCTTAAAATGTGTCACTGTCTGTCATAAGATTTGAACCAGCGACTCTTGCGTTCAGAGTCCGTCTTTTAACCTCTAGGCTATTCTTCAGGTGTTTGCTTGGGTTCTCCTGGTGCTTTCATCCTGCTTCTTTGTTTTTTGCCGGTAGACATGAAAAAGCACTGCCTGAGGCTGGATTTGAACCGTCAGTCTTTGGATTTGAAGCCAAATTTTTAAAGCTTGAGCTAAACTCTCAGTGAAAAGAGCACTTCTCATTGCACACTTATCTTTCTTTTAAGTCTTGTAAAGTTAAGTAAAACATTTATCTTTTGTCATGTTTAACAGGATTTGGTGGAAAAAATTACGACGGACTGTGGTAAGATTTGAACCAGCGACTCTGGCGTTCAGAGTCCATGTCTTAACCTCTAGGCTATTCTTCAGGTGTTTGCTTGGGTTCTCCTGGTGCTTTCATCCTGCTACTTTGGTTTTTGCCGGTAGACATGAAAAAACACCACCTGCTGCAGGATTTGAACATGCGACCATTAGATTGCCAGCCCAGCTCTTAACCTCTGCGCTATATGTCATGAGCTTAGCTCACATTTCCTGGTGCTTTCATCCTGCTTCTTTGACCATCGCACTAAAAAATGTGTCACTGTCTG
The DNA here is from genome assembly GCA_009823395.1 of Thamnaconus septentrionalis. Taxonomy (NCBI): domain Eukaryota; kingdom Metazoa; phylum Chordata; class Actinopteri; order Tetraodontiformes; family Monacanthidae; genus Thamnaconus; species Thamnaconus septentrionalis. Next base: position 4,584,628 of record CM020520.1, read on the forward strand.
TCATAAGATTTGAACCAGTGACTTTGGGATTCAGAGTCCGTCTTTTAACCACTGAGCTAATCTGACGATGTCAAAAACTAACAATATCAATAATGTACCCCTCAGTCGATTAACGACGGTCGACACCGACTCCTGAGCTGTGCGGCTAACAGCCAGCCGTGTTTTCAAGGCGATCAACCGAAAACTGAAGTCAGTACAATTACGGCGCATTTGTTGTTGAATTACAAACATGTCACCATGCTCAGCTGTCCAGGACATTCCAGCAGTATGGACGCAGCGCCTCGTGGGATCTGGGACTATTTTTGAGATGTAGATAACCCACACACACTTGGATGTTTGAATAACATCCTTGATCAACATGTTGTACTCTGTTACTCATATTTCTTTCTATCATCAAAAGTCAATCTCTCCATAATTAAGAGGAATATTGACTTCAATGGTTCGACTGCATTAAATTTTTCTGCTGAACTGGCACCCTCTAGCGGTGAACGTTTAGATTACATTTAACGACCAAATTAAACAAAACAACAAAATGAAAAATGTGTGTGTGTGTGTGTGTGTGTGTGTGTGTGTGTGTGTGTGTGTGTGTGTGTGTGTGTGTGTGTGTGTCTGTGCTTTGTTCATGTGCAGCTACCCCATTTTGTTGTCATACTTGTTGAATGTCACTTGCCAACTGAAGAAAAGGGACAGATGTGGATTGTTTGACCTGTGAGTCAACAGTCCCACATTATGCCTTTAAGCCCTCGGCATGGTAAGCTTCCCTTTAAAGCAATGACAAAGGGTACCAGCTGTTTTTGGCTGGACATGGCATTAAGTGACTATGATGATATGTCTAAGAGCTTTTTTTTTTTTTTTTTTTTTTAAATCATCGTTATTTTTAATTTTATTTAATCAATATATATTTATTCAGTCTTACTCATTTATTCTGTCATTGTAATATGGCAGAATATAATGCGCTAATTTCCTCTATATATGTATAGGTATAATGGCCGTTTTCCTTATTAGGGCTGTTTTCCTCATGTGTTGCATCGCCTGTGTTTCCTCAAGGAATTCATTGAAGAGTTGAGCCTGGGCGCTCAATACACAGGGCGGTAGATTGTTTCTTCCCTTAAAAGGCCATATCCAGGAATGTCAACGCAGGCAAGGGAGTGTTTGCTCAAATGACACTTATTAGCCCAGGGGGTGTGCGCGTCCATGCTACATTTTACGCGCACTCACTTTTGACGTGTCACAGGAAACCTGACAATATTTTTCAATTGCAGCACAATTATTGTGTCACGTAATGTGAAGGAATCATGCGCACGGATTGTTCTGTTGACTTTACTATATTCGTAGCATGCAGGAACACCCCTGCTTCCATCGATTGGTTCGTTCTGAACGTTCCCCTCCGGGCCCAACCGTACTATCAGGAAGTGAAGGGCGGTGGTTGAGAAAAAGAGGAGCGCACAGTTAGCCGTCAGTACCGTCGTTGCTGTCAGGTAAGACTTTGAATTCACTTGTTGTTGTTGTTGTTTTTAGTCAGCCACAGTTGGCTTCATTACGGCTGCCCAATACGAAACAACTCTACCTCATATCTACGGTTTGCGCCGTAATTGTACTGACTTCAGTTTTCGGTTGATCGCCTTGAAAACACGGCTAGCTGTTAGCCGCACAGCTCAGGAGTCGGTGTCGACCGTCGTTAATCGACTGAGGGGTACATTATTGATATTGTTAGTTTTTGACATCGTCAGATTAAAACATCGACCACACTAAACCGAACGCACTAATGTTGCCTCGTTGTGCATTTAGTTTTCTGAAATCTCCGACTCCACTACAAAGACGGGCCATTACTGCGACTAGGCCGCAAATTATTACAGCGTATTTCTGAAACGTCTGCGCTTGCTTGGTCTGACGGTGGACTTGGGAGGTGTGTCATGCCTGAAATGAAAATAGGCTGCCGTCGAAGACAAACCCATGCACTTGTGTAATATGAGGCATCATATAACTTTATCATCATATAATTGTATTCAGTGATTGGCGTTCTCGTTGATCAGTGTGCTCGATAAAATGAGGATTTCGCGATGGTTTTGTAATCACCGTTCTTCGGTCCGCACACCGGCAGCGTTCCAAACAAGCAGCTGTATTCTTTGTTCCACACAAGCAATTGTCCGTAATAGCTGCAGCCGTAGCTCTAAACACGAGCGTGTGTCTATTTATATTATATTGTCTCGGTTGATTGATGTTACTGTCATACATGCAGCATTGTCCAGTCTAAAAATGGTGGCAGGCGGCTTTATTAGAGGGGAGTGAATTCCCCGAGCAGCCGACCTCCCAAACTTGACCGTATCAGCGCAGTGATGAATCCAGCACTGAATCCAGGCATGTCCTGATAAGGGCATCGTCCTCACAGCAGTAGTTTCCTGCCCAGAGTGTAGGCAGCGAACCGATCAACTTGAGAAAGATGAACACATTTCCATTTATAGCTCAGCAAAGGACAGTTCACTGGGGGAAAGAGTGCTCGGCACAAATTATGTGCTCCTATTTTGAGTTGGTGAACATGTTGAACATATAGTTTGCCCCCCGACGCAAAGAAATGATGAGAATCTTGCTATTAAAGAGTTTACACACATAAAACAATACTATTTACACAGACAAGTTAAAGTGAATCAATCAGTACTTTAATAAATAATAGTCTGACTGGAGGGTGTGTACCAACATGTGTCGTTCACTTCCTTCCAGAAATAAACAGTCAAGATGTCGAGCAAGAAGGCCAAGGGAAAGACCTCAAAGAAGCGCCCTCAGCGCGCCACCTCCAATGTCTTTGCCATGTTCGACCAGTCCCAGATCCAGGAGTTCAAAGAAGCCTTCAACATGATCGACCAGAATCGGGACGGCTTTGTGGACAAAGAGGACCTTCACGACATGCTGGCGTCCCTTGGTGAGTCGGCGGCGTTTGTAAAATTGAGGATGAGCGCAAACAATATGCCGGAGAAAAAGGCTGCGAGCCGTTTACTTTGCCTTTTTTGGATGTGGTGCACTTGCAGTGTTTGCTGTCAGCAGACTGGCTCAACAAACATGTTTTAATTGTTTGTCTGATGGTGTCGGCGAATGAGCTGCTCCAGCTGAATGTCATAAAACTGCAGATAGAGTATACAACGGCTTGTCTATCATGCAGGCAAAGATCCATCTGATGATTACCTGGACGCCATGATGAACGAGGCACCTGGGCCCATCAACTTCACCATGTTCCTCACAATGTTTGGCGAGAGGCTCAACGGCACTGACCCTGAAGATGTGATCAGAAATGCATTTGCTTGCTTTGATGAGGAGGGGACGGGTGAGTTCCCCTAACCTGTGTTGATACATGGTGTACTCGGAGTATTAATGAGATTCTTTGCTTAAAATGATGTATGTTTTCAAAGCAAAATAAATACTTTGCAGTGATACCAATGTTGACTGAAGCTAGTTAAACCTCATCTCAATGTCTGATTTGACTTGTTTGTTTTTTTTTGCTTTAGGTTTCATCCAGGAAGACTACCTCAGGGAGCTGCTCACAACAATGGGTGACCGGTTTACAGACGAAGAGGTGGATGAGCTCTACAGAGAAGCCCCCATTGACAAGAAAAGCAACTTCAACTATGTGGAGTTCACTCGCATTCTAAAGCATGGTGCCAAGGATAAAGACGATTAAAAAAAAAAATAAAAACCATGCCATCGATCCCCTCTCTCTCTCTCCTCGCTGCCCCCTCTCTCAGCTAGCTCACCCTGTTCCATTACCAGTTTAAACACCCTTTTCAAACAAACCAAAGCAATAACTGTTCACTCCTCTTGGTAAATTCTGGTACTGCCAAATGTGCACATCTTGGGAAAAGAAACATGTTTAATCGGTTGTTAAAATTTTGCTCTCCTGTCGTGTAAAGATGCGAGAATGCAGTACCCTGAAAGCTCAAGTCTTCAATCCCTTTGATCGGGTTTAGCTGAATTTTTACATTTTATAATATAAACTTTTTAAATAAAGCCCTCTATCAAGATGTACCTTGCTGTTTCCATTCCATAAATTACATTTAAAAAAAGACATGCGGTGCATTACTCTGTCTTCATTCCTTCCTGGCGTAACTTAAAATACTTGGGCTGCAGCTTTTTCCTCTCCTGGGCTTGTTGGGACATGTCATGGTAATAATCAGTCCTGGTGCATTGACTCAACAAGTGCAAACCCACTGCCCATGCATTCTTTCTTGAAACAAGTCAAAGGTTTGCTGAATGAAGTGATGTGAAAAGTCCATATGGTAAAATACCCTGTGTGGAGCACATCAATTACTCTGGTGGCGTACCAGGTGAGTCCGCTAATATGAACCTGCGGACGAGCCTGCGGTGCAAAAGCTTTATTGGCCTTTAAACACCAAATAACTCACATAAAAGACTCTTCAAGGGGTCCAAACAAAAGAGCCAATGGGTACCCGCTAGTGTCAAGCTAATCACGACCTGTATCCTTAGTCCCCCTCGTCGAGAACAGTTGGTCCATGCCAGGGAGCACTGAGCAACTTTTGAGAACATGTGTCTTTAGCGCCTCTAGTGGCAGAGAACAATTGATCCATGCCTGTGAACTTCTCCTCCCAACCACTGGAAAGCTGGTCATTACCTGCATCTTACGTCGGGTTATTTTTTTTCCACAAAAAATTGGAGACAGCAGCCAATGGCCAAAAAAAAAAAAGAAAATACACCAGGAAAATGTATCTTACCACAGGCCAAATAGCTCAGAGGTTAAGAGCTGGGCTGGCAATCTAATGATCGCAGGTTCAAATCCTGCAGCAGGCGGTGTTTTTTCATGTCTACCGGCAAAAAACAAAGAAGCAGGATGAAAGCACCAGGAGAACCCAAGCAAACACCTGAAGAATAGCCTAGAGGTTAAGACATGGACTCTGAATGCCAGAGTCGCTGGTTCAAATCTTACCACAGTCCGTCGGAATTTTTTCCACCAAATCCTGTTAAACATGACAAAAGATAATTGTTTTACTGAACTTTACAAGACTTAAAAGAAAGATAAATGTGCAATGAGAAGTGGTCTTTTCACTGAGCATTTAGCTCAAGCTTTAAAAATTTGGCTTCAAATCCAAAGACTGACGGTTCAAATCCAGCCTCAGGCAGTGTTTTTTCATGTCTACTGGCAAAAAACAAAGTAGCAGGATGAAAGCACCAGGAGAACCCAAGCAAACACCTGAAGAATAGCTCAGGGGTTAAGACATGGACTCTGAACGCCAGAGTCGCTGGTTCAAATCTTATGACAGACAGTGACACATTTTAAAGTGCAATGGTCAAAGAAGCAGGATGTAAGCACCAGGAAATGTGAGCTGAGCTCATGACATATAGCTCAGAGGTTAAGTGCTGGGCTGGCAATCTAATGGTTGCAGGTTCAAATCCTGCAGCAGGCGGTGTTTTTTCATGTCTACCGGCAAAAAACAAAGAAGCAGGATGAAAGCACCAGGAGAACCCAAGCAAACACCTGAAGAATAGCCTAGAGGTTAAGACATGGACTCTGAACGGCAGAGTCGCTGGTTCAAATCTTACCACAGTCCGTCGTAATTTTTTCCACCAAATCCTGTTAAACATGACAAAAGATAAATGTGCAATGAGAAGTGCTCTTTTCACTGAGCGTTTAGCTCAAGCTTTAAAAATTTGGCTTCAAATCCAAAGACTGACGGTTCAAATCCAGCCTCAGGCAGTGCTTTTTATTTTTTTTTAAATGTCCATGGGCCAAAAATGAAGGATGAAGGCGTCCCGAGAACGTCTGCTCCTGTGAGCTCTGGTGGCGTAATGGGTTAGTCCGCTAATATGAACCTGTGGACGAGCCCGGTGCAGCCTGAACCTGGTTCGAATCCAGGACCAAGAGCAGATGAAACACGGACCTGAACAACTGGCCAGGGAGCCAGAGAGCGAGACCACCTGGGGAAAAAAGAAACTGGCCAAGGGGCGGGGCCAGAGAGCGAGACCACCCGGGACAAGGAAACTGGCCAAGGGGCGGGGCCAGAGAGCGAGACCACCCGGGACAAGGAAACTGGCCAAGGGGCGGGGCCAGAGAGCGTGACGACCTGGGACAATGAAAAGGGGCGGGGCCAGAGAGCGTGACAACCTGGGACGAATCGGCACATCCAGTAGAGGGCGCTGCAGGAAGAGGAGAGGGTCAAAAAAAAAGTGAGATTTTTTTTGTTGCCGCCCCTTTTAAACCACGCCCACCTTATTTGCATAAACACGCATAATTATTGTGTACACAATAACCACGCCCACTTTTGCCACCCCAGCACTGGACAGGTGTGAAATTAGCATAAATTAGCATATATTTGCATAAATGTGGGTGTGGTTTGGAAGACACGCCCACTTTCCAGCGCCATTTTGGAAAGTGGGCGTGGTTTCAATGGACACGCCCATTTCTCTACAAAATGGTGGCAAAAGTGGGCGTGGCCTGGCAAATACCAGTTTTCTATTGGACAGAAGAGGGAACAGAGAGTTTTGGATACACATTGACATTGGGAAAAAGCTTTATTGAACTTTAAACAGCAAATAACTCACACAAAAGACTCTTCAAAGGGCCCACCAAAAGAGCCAATGGATACCTGCTGGTGTCAAGCTAATCACGATCTGTATCCTTAGCCCCCCTTGTTGTCGAGAACAGTTGGTCCATGCCAGGGAGCACTGAGCAACTTGTGAGAACATGTGCCTTTAGCGCCTCTAGTGGCAGAGAACAATTGATCCATGCCTGTGAACTCCTCCCAACCACTGGAAAGCTGGTCATTACCTGCATCTTTAGCACCCCTAGTGGTCCAGACCACTGTGCTCCGTGACACAGATACCTGGTCTGAACCACTAGGGGTGCTAAAGAGACAGGTTATAACCAGCTTTGCCAGTGGCTGGGAGGAAAAGCTCAAAGGCATGGTACCATAAGTCTACCACTAGGGGGGCCAAGGACACGGGTTCTCACAAGCTGTTCAGTGCTCCATGGCGTGGACCAGCGGTCTCAACCACAAGGGGTGCTAAAGTTACAAGCTTCACAGTTGGAGGCCCAAAGTCAATTCGTCTCCAATCCAGCATGGATAATGACCTAAAAAAAGATGAAGAGAAAACAAACAAATCAGTCAGAATCACACCACTAGGTGTGCAAAAGATACAGGTTAGCAGCTGTGAAACAGTTGGGAACAAAAGTTACCTGGCACTGATCAATGATTTCTGCCACTAGAGGAGCAAAAGATACAGGTTTTGTATGCAGACCAGCTTTGCAGTGGTTGAGAGCAAATACTGCCTGGCATGGACCAGTAGTTTCTACCACTAGGGGCAATAAGGACAAAGGTTTTCACCAGCGTCTCTGTGGCCAGGATCAAAAACTTACTGGCATGGACTTATGGTCTCTACCACTAGGGGTGCAAAATATACAGGTTCTGACCAGCTCCACCGTGCTTCTTTGGCATTGATCAGTGGTCTCTGTGGATCAATGCCCATTGACATAGATCAATTGGTCTCTACCACTAGGGGCATGAAGGAAACACATTCTAAGCAGCATTCAGTGGCTGGGACCAAAAGCCCACTGGCACAGACTTATGGTCTCTACCACTAGGGGTGCAAAATATACAGGTTAGCAGCTCTGAAACAGTTGGGAACAAAAGTTACCTGGCACTGATCAACGATTTCTGATGCTAAAGGCACAGACCAGCTTCTCAGCAGCTGGGACCCAATGCTCTCTGGCATGGAACAGTGATATCTACCAGTAGGGGTGCTAAAAAAATACAGGTTCTTACCAGCTTGGCAACGGTTGGAACCCAAAGCCCTCAGATACAGACTAGAGGACTCTCAGCTACAGCCTGAGCTCAAATTGAGTCATGCTGGGTTATAATTTAACAGCTAAATTTTTAACTTCAGCATTATTAGCAAATATTTCTTTCATTCACAACAAAACGGAAGAGCTGGCTGTTGAGGATGCTGAGAGAACACACAGACCATCAGACAATCTAACAAAATATTTTGCCCATGTCAGCACCTATCCGTACAGATTAAATATCTATCCATGACCTTGTTGTTTCACACCATAAAAAGCACAACTTTAACATCACAATTTTTTGTAAAAACCATTTAGATTTTCTGTGCATATAAAACATGCATGTTTTGATTTTCTTCCTGGTTACTGCAGGACATTCAAATCACTACAGTTTCAAATGAAGACTTTTAAACATGTCAAGGATTCTCAAAATACACTAAAAGAAAAAAATTGAAGTTAGTTCCAAATATTGTCAATAAATAATTGCCCAAGACTTTTTGTGTGTGTTTTGAGAAGGTGTGAATGCATCAGACAAAAATAATAAAACTGTATTCTTCCAGTTCTTATACTCTGGATGTGTTGCAATGTTGCATATTGCTAAACGGAACCAAAAGTACCGAAATGCAGACACAAGGGCGCCGCCATTACTCCAACCCCCTGACTCAACACCGGAACTCAACGCCGGAAGTTAGTTGATCGTTTTTTTTTTAAATGTATTTTTTAATAATTGCGCAAAACAGTACAAACAAAAACAAACAAAAGAAACCCAATAGCAACAAAAACTATTGCCGGACATGGGCTCCGCTATAACTTCTATACCGGAACTCAAGACCGGAACTCAACGCCGGAAGTTAGTTAATCTTTTTTTTTTTATTTTTTTTTTTTTATAATTGCGCAAAACAGTACAAAAAAACAAAACAAAAACAACCGTGTGTGCATGTTGCAACTGCAGCCTAATCAGAAAGTGCTCTGTTTATTTGGTTGTGTAAAGTCCCATTTTATTAATTTTCTGTTATAACTTAGTGATTGTGAGCTTTGAATTAAATTCTGAGTTTTATAGTAGCCTACAAATTTACTTTTAAATTACTTTTAACTTAACTTCGCTGAGTAGATGTCTATAATTTGATTTTATCTTATATTGAACCTGATTTTACCCTTTCCTTTAAAAAATGTATTAAAACCCTTTTTCTTACATTTGAGAACGATGTCCAACAGTATATTAAAGCTACTTGAAAATGACAGTAACATAAAAGTTATCAAGACCCTGAGTCTATCTGCCTTCTACAATTATTTTTTATCGTGCAAACCGTAAAAATACTTTTATGTATGCAACCCCCTGGTGATAGTTTTTGTTGCTATTGTTTGTACTGTTTTGCGCAATTATTTAAAAAAAATACATTAAAAAAAGAAAAGAAAAAAAGGATCAACTAACTTCCGGCGTTGAGTCCGGTCTTGAGTTACGGTATAGAAGTTATAGCGGAGCCCATGTCCGGCGATAGTTTTTGTTGCTATTGGGTTTCTTTTGTTTGTTTTTGTTTGTACTGTTTTGCGCAATTATTTAAAAATACATTTAAAAAAAAAAAAACGATCAACTAACTTCCGGCGTTGAGTTCCGGTGTGGAGTCAAGGGGTTGGAGTAATGGCGGCGCCCTTGTGTCTGCATTTCGGTGCACTTCCTGTGTGTAGCCTCATATGGTTGACTGCACTGAAAAAAAATAATAAAATAAAAAATAAAAAAATGCATTCGAGGCTGATTCTTAATGCAAAGCATTACAAATGCATGGTGTCCAAAAGCCTTTTCCCACCATATAAAATATATCTCAGGAAGGAGTCGTGGAGGCTAAACAACTTTTCGCCTCAAGTGTAGTTTCCTGCTATACCCACATTTAACACCATTAAGATGTAAAACTAATGTTGAAAGCCGAATTGCGCTTTGGCAACATTAAATTCAAATCAAATCAAATGTTGCTTCATCGTGTTTTGTTTGTGAGGCTCGTTGATTGTGATGCGCGGCAGCTGGTGTTCTTACCTGGTCTTCATCCCAGAGCAAAGTTTATCAAGTCCACCGCTTCCTGAGTCACGACAACAGTTCAGACTTGTCCACGAGTTACATCTTACAAATCCTCAACGTAATTCCGTAGATCCAGTCTTCTGGAGGTTTTGTTTCATACTTTTGTTTCGTCCGGGATCCCCACGCCTAACAAAATAAGTTAAATGCACGATTACGTAGATCGTGATGTCAGTCGCGCTTGCGTAGAAGACTCAGTTTCCTGAGCTAGCTATGGCTACTCCATTTGGACAAACTACATAACGGCTTTCAAACGCGTCTCATAAAATACTGTAATTGCATTATTGACAATTGTCTGGTTTTTAATTCACGTTAGTTAAAGGGTATTAGCCACGTTCCACATTGTGTGTTGGTTACAACGTTGTCCCTTGTAGTGTTGCCGTTTCTGATGAGGATGCGCAAGGCGTCTGCGCAGGCGCCGTTCACTACTCACGGGGATGCCTTTCCAAGCATGTAACCGGCAGCGCTGCGTACCGCCGGTTTCGCTTCTATGATCGGCTGTCCAGGACCGGCCTGTTTCTCTCGGAAAGTCCAGGTAAACAGTTTGCTGGCGTCATTCCCATCATTAATGTTTTCAAAAGTTACAGCTGTTGTATATGTCGTTTCTGTCGCTACAGGCGTTAGCGAAGTGCTAACGTTTGGTAATAACCTCCCCAAGGTTGGTTAGTTAACTCCGCTTCCGGGGGGGACGAACGCGTACTTGGTGCTTTTGTTCATTGTTTTTGTTACGTTATTTTCTTGTTTACATTGTTTTAGACTGCCTTCACCTGTTGCGTCTTTACGATGGTTGTTATTGTGTTTCTCTCAGGGCTGATGAGCGTTGTTCCGGGGTCATGGCGCTGAAGCTGACCCTGAGGTTCCCTCTGCTCAGGAGTCTCGGCTCACATCGTTGTCCGTCGTTTGAACCAGTGTGGTCCTCCTGGTTTCTGAGAAGCATCAGCCATGTTTCCCGTGCAGTTGGTGGGCGCGTCTTGTCACACGGCTGCTGGAGAACCCAGCTGCAAGGTTTGAGAAGGAGCCTGAGCACCATTACCAGAGAGCCCGCCTTTGTCCCCAGCACCTCAGTCAGACTCCACAGGGAGGTGGGGCCTCGGTTTCATTTGGCCCAGCTGCATGGACCAACAACTGATGAGGAGCAGGCTTTCTGCCAGCGTCTCCAGAGCTGCTCCTCCTCCCGGCAGGTCTTCACCCTGTTGCGCTCGGTGGGCATCATGTCTGACACCATGGCTGCAGCGGCACTCCACCGTGTGGCTGACCTGGAGCAGGCCGTCAACTCTCTGAAGGACCCCTCGGTGTTGGAGAAAGACATAATCAGAGCCCTGTGCTTTCAGCTGGAGCTGGACTCCCGGCGGCTGACCGATGCTGGACTGGTGTCAGCTCTCCTGGCTTGCACGCGTCTCTTCCTGGATCCTTGGAGCACTCTCATGGTGCGATTAGTATCAGAGAGCCAAGAGAGGTTAGACAGAGGGCAAATGAGTGTTGGCCAGTTGTGCACGCTGGGCCATGCGATGTTAGCCACGGAGGGTCCTGCCTGTGTGATGCTGGATCAAGTGATGGAGCAAATCCAAAAGCAGGATCCTTCTCAGTGGTGCCTCGCTGACCTCATCGCTGTTTACAGATTTCTGCAAGGTGGCGTCGGCGTTGACGGAAAATACCGGGACTTGCTGAATGCCATGCACATCCATGCCATGACAGTCACGTCGCGCATGGATCCTGCGGCTGTCAGCGGGCTGCTCAGTGCTCTTGTAGCCCTCAGCCAGATGCAGGCTATGCCTCTGGTCATCAGTTTGTGCAAGCAGGCCGTACGGCATGTACCTCATTTCACTGACGAGGAGCTCACTGTGGTGCTGGGCGCACTGATGCACTTTGGTCACAACGACCACTACTTTGTCGAGGCCATGGAGAAGCATGTGCCCACCATGACTTTCAGCTCCAACCCTGAGACAGTTACCAAAGTCGCCCAGTTCTTTGGCCGGAGAAACATACTGTCCCCGACTGTGTTTGACGCTGTTGCGGAGAGCTTCGTGTACAGAGCGGACGACTACAGCACCAGCCAGGTGGCCCGGCAGATCATGGCTCTGGGGAAGGTCGGCTACCTCCCTCCCAACGCCGGGGCCGTTTTCAGAAAAGTTGAACTCATTCTACACTCCCGCTTCTCACACTTCCAACCTCGAACGCTGCTCAACTTGCTCCACTCCTGCACCCTGGTGGAGAGGTTTCCCGTGAATTTCGTCTCCAAAGTGTTTAGCAGTTTCTTTCTTCAGCAACTGCAAGGTAAACACTCAAGTTTTCACTTCAAGTCCCTCCCAAGCTGTTTTCTGTCAATTGTGTTTGTTTTCTGGGATATTTTGGGAGCTAACAAGTGAAACGTCCTGTGTGCAGAGGAGGGGACGGGGATCGACCGCTTCATCCTGGCACAGCTGACGCAGCTCTACATGACTGTCAAGTTGGAGTGTCCTTTCTATGAGGTAAACATAGGCTTGTTGGGTTCATGGCATTCCTTGCCCTACTTGAAACGATCAATAAAAGCAGTAATGCACAGTCAGAGGCCCACACACCTTTGTCACACTGTCCTGAGTCAGAAACATTCCAGTTTTACTATTCTTAATGACTGTGCTCATGATCTGCCACGCCCTCTGTTGTTGTCTCCAGGGCCCCAGGCTGCTTCCAAAGTACCGAGTCAAGTCTTTCCTCATGCCCGGCCGCTCTCTGGAAACTCCAGTGGACCTCCATCTGTACAACTCTGTGAAGATGGGCCTGGTCAATTTGCTCGGGGGTCGTTCTTACTTTGGATCCAAAGTTCTGACACCGTACTGCTACACACTAGGTAGCATACACACCTGAGATTATAATTTGCAATATTCCAACAATCTTGTTTCACTACAAAATGTCTATATATATATATATATATATATATATATATAGAATAAATGTCAATATATATTTTTGTTCTTGCAGATGTCGAGATAAAACTTGATGAAGAAGGATATGTGCTTCCCGCAAGTCAGAATGACGAAATCTACAAGAGGTACATGGTTAGGTGACACATCGAGTTTGTCCAGCGATTTCACATCATTTAACACACGGCTGTGTTATGTTCCATTACAGAATAGCTCTCTGCATCGATGGACAGAGAAGGTTCACCACAAACAAGAGGCAACTACTTGGAAAAGAGGCCATCAAGCGGCGACATCTGAAACTTTTGGGATACGAAGTTGTTCAGGTCAGACCCTCAACCTCAGTTCCTTCTTAACATGTCTTTGATGAAATGACTCATTTTTTTGTTCTATATATTTTTTTTTCAATCTTCCAGATTCCTTACTATGAATTTGAAAAACTTCACAACAAGACCAGTGTGGTGGAGTATCTGCACCAGAAAATCTTCCCTCACAGTTACAGGCTGAGCTGGTGAAAATTATGTTGACGTGCCATTGGTGTAGCATAATGCAAAGAAGAGACGTGGCCTCAAGAGTATTTATTTTTTTGTAACAATGAATAATTGTTTTAAGTTGTTCATTATTCAATTTTGGCTGTGGAACTTCTCAATAAAGTCACTTTTCTAAACAAATGGACTTCAATGGTATTTATTCTAGATGTGTGAGCGGTGTCTGAAAAACAGAATTTATTTAGTTTATACAAAATTGATGCTGCAGAAAATGTACAAAGATCAGAAAAACCTAAATTGATTAATCCCCGTATGTTCAATAAATATTCCGATATCCGACTTAAAGAAAGATGATCAGAGTCAATCATGGATACCTGGGTTGCAAGTTTCCATCACCCATTAATCGGAAGGCACTGAAAGGGTCAGTTGGATCGACAGAAAGAGACGGTAGGATGTAAAAATCTCTGGGAAAAGTCTTAAATATTCTTATGTAGCAGGAATCTGAGGGAGGCCAAACTCGTCCACCAGCACACCATCCTGAAACATGAAACACAAGACTGGTCATTCTAGAAAGCTCTGTTAACCAATGAGCAGAACAAAATGACTTGAACGGCAAAGTACCCTGTTGGTTGACTGTTCCCCTGGAAGGCCCTGTGGGATGGAGGGCGCTGAGGAAGCCTCATCCAGGTAGGAGCTGTCGTCATCAAGCAGCAGATCATCTCCCAGTGCATCCAGCTCTGAAACACACACACGGTCCTTTGATTATCTTTCGGAATCAAATCTCATTGCTATGACCATTTGTAATTGATTGGCTTTAAATCATGAATTATCAGGTAATGAGACCGTACCAAGGTTAGTAATAGGGAGGCATACACTCGAGGCGATAGAGCGAAATTTAATCCTATATTCAAGGGTCCTTTTTAAGCATCAGTTAACACAGGTTGCTCTCAACAGAGGCTCAGTGTTCGAGGCAGGCGAGACATTAACTACACATGCCACCTAGTGGCAAGCTCACAGCAATGCATTGTGATGTGAAAATGGCCACTAGCCTCAAGTGTTGAGCTCAGTTCCGTTTCATCTAAAATGTGTTTTGCTCACCTGCTGCCAAGTCGTCGTCATCAATTTCAGGGGTGCCATAGCTTCTGCTGAGCGCCTCTTGGATCTCATTGGCATCTTCCATCATGTCCTCCAGATCATCCTGAACACGCTGAATGTCAAAGGAAGCCGAGAGTTTATTTGTTAATATTCCATCCCTCAATCAGGAGATTTCACTTGTTCAATTAAATTATGATAGAAAAGGAAAAATCTAAGTGAGCCCAAGACAATCTGTATTATCGGGGGGGGAAAAAATACCTCAATCTTATCAATGTTCACATGCTTGTATGCCTTCTTCATGTCTTTGAGGCCGAGCTTCATGGCATCAACCTAAACAGAAGAAGCAAATGTCAGAGGAGGCCACGATTTACACTGTAAGGTTCCCTTTTGGTAGAAATGGTTGTGTCTTACGGTAGTTTTAGTGTCTTTTAGGTTCTGAATTGTGTAGTTTGCTTGTTCCATGTTGAATGACTGCTGCATGAGGTTATCTCTCTGTGTCTCATACCTAGGAGTGAAAATGCAGGCAAAAGTATTTACACAGGATACACATGTGCACATCGTAAATCGGGGTTACTGTACGGGGAAACATTGAAAGTTTCCTCGAGAATTTTAAAATAGTCGAGGTAATTTGATTTGCTACTTACATCCTCTTCTGCTTCAAAACTCTCAATGCCTTTTGCTTCACCATATTCTAGGAATGTAAATGACATGTATACTTAAACAGAGCTGTACAAAGTGAATCACTAATGTAAGAGATTATCAAAAACATAGATATTTCATTTTAATTACTTGCATTTTAATTTTTAATTCAAATGTCTTTCAATTCAATTGTTCTAATTTCATCTTTGTTTCAAAGAAAAACCAACAACTATTCCTACTGTACCTACATACCTACCTAAATTCAAATTCTCAGGTCCTCATGCCTCACCCTTGTCTTGTGGTTTATACATCAAAACTCACACCCATGAGTAAATTGTGTTTAAATGTGCAGTAAATCAGGTGAACATCCATCTCGAGTTATGCAGGACATTCTGTGCACCGACTTCTTTCAAAAACGCCATCTCACCTTTGAGGGCCCATCTCTCATCTTTTTCATCTGTTCCTTGTATTTGACAAGCTCAGAATCGAGCCTTGAGATCTTCTTGTCAATCGACTCAGCACGGGAATCAACCTGAAAGTAAACAAGACAAACATGGATCCATTCATGCTTTTTCCCAACTTGACATAAAAAAAAAATCACTACGTCTCATATCTTCTGCTTCCTTCCGACCCAAGTCAGCTAAATATAACTCAACCTAAGGAGAAAACCTGTAGAACCGGTCGATGCCAGCCTTCTCATAGACAACCTGAACTTTGTTTGGTGACTTAACCCAGCGAGAGGGTTTAAATTCCCCCTCGAAATGACATTACATGGAATGCTTTCCAACCACAGTAGCAGAATGTTTTCTTTCACACCACCAACATTATAAATGAAATTATTTAAACTTGACATGAGGGAATCTCTTTTAGCAAGTCAGACGTGTTTATTATCAACACTGCTAACTAACCAACTAACCAAATAACTAAATAACAAACTCACTAACAAACAACAACAACAACAACAACAACAAGCTAACTCCAGTCTTGCTCTTTACTGTTCACACAAGTTAGCGACCCTGTGCTAGCCAAGTTAGGAACAACATTTTTAACCCAATACGGCGTTCAAAAGTAACTTAAAGTTGTACTTACGCCTCCTATGCAGTCCGTAAGGTTCGGTGGGGGGCCCTTTGGCTTCGAACTCCCAAATAGTCGGTTCATTATGATTAAAACAATACAAAACAAATGAAACTCCGAGAGAAAACTTCGACGAGTCCCTGTCACCGTCCCGTCGAAACACAAACACCCGGAAGAGATGTAAAGGTGATGTCACTGTGGTCACGTGACCTTGCTCAACTGCGCCTTCGTTAACGCATCAGCATTTTATGCCAATAGTCGTATCGGTTACCCTGTGGTTGTTTGTTTTATTTATGTTTGAATGTATTTTAACGAAATATGAAACAAGCTCAATGAAATGAATGATTTGGGTTTCTCGAACGTCTGTTCCATAGCCTTTAAACAGATTTAAACAGGAAGTCTTTCGCCGTGTCAAAAAAACAATTCCGCAATTTGACCGCTAGATGGCTGTGCTTATCCCAACACTTTTCAACATAAAAAGTTCAGCGAATTATTATGTCTATGTTGAGGTGGGTTTTATGGTGGAATCAAAACCTAAGAAGCAAGCACCAACTTCAGCGTCGTGCTCAGGATATTCGACTTCTTGTTCACATCAGTTTTCCCTTTGAAAAATGCACTTACCATGATTAGCCACTAGATGGTAGTGTACGCCATCCTGTACATTAAAAAAGGATACGGAGGGTTTTAATTATGAAGAGAAAACGACGATTCAATCGATTAGTTATTTATTAGGCTGTAAAGCAAGACTCGGCACAATTACTTTTTTTTTTTTGCCAATTCAAATTCATCTCGTCTTTAAACGAAGTAAAATTCGGTTACTGGCCATTAATTTTGTGTTCTTTTCCAAAAAGAACCACCGAAAGCACGAAAACTTGGTTTACTACGTAGCCTGTTTTATTTTTGTTTGGTTGACAGCGGATGAAGACAATCAACAGCAGTAGATTCAAGCAGTATGCACAGATATTCAGCATACAAACAAATGATTATTTAATCACAGTGGTTTTTTTTTTCATTGTAGAATACTGTCTCCTAGTACATTCAGGTAATAAAACAAGTAGATATATTAACCAGCATATATCCTGTTTTCAGAGATTTGCAATATAATAAACATCATCCCCGAGTACAGCATCTCAGGTTGTTGTTTTTTGTTTTTTTTTTAACTTTACTGGACAAATGAAGGTGTATGAAAAATGGATTTGTATTTCAAGAAAATCTTTTCAAATGTAATGTGAGTTAATACTATAGATAGATAGACATAATACTTAGGCTGTCTGCTGATATAATATAGAATCCATCTGCAGTACATTCAGAAAAAAATAGCACAGTCCATCAAGAATAAACACTGCAGATGTTGCCTTGCAGCCATCATCACTGACATGCTTTCAAATACAACATAAATGACTGGCATCTCTGCAGTTTTTTTCTTGATGTTATCTCTACAAAATTATCATCTTCCACATACTATTAAAATGTACAATCTGTCAGCGGAACTATTTAACAATATGTGCACACCTTGTCAAAACAGCTACTTATTTTTCAGCTTTGCCTCATCAAACATTTATATACATTGTGGCAAAACTTCAGGAAAGTATTGAGTGTACAAGCCATTATGGCACATGTAGCGCAATTTTGCGCACTGTTAATTGAACAGCTTTTCCCCTCTGGACACGACTCCAGAGGCAAAGCTGATAGAAAGCCCTCTGTCAAATTTTAAATGCACAATCAAGTCCAGGATTCTCTCATTCAGGATCATTGCACTGACTCCCTTCCAGTTGGACAGCTTTTCTCTGTGGACTCGACACCAGAGGGAGAGCTGATTGAAAGCAATCCAGTTGAAGGAAGGGTCATTTTGGTTTAGTCCCCCCACTGACTTCAAACATCGTCCTGAGTCAGCCTTCTCACATTGGGGCCAATCAGCATCCAAACAAGCTCCTTTTGGCTTTTGCCGACAGCGTCTCAGGCACTGACATGCTCACGGCATACAACAACTCTGTGCGTGAAGAGCTCTTTGACCTCATTTGCTTGTTTGTACCAAAAACCATTTTCCATCACTGCAAACATGAGTCATCCTGGACCGTCAAAGGCACATTTGGGAGAAAAAAAAATTTGCATGAGAAAATGACTGTCATAAATGAATGAAATGTGAGAAAATTTAAGGACGTGAGCAAAAATTGCCAATGTAACTTTACATTAGCTGAAGACATTTTACAATCATCTTTTTTTTTTTTTTTGTTTTAGATTTTTATCATTAACTGATGCATTTTCCTGAGAAACTTAGGCATCACCATCTATTGTAATTCATTATTAAACAGTCTCCCTATTTTTATTTTATCTCAGTTGTTCCATCTGTTTCCATCTGTTCATTTGTTGATGCAGAACTAGGAACTCTTTGTTGGAACTCTTTGTTGCAAACAACTATGAAGGGACAGAGAGACGAATATGATAAAAAAAAAAAATGAAATAGGATTCTGATTGTGTAACCCTCGGTAAAAAGTAAAAATGAATGAATGAATGAATGAATAAATAAATTACGTCAACTCCTATACACGTCAAATGTCTAAACTGCTGATGTGACATGAGTGATGCCAAGGTCTCGTGAGTCTTCTTTACCAATGTGTGAGATTGAAGACAGTTCCACCGCTAGTCACATGGGCCTGCTGATCTGATCCGGGTTCTCCAGGGGGAGGGCGATCTCCCGCATGGCGCCGGCGGCCTTCTTGCTCCCGGACACCTTCTCCCTTCTCAGCCTCGTCGAGAGGCAGAAGTCCTTGAAGCAGCGCTTGAAGTTCTCGTCCAGGAACGCGTAGAGCACGGGGTTGAGGCTGCTGTTTGTGTAGCCCAGGGCCACGCAGAAGAAGTAGGCGGCCATGATGGCGGTGGTCTCGGGCACGCTCACCAGCGCCTTGACCAGGATGAAGATGTGGATGGGCGTCCAGCAGACCACGAACACGGCCACCACCACCACCACCAGCCGCGTGATGCGCCGCAGGTTGCGGTCCTTCTCGCGAGAGCCCGACAGCATCCGCACGCTCTTCAGCCTCAGCACCATGAGCGTGTAGCACAAGGTGATGATGAGCACGGGCACGACGAAGGCAAAGACAAACACGCACACCTTCATGACCGTGTCCCAGTACACGTACGGCTCGGGGAACTGCAAGGCACACTCTGTGATGTCTGCAGGGGTAAGAGAAGAGAGAGAGGGGGGACAGGGGGGATGCATATTTCGTGAAGGACACTTTTGTTTAACAAATAAAATCCCACTCTTTCTTTTTGTCATCAATTTATCAAGTTGATGTGGAAGAACTGATCTGCACTTAAAATGATTTTTTTTTTTTTTAATCTAGCCTCTGCCTTTCTGTCTGCATTTCTACTGAGTAACACAAGCACACAGCCACTCAGTGATGGTTATGCTGAAATGTGTCTCCGCTCGAAACATAATAGCGGCCCGCCGCTTTTAGTGAGAGGTTTCCTTGAAGGGGGAAAGCACTTGCTCACCACTCTTTGTCTGCGTGCCCCCCAGGACGAAGGCGGGTATCCCAGCGGCCGACGACAGGATCCAGATGCACACGTTGATCATTTTGGCCTTGATGGGCGTGCGGAAGTCCAGGGCCTTCACCGGGTGGCACACGGCCACGTAGCGGTCCACGCTCATCATGGTGAGGGTGAAGATGCTGGTGAACATGTTGTAGTAGTCGATGGAGATGAAGACCTTGCAGACCACCTCGCCGAAGGGCCAGGTGTTGAGCAGGTAGTCGGTGCTCTGGAAGGGCATGGTGGTGGTGACGAGGGCGTCGGCCAGCGCCAAGTTGAAGATGTAGATGTTGGTGGCCGTCTTCATCTTGGTGTACCTGCTCAAGCATGCAGAGCACAAGGCCGCCCTGTGAGAGAGAGGCCGCGACGGGCGACCGTCCACCCCTGACCATCTCTTTTCGCTGACTCCTCAGAAAGACCCCCCGCGACTCGCCATGAATTAAACATGGCCCATTAGCCAACTCCTCACTTCTTTGAATGTGTAATGTGATTTTTCGGACCCCCGCTTCATTGTTATGTATCGTGCGCAAGCTGATCGCAAAACAGCTTGTTGGGCAGAATTAGATTCGACTGTTAATATTGTTTATGATTGTTACCATCAGGATACATAATTCAAAGGCCATGTGCTCCATGTAGCTACTGGGTCCTACTGGACAACTGATTTGAGTCCAACTTTGCGTTGTGCTCCGTAAAGCATCAACCAAAATGAGCTGAAACAGATTATTGGCACAAACATATTGACATATTGACATATTGATCACTACTAAACCATGCAATGTAGTTGCAACCTGCATGCTAATGGCACAAATAAACACAGATGAACAGCTAAGAAGTGTTCACTGCCATGCCAGGTGATTCTGGTGCATGTAGCACAGTATATCATTGCAACCTTTCAACATATTGCGCACTTTCAAATTAAACTGACGCAAATCAGCATTTGGCTGCAGCTGAATATTCCAAAGGGCAACCAAACAGTAAATTGTACAGTATTTTCTGAAGGGAACTGAAAGGAAAATTGGCTCTTGGCCTCGGAGGACGCAATCAATCTGGTTGGGGGTAATTGTTGTCTGCGGACCAAAGCGTTCTGGACAGCACCGATGCATTCCACATCACGTCAGGGGGAGATTTGTTGCTCCCGCACACCGTAAATAACGGCCAATGAGGTGCAGCCAGGTAATCGTCTTGATGAAGCACCACTGGTCGGGCGATGACGAACATCATGCCAGCCACACAGAGAAGCTGCTGGTGGAATATTATTGTACTTTGGAAGTTGCTTTTTGATTACATTACTGATGCATGAAATCCAGATGTGATGGTTTGTCTGCATGTATGCACACTACAGATCAGAGCAGTGAGCTGCCAGTCTCAAGAGACCCCCAGGAACAACAGCAAAAATAAATAAATAAATAAATAAATAAATAAATAAATAAATAAATCACCCAGACCAAATGTGACAGAGGTGAACATGAAATCCTTCATTTAAAAGTGGGAAACCTCAATCTGCATCTCGTCCATCTTCTAGACCTCGGCAATTCTTCTAGTTGCTAAACATTTAATAGTCACAAAAAATTCCCAAAGGCTCATGAGATTAAAAAAATCAAAAAATCAAAAAGAAATCATCGTGCGCTCAGAAATTACCTTATGATCACATACATGACGAGGCAGTTGCCCAGCAAGCCCACCACGAACACCACCGAGTAGACGGCGGTGATGATGGGGATGATGGGGCTCATGTCCTCCTGCTCCAAGCTGTCGTCGTGGGTCACGTTGCGGCTGTCCGCGTATCCGGACATCCAGGCGGTGGAATTCATCGAGCAGTCGTCGAGCGGCGTGGGGAGGCACTGCAAGTCTTCCTTGAATATCTCCACCGGAGTCATGTCCATGCTGTGACACCTGTTTTCTCTCTCTCTCTCTCTCTCTCTCTCTCTCTCTCTCTCTCTCTCTCTCTGATTTTTTTATTTACTTATGTGAGTTGATGCAAGAACGACACAAACCGAAAAAATTATCTCTGGCTGCGCAGCGTGGGGAGGGAGAGATGGCGTGCGCACATACGCGCGCGCGCACTTCAAAACAAGGATTGAACAACGTGAGGGAAAAAAAAATAGCTCGGCGTGGAAGTCACTTGAAGATCGCGCACGAGAACATGAACAAGAAGATAATATGGAGAATCGCGGAGTCGGCGTTCCTACTCACCCCCCCTCACCCGGAACACGCGCAAGATCGCAAGATGGTGAGGCTCTCGCGCAAAAGTGTGCTCGCTGCGCGCCTCTTGTCGCCTCGTCGGAGGTGGCGGCGCGTCAAAGTTTGGTGGTTGGTGGTGGTGGGGGAGGCGGGGGTCGCGCGCGCGAGGAGGGGCGCGCGCGAGAGGAGGACACGCTCTCGTGCACGTGCGCTGATGACAAGGGGGCGGGGGAGCATGCGCATGCACCTTTAAAAAAATAATCTAAGAGCTCAAATAACCGGCGGAGTTTGAAAAAGCAGCACCTGGTTGATGCAGCATCGCAAACAGACACCGACTCAGTGATGTGGAAAAGGCAGTAGGGGCTCATGGTAAAAAAAAAACAAAAAAAAAAAAACCAGAGTTGATATTTGTCCTGCACATAAATCTCCCCAGGCGGAGGGCTCGCATGCCCGGTCACCGGCTCCCTTGACGGATCTTCTGGAGGATGGAGAATTTTTTCCCCCCTCACTGTGGGTGAAAAGGTGACAGAGGGACATTCACATCTCGCTGCGTCCCGCCCCGTGCGACGGGGTCAAAGCCTCGTGTTGGTCGCAAACAGCTTTGCACCTCTTACTGCATTTTCTGCTTGGGCTGGCAGCCAGCCTGTCAAGGAGAGGGCAGGGAGGATAATGTCAGGGCGCCGCTCCATCCGGAGTGGTGGAGGAAGGAAACACAAAGAGAAAACAGAACAATACCTCACAGTCAGCTTCTAAGAACAGCTGATTGTGTTTTTTGCTCCCTGATATGCCAACTGTACCATGTGGCCTGCAGCCCACCGGCCAGGCGTGCAGGATCGAGGCCTCACTCCTCCCTCCGCTGCAGGGCAGGTGCCAACAAACAGCTTCTCCCTCATCCACTGCAAGCTGCTGGGAGCTGATAGCCGCTCAAGTGTGCACATTTGTTTGGTTTTTTTCTCTTTCCGCGACAGCTCCTGCCTAAAACATTTTTCTATTAGTTCCAGTAACTGGCCTCATGCTGCAGTTCTGTGCTATAGCTGCTGTTGATTTGAAGACATGCATCCCTGAACCGTAATAGTATCTTATTGGGCCTGATTTATGTTTTTATGAGCCATGTTACGTTGGTTTATGTCCAAAAAAAACCTCACAGGCAAACATTGACGACAAGTCGTACTGACTTGACTCCACTCATGGACAATAAAAACCTACCGATATGATATGATGATGAGTCATACCCTTCAGCGGCAATGAAACAACAGCAGGGAACACAAAGGCTGCCGGGCCTGTATCAGAGAGGATTGGACTGTGTGCACACGGGCTTGGGAAAAGGTTGAGATTCTGTGCATTAGTGCGACGCTTTGTGCATTAGTGCACATACAACCAAGCGACTGTGAGACTCATCCATGGTGCGTCATCAGCTGGCCCAGTAACCGATCGTCAGGAAGGCAAACGTCTGGAGTGGTTGTTAAGGTTCATTTGAAGCGCCCTCGAGGCCATCTGGAAGTTACGGCCTGTGAGCAGAAGACTGTAATTATTCACGATATCAGCTGGAGGAACCAATGAAACGTCGAAGGTCGTTAAATTAGACAGTTTTCTATTCTCATTTCCGTGCTGAGCTGGAGCTCCAACATTCCTACAATCCTCGTGGTTTCTTTCTCGATACAGTAGTGGCGAGTAATCAGTACAGTTACATATATATATATGTATATACAGTATACATATGTGTGTGTATTATTTTCTATTCTAGTAAAACTCTAAACAGGAAGCAGTAATATGCTCACACTGTTAAGTATGAATCATGACAATTAACCAAATAGCTTTTTAATCAGTCCTCAAATTACTACACTACATTTAAATGTTTGGAAATGAAGTCAAATTCAACAGAACGCAATTAGACTGATTATGACAAATTACTCTCACAATTTGCAGGCAGCAAATTATTCAGACACTTGCATCAAATTGATTCAATTGACCTGGTTGTTACCTCTGTTTTTTTTTTATTGCCGAGCAAAAACAAAAACAACAAAGAAAAACCATGGCTCCAGTTCTGTCTTGGCCAAAATCCCTTGAAGTGCCACCGTGACGACTGCACAGCCAATGCTGACCTTTTAATCTAGTGGCAGGAACGGAAGACGAGGAGGATTTCACCTCAGGAAGAAGGGCAGGAGTTTTACCAGCGTCTCTCTGGGTATTTATATCTACAGTGACGGATTGCATTGATTCAGACGGAGATTAAGTTGAAAATCCTTCTCTGATTCTGCACAATGGGCGTCGGACGGAGTCAGAGGAAGGCGGAAACCTGGCGGCTGTTGCGCGACAGCTGCTGCTTCCAGCGCCACGCCTCCGACTCGCTGACTTTTATGACCTGATGCGCAGGTTGACGGCGGCAGCGGCCGCCACTGTCACCGCCGCTGCTGCTGGTGCTGCTCGGCAAGCGGTGACGACTTCTCTGTGAAGGCGTGTGGGAGGCTGCCGGAGAGGCTCTCACGCCTTTGTCTGAACTCGCAGGCCTGAATGGGACAGATGGAAGCCACGCTTGCCAGTGAGAGGGTCAAGGAGGAACCTTGGATCTAATTTGAGAGCCGTGCTCGAGGTTACGTAAGAAGAGCGATGAATACGTTGTTTTCAGCGCTAATGAATAGAACCATTTTTAAACCCGGGCGGCGCTGGCCATTGACTGCGCATAGAGACGGACGGCGTCATCCTGATGTTTCCAAGGCGAGAGATTAACTTCACAGTCAGCTCCACTTTGAGTTTCTGGCTCATTTTGAAACTGGAAGATTCCATATTTGGAGGTGGACGATGGTTTGACTGCGAATGCAACGTGACACTAAACTGTTGCCACGCCCATAACTCTACGACCGTTTTTTTTTTTTTTCAAACATTTGATTTTGACTTGAACATTGATTTCCAGCTTAAACACGACTTGTCCAGGGTGTACCCTGCCTTTGCCCTAAGACAGCTGGGATAGGCTCCAGCAGACCCCTGTGACCCTGAATTGGAATAAGCGGGTATAGAAGATGAATGAATGAATGAACTTAGCGTAACACGGTTTTGTTTACGACTAACTATTGATTTGGATGCACCTTGAGGTCGATAAGCCTCAGTTGGAATCAGGAAGTGTGACCTTCATTCCAATCTAGTAATTTATGTAATAAGGTAAATACTGGCTAGAACATGCACAGAGCTGGGGGACACTGGGGAGTCAGAAATGGAAAAATGTGTAGGTTGAAAAGCTTGAGAGGCTATTTCAGGTCGTCGCTTTTTCCCTGCAGGATTCGTGCGGCGTACGTGGGAAATTGAGCGTGTGTTCTGCTGCTTTCAGATTTAGACCGAGTGATGTTTTTTTCCCCGGAACTGCAAAACACACTCTGTTGTCCCCGAGGTCGCAGCAAACTCTCAAAGATGAACCCCACACGGCAAAACAACTGGATGTTTGCGAGCTCTTCAATCTGAGCCGAGATCACGTTCACGCTCGGTGAGCGACGCTGCCGCGGCCTCTGGCCTGTGCATTATGCTCGCCGGGGAACGCGGTGTAAGTGCACCACCAAAAAAACACGCATCTCGCTTTCACACGTCGCAGTCAAGTGCTGAATCTCGGCCGCTATGCGGCAAAATTTCTCTCTTGAAGAACGCTCAAAGTGTCCTGCGGCTGTTTATGGGGTCCACCGCCACCAGCGAGCTGCTGGGGCCCCACCTTGGGTGAGTGATGGCCCGCAGGAACAGCGGATCATCTCCAAAATTGCTGAAGGTGCACTCTGCTGTTGTGTGCAATCAATGGCCAACCAGGAGGCTGGAAGGCAGGCAGGCAGCCCTCTATATCAAACACGTGGAGGCCTGGAGGAGCGCACGACTTTAGGGCAGGAGTGACAAACTCTAATACACTGTGGGGATAAAGTTGAAAACTTGGACAAAGTCGCCAATCGATATTTCGATATTTATTGAAAAAATGTTTTTCCGAATAGAACGGTGAACTTTTTTATATGGACCCAAACAAGTTTGATTCAACACTAAGTATGGACCAGCCAAAGCTTAATACATACAATAAATAAACTTCTTCAAATGAAAAAAACAACAAAATAAATAAAATGTACATTAAAAAAAATTGCATGGCTCCTTTTTATTTGCAGCCTTGTGATTTAAATGTCAACAGTAACTGTTTCCACGGGCAACTAATACATTTAAAAAAAAAAAAACAATAATTATTAAAGAAATACTAATAATAATGTCCTTCAATGAACGTGCAACCATTCAAGGCCACGACTTGCGGGCCAGAGCTTGACACCTGTGCTTTAGGGGGTGAAGCGGCCTGACACAACAAGGCAGGTGAGGTCAGAAGGGAGAAACACGACTTTTGCTTGGCACACTTGTCCACACTGCATGCAACGTGCATTGTATAAACTCCATCTATTTTTCAAGCAAACTCTCAAAATACATTCAGCTCACGTTGGTGCCGCTAGAGCCGGAAGAAAACGGACTCCTCTCGTCTCACAGCAGCAGATTTGCTCGCTGTCGAATGATTCAGCCCTCAGCCTGGCCTCACGGGTTCTGAAATCATCATCATCATCAGCAGCAGCAGCAGCAGCAGCAGCAGCAGCAGCAGCAGCAGCAGCAGCAGCAGCAGCAGCAGCCAGTCTAAGAAACACTAACAAAACATGCAAACAAACAAAACACCCTGCGGCGTCTTTTCCAAACTCCAACAGTCACAGTGATGTCATGCAATTTCCAGCAGGTAGAATTCTGAACTCGCCCTGCCGCAGGAAGCCACTCCCACTCCGCACCTCGGCACTGTGTCAGCAGGAGAGGCTGTCGGCCTCCTGACGGATGGGGGCGGCTTAATGAGGAGTGAGAGCTGCCAATAGAGGGCGATCGATGGGTGAACTGACGCGTGTCACATCACCCTGCCCTTGATTCACAGCCGTGTACCTCCACCGTCCACGCAAACATGCGTATATTTATGTTAGTGCGGTGCGCATGCAAACGTGCACACAAGGAGCTCCCAGTAGACAGGCGGGCGGGCCGGGATTGACAAGACAGTATAAATCGCATCTTCCATAAATGATGAGGAGGAGATGTTGCGCTGAATGTTGTCAGTGCAGGAGACCTCAGACCCCAGAATGTCCAAACATATAATAAATACACCTGTCTCCATCACATTTGAAAAAAAAAACATCCTATAGAAATTGGTTTTGAAGTAGTAGCGAAAACACGGCGACTAAATCAACACGTGCACGTAAAGGAACGTAGATCATGAAAATAAAATAAAATCTTAGTCGCGCTCACCGGCTGCGTCGGTCACATGTGCAACACGACAAATGCTGCACATATGGGGTCACTTCGCCGCCTTCGCCTGTGCATCTGTCATTTGTTTGGCCTCGGATTGAGTGGCAGCAGATGGGTAAACCTATTGAAATGCCCTGGAGTCCACCTCCGCCCCGCTGCTGACAAATAGCAGGCGGCCCGCCTCGTTAGAATTCATCACTTTTATTGGCCCATCATTTCAACCAACAAACTAAGTGCGCCATCCATCACCCGCATAGCTACATTTACATTGGCAGGACGAGAACAAGATGTGCATGTTAACTGCCGTGTACAATTGTTTCAGTACCAAATCCGGCTAATGCTAATGTCTGCTATTGCTATTATTGGTTTGAATTGCAACTTCTCATTTGTATTAGTATTAGAATATAGTGTTATTGTCAAAGAGCTCGACCAAGAGTGCAACCATGATGATGATGATGATGATGATGATGATGATGATGATGATGATTTTTCCCCAGTAGCGACACTTGGCCTGAAGATAAAACAGAACCGTTAAGCAGTGTGTGTGTGTGTGTGTGTGTGTGTGTGTGTGTGTGTGTGTGTGTGTGTGTGTGTGTTTATAATCCTTGGCTGGATTATAAATGTGTTTGACACCACAGGACACACCTGCCACACTGTGTTACTGGGTACTGGACAGCATGGCTTTAAACGACAGGGGCGGAGATGGGGGGGGGGTCATGACAATCTGCAGTCAAAGCAGTGTCGCTCTCTCCAAATCGCCAACGTTCTGAGTGCAAATCATATTAAGAAGGGTGGCACCCACCCACACGCACAAATGTGTGACAAGTTGGAAACTAATCTCTGAGGGACTGGGGTGACTTTTCGTCAGAGACACTGTGCCGAGTAAGAGACAAGATTTCCATACTCTAATCCGGACTTGCTCATTCTATTCAAAACGCACGTCCCCATCAGACTCAACAGAGCAGGTGAAACAAGCCACCAAATAAGGTCTGCAAAAAATAACAAAAAAAAACCCTCAAAGTCACTCAGAAGGACAGACTGAAAATCACCTCCAACTGCTGCGACGGCAGAGACAAGTCAAGTTTATTGCACAAAGGCGAAAAAGTTACAAGAAAAAAAACTTTCAGACGCGTCCAACACAGTCACAGAAGCTAAACCTGAAAATACAAAACCAGTTCATATCCAATCTGATTGCACATCAATCCGCATCATCACCAACCCCTCTAGGCTGAAGATGATGCAAGACATTCTAAACTTGCCCACCAGATGTTGTCAGATGAAGACAGCTGTTGCACAAACAGGGTTTCTAGTACTCTGGGTGTAATTTGCATGCGCTGATAACCTGGTTTATGACATCGAGCAAATGGAGGAAAAACACAGAGAGAACATGAAAGTGATCTCTTTCGCCAGGCTGAAATGTTTCATAAATCCTTGGGATGGATTCCACACTGCAGAGACAAATGAACGCGGTGCTGGGAACAGCAGGGCGCTTCGTGCTGGCACCGTCTCCGCCGCGCGTGGGAGCCTTAAGCATCATCCTTAGCTCAGCTTTTAATGGGGAACTATTCTCCAGCTCTGAGAATTCTGCCGTTATTGCAGAATCCACACTGTGGTCCAGCCAACAACGCCTCAGCATCCCCCTACACAAATGCCACTACTTTCTCCAAGTAGAAATTCTTATTTTTTTTTATGAATAAAAGCGCAGAAACCGTTTTCATCTCATGAAAAGCATTTCCCACGAAAGTGGCCGATCAATGGGAAATTGAGATACACAATGTCACCATTGCACCTGGCAACAAGTTATTTGCCGACGCACCTGAAGAGGAATAGACAGAATCTAAGTTGTGTCTGAAAGCCAAATAATCCTGGGTTCTTCTCTTCACTTTGCACTAAAACCCAGCAGAGCTGAGCAAAGTTGAGCAACTGCACAAGTTTGAGCAAGCTGATGCTTTGCTCCGTCCGACTGACCCTGTGACCTTTCATTCACAGGTACGGACAAGACGTGCACACCTTTGCTCCCCGCGCTCTGACTTCTTCACTTTGCCACGTGCGGCTCACTTGCAGATGGACGCAACATGGCGCTGAGTCACGGGGCAGATGGAGGCAGCGACGCCCGGCGTGCAGTGACTCACCCGCCGCTCCGCCGTCTCTTCGCCTCGGTGACATGCAGGCAGCAGTCACAGCGAGCGGAGTGAGCGGAGACCTTTACAGGAGCTATAAGCGGGAGACTTTGGGTCAAGGAAATATCAATTAGCTGTTGGAGTG
The DNA here is from genome assembly GCA_009823395.1 of Thamnaconus septentrionalis. Taxonomy (NCBI): domain Eukaryota; kingdom Metazoa; phylum Chordata; class Actinopteri; order Tetraodontiformes; family Monacanthidae; genus Thamnaconus; species Thamnaconus septentrionalis. The sequence continues at coordinate 4,613,926 of CM020520.1, forward strand.
CGGCAGGAAAACAAAAGCAAACTCACTGCACCAGAGGAAGAGACTGGAGGTGAGGATGGGCGCCGGTTTGCAGCGCTTTTCACGGTAATTACTGACTTCAGAGCGGCTGTTTAATAATTGATGCTGCATCGCACTTGACTTCAGAGTAAATGTTTGTTGGGGGGGTGGTTAATAGTTCACAAAACGAATTGCCTCCATCCATGAAATTAGTGTGATGAATCACCCGGGCATCCCCGCCACTCCGACCCCCGCCCCCCCCCCCCTCCTCTTCTGCATCGAAAAACTTACGGCCGGAGCGGCGCCGACTTTGATTTTACGTTTTATGACGGAGGTAGCGAGGGGCCGAGCCGCGACCAACTGCTGATCAATCTGCAATCTGGCCGCCGGCGATAATTAGCTGTGTTTTAGAAGATCACTTACTCCGGAGGGGAGGAAAGGAAAAAGAAAAGCGCAGCCCTCAGCAACATCAAAGCAGAGAAAAGTCTTCAAAAAAAAAAGAAAGTAGGAAAATCACTTCCTCATCGACGTCACCGGCTGCCAGTGTGTTTATGTGCACGGCTGAGTCGAGCAACAATCACAGATTGACGAGATCATTTGCACTCCGGGGCTCATAATTGGTGAATTGGAGTGGAACATATTTACTGAGTGAGCAATTATGCCACTATGGGCGTCGATATGCGGCAGACATGCACCTCTGGAGTCACAGACTTTGTTTGTTTGGTAAAAACAAGACCCCCCTACTGAGGGAAAGTAAGAATCTGAATACAGTCACACAGACACAGATGTCTGCAGGAAGTCTTTCTATTGCAGTCAATCAATCAATCAACTTTTATTTGTACAGTGCAACACTGTACAGTGTAAATGAGTTCCCGACTAAGACATGTCTGCGTGTTTTACAGAACTCTCCGAAGTGTCTCGCTCATATCTGTACAAGAAGTCCACAATGATGCAAATCTGATGACCCCTTATGCAAAATGCATCATTAAAGTTCCAAGCCAGAAGCTTTCACTGCTGGGTGACCGGCGCTTCTGTCATTTCCTTTTATTCATTCGACAGCCACTTCTGGGAAAGCTGCTGAGAAAAGGATGGAGGTGGGGGGGGAATTATTCATACATTTATCAGACGGGGAGAGAGGGCTGTCGGAGGTACTGGAAGTGCCTTTCTATTAAGACCTGCCAGCAGGGTCTGAATTATCGGAGCCCAAGCGAGATGCGGATCGTCGCGTTGCTGCAGATTCATCCTCAGAGCTTTTACAGCCAATAAAATCAGAGCCGATCGATGGCGACCCGCTGAGTTCCAAATGGACTGCGTCCCCGTCAAACAATGCACCAAAACTGGGTGAGCCGAACCCCGTGAGGGCCCCCCGGACCGGGGGAAGACAGAGGGATCTATCCTGAGACCTACCTTAGTCAAAACGCACCAATTAAAAAGGACCTCCAGCGAGAGCTTAATGAAGCGACCGGCGCTGGTGTACGGGGAGGAACCGTGGGTGAGGTTTGACCGTGAACGAGCCGCCGCTGCCGATCCTACGGCGGCTTTGATGCTCTGCAAAATTGCGAGCTCATTAAAAGACACTATTTGCACAATTTGCACAGAACAATCCACGCATGAAGATACAATAAACAATGGCCTGAGGGTCAAAACTGGGAAAGTGACTTTAGGCCCAGGCGAAAAATGTTCTCAAGTTTAATCCCAGTGGCAAAAACAACGGTAATCATAAGATTTGAATGCACAGCTTTTCATGCTGGTCTCCCTGCAGGAGGAGCTGCGTTTCAACAAGATGGTCCGAGACTGAACCTGCCGCCGCTGTGACTTCCCCTGCAGGGACTGTCAGACCCAAACCCAATTTGAGCCTCTCCCACCTGTCATCAGTAACACCACCACCTCCTCCCGATCCCCTGCCTGACCTTTGGTGTATGACACTGATACATGGCAGTGAAGCTCTGCCCGCATCGCTGGAATGAGCCTCGGAGGCTTCGACCGCGACTTCCCCTCCGACTGCGGACGCTCACGTCCAGCTGAGCCGCGAGTCGGGAGGCAGCCAGGGAGGGAAAAAAGAGGCAATGACTGAGCAAAATTGAGTTTATTTCTGCGGTTCAATTAAATTTATAGAATGTCCGTCTGCCCGACTCGCTTTGGTCAATACTTTATTTTCTCTTCCAGTGATTGACGCTTTGGAACGATGGGAATATTGCAAGCCAAGCAGCCAACACAGACCGTATGGAAGAGCTGTGTTTTGAAAATCTTTTTTTTTTTTCCCCCTCCAGGAGTGTTGATGTTTTGGAGGTAATCATAAGCTGGTGGATGCTTGCAGCGGACAGAGTTGAAGCTCTTTGCTGTTAAATTATTCATCCCAGGGACTGCAAACTGGCCCTGCCACTATATGGAGGCATGCGCGCTTGCTGGAGGAACCCAAGGACCGACTGGAGTTTTTCAAACGGAGAGCCGTGAAATCCCTGCAATTGTTAGAATTAAGACGGGCGACGATTTGTACATGATAAAGACTCCACGATTTTTTTGTGCAATGCCAGCACAGATATTCATATTCAACCATAAGTAGGAGTGAACAGTAGTTTACAGATTTAGATTCAGAAGGGTCTAAATTTAACTTTGGAAGGTGGCTTTGCAGCGCAACAAGCAGATTGTTTCAGGAATATTAGAAAAAAAACCAAGTCACTCTTGAGGGAACAACAAAATGGAAGGCACACAATCCTCGCAGCGCTGCCGTCCACATCTGCCGCACTTCTTCCCAGCTCTTTCTGGAGGGGAGCGGCTATGAGTCACGCCGCATCGATGAAGTGAATCGGAGCCTTGGCGGCGGCGTGATGCCACGGGCCTGAGAGTCCAGGCGACTTCGAGCGAGTGCCAAGAGTGCCGCCGTGAGAGGCGAGACTGGAGCCCAACGCCGTCTGTTCCCAGCCTCCCGTCACTCAAGAGGCCTGGATTTGACATTTTGCAGGATGGAGGATGCGGGGAGGGGAGGGGCAGGAAGTGGAGAGCAGCCCTTCAAAAACCCCGCGGCGTGACTTCATCAACAAAAGAAGCTCAAACGACTTCCGTCATCCTCGGCTCTTCCTTTCCAGCCACACACGGAGTGCGACTGCTCCGTCGAACAGCCGTCAGACAAGATGACTGATCTCCAGGGGGAGAGAGGAGGCGGGTGGTGGTGGTGTGGGGGGGGATCGTCCCCCTGTGAAATATTCTTTGAACTTGCAACAAAAGGCAGAGCAGAGCCCCCCCGAGGAATCCCTGCCGCAGCGCGCCGCATATCTATTTGATCAGAGAGCTCGGGCAGAGCGAGTCGCCGCCTCCCTTTACATTCAACGTTTCCTGCTCATTTTCTCCACCCAACCGCCTCTTTGGCCCAGACGGACATTGCTGCTTCTTCTCACTGGCGGCGTCCCAATCAATCCAGTCGTCATAACGAGCTCGTGATGGACACGGACAGAAAGAGAAATGCGGCCGGGGCGTCTCCGTCGTGTCTTTGTCAAATTTCCACTTATTCATCTCCACTCTGAGGAAAAAAAGTTCGCTCCAGTACCGAGGAAGCAATCAGTATCCACGAAGCGACTGCGGCAAGATGCCCTGAAAAATCAGAAGAAAAGTAAGAAGAAGAAAAAAGGATGAAGGCTGTAGGAGTGTGCGGCTGAGACTCACTGTGGCACTTTTGACAAAAAAGTAATGACACTTTTGTCCGGGACGAGATTTTTGAGATGCATGACGTGCATCGCAGGTTGCAATCTGGTGGGAAAGACAGTTTAAACACTGCTAAAGAGGATTGAAGGAGCTTTTTGGAAGCAGCATTGACTCTGAACAAGCGATGAGCTGACATTTATGTTGCTGCTATAACAGCAGAGCAGCACGTCTGCAAGAGGAGGCGACCTGAATCCCGGCAACAGGCTTCGGCTCCCGACACCTGCTGCAGGTGGAGGAGGGCTTTGGATATTTCCATATGTGGGCCCGAGTTAATTCCCCCTCCAGCTCAGCTCGCAGTCCATGGCTGTTTTCCATTTCATTTATTCCGTTGAGCACGAAGGGACTCGGGGACGCGTTTGCAACAAATTGGAATGCCTACCCGCAGCTTTGGCCGTCGCTCCACTTCATTCATCTGCTCGTGGGGAGGAGAAAATTGAACGCGCTGAACTTGCTGCTGCTGACAGGAGCTCCGGCGAATTGGAAATCACGACTGGTCGATGGCAATGTTTTTGGGAAAGCGCTACACAGCCACGGAGTTGAATTGACTTGCGCTCGTAGCTTTTGAATAATGAGAAGCCAGAGGAAAAAAAGCAACAACAGAAAAAGAAGCCAACAACAAACAGGTGCCTGACGGCTGCAGACCACAGCGATGCAGCGGATTTCATGACGCCGGTTCAATTTGTTCTTGTTTTCAGCCAATCTGCAGGTGACCCGTCGTCAAGGTCGCAGTTTTGCGATTCAATATAAGCGGCTACATACATCCCCCCGCTCTTGTCGGGGGAGTTTGGACACACTGATGATTGACCCCTCAGCACTCTAAGATGCGTTACTAAATATAGACACGCGTTACTACAGATACTGCACAAACGTGGGCGGTGATGTTCGCACCGGCAGCCTGGCCAGCAAGAGCAAATTCATACGTGCAGCCGCATCCAGACGCTGCCCGAGGCGCTAAAAGGTTCTATTAGACGCCTTATTGAAGTCAGAATAATCATGTGAGCTGCAGTGGCCCTGCGAGCGCAGTAAACTGCTTCGCTGTTGCTGGAGACCCTGCGTAGGTGGCGCCGTTCATCTGCGCAGGCCGTCAATAATACAAGGAAAAGTTGAACAGCTCTGAGGATAAAAACATCTCAATAAGTGAGTGGGCTCTACTCGATGTCGTTCTAAATATTCAAGGCTGCTACTAGTGGCGACTACAACTCATCTGCTGAATGTGACGCAACAGGTTGGCGGCGAGGTCAGACAAAGAGGAACCTGGGAGTCGTTGCAAACGTTGCACTCCAGGATAAACAAAAGCATATAAATATTGAGTTTGTTTGACGCATCAGTGTAATAAGACGGCGCCGCGCCGCATAACCACACATAAAAGATTAACCCCGCTATTAACTAAGCAAGAGGGGATCTATAAAATATTCAAATGCGCAGAGCAAACGGTGGTCGAGTCGGTTGAAGTCGCTTCAGGGTTCAGACAGAAAAATGTTCCAACGTGTTGTTTCGCCCAGAGCTTTGTTTTGTCTCTGAGTGAATATGCTGGTTCTTCACCAGGTGAGAGCAGCAGCACAAACACTCAGCATTGTGGTGTCAAATTAGCTTGTCTGCCGCTGTCCGCACCCCCACAGTGATTCATGGGGACTTTTGTGCGTTCGCTGCTATTTTGCGTTTGGTCGCCGCTGTGGATTCGAGCGTTCTCATCACAGCCACACCTCCCTTTCTCGGCCTCAGTTGGACTTGAAATTGCCTGTCGGTGTGAAACCGTGGCTGTTGATTTTCTGTCTCTTGCAAGTGAAGCGGCTCCTCACCCACAGCGTGTGTGCCGTCCTCACCCCTTGATCCCGCCTCCCTCCCTCGCGACCACCACCTGTAGCACGATGAGGCGGCCATGGGGGAACAAACCCACCAAACACGTGTGACTGTTTTCCATATTTCGGCCGCATTTGGAATGTATGTATTCGGGAGGAAGAAATCCGTGTGGAGGAAAGATTTATTTGATTGCGCACACACGCACTCACGCGCCACAGGATCTCCTGCTGGGTTTAACGTCACACGTTCGAAGGACGTTAGAGACGAACGTTACATAAAATATTGATGTCATCTTTTGATGTTGCGTCAGGTGGTGCCATAAAAAAAATAATAATTGCGCATGCGGCATCTACCCTGCTGTGAACAACATTAATCATAGAGTGAGTTGTGAACTCTGGGGAAAAAAAAGGAAAGGCTATTTTTGTTTGTCGTCGTGCAAAGTGTCAATGTAGTAAGTGGGGGTCCTGCAGAGTTCGCTGCTGTTCACTTTGCCAGATGGTTTTGGGGCAAATTGGAAAAAGGACCGTCACTTTTTCTGTCCACCATTGTATCGCACTGCAAGAAATATTTATTTTCTGGTTTTCCACTGACAGAGTTGCAACTGGTTCTGTGACCCAGTGTTTTTCAACCACTGCGCTGCGGTACATTAGTGTAGCGTGAGATGATGTCAGGTGGGCCGTGAAAAATGATCCAGTTCCACTTAATTGGTCTAAAAAAAACATTCCATGGCGGAGTGACTGTGCTTGAAAAGGAATGCGAGCCTGTTTTCAATTCAGTTCAATTCAATTCCTCCCAGGACATCAGCTCTGTGTGCATCTAAACAGGCCCTGGTTTCACACTGAGTGGGGTTCGATAAATTAAGAGGCTCTATTGTCATTATTAAAAAGTGTCATTTTTTAATACTTTTGGTTTGTGGTGCGCCATGGGATTTTTCTCAATGTGAAAAATGTGCTGTGGCTCAAAAAGGTTGAAAAACACCAATCAAGTTTTGAACACGCCTGGTTCAAAACGACAAAAATTGAATGAAGTCCAGAGCAATTTTTCAAAGATTATTATTTTCCTTTTAGTCGAGAATATTTTCTAAGACAAAGCTTTATTCTTTTGTTTCTCTCTCTCTCCGTATGGTGAGTCATACAACTCTGGTGTTTGGATCACAGGCGCTTTCTTAAAGCTTTGCCCGTCACGTCACCTCAGAGGCGCTTCGGCTTTGTGGCCTCGACAGAGGTTCCCCCGATGATGTCGTCCAAGTATTCGCGCTCCCGCCGGCGGGCGAAGACGCCTCCCTATTCTTGGCCGCGTGTGACGAACGAGCCAAAACGCAACGCATCCCACACAACACGTGCGATCATAGCGGGGACGGCGGTGCCCTCCGGGCGCCGGGCGGCATTACTCTTGCTAATAAGCACTGTCAAATCGAGACACGCCGGACGTCCATCAGCTAATAACATAAGTGGCTTCCAGCCGCGTCTGCAACGCTGAGAGCCAGATTTGTGTTCGTCACCACGGCGGCGGTGGGAGAGAAATTAATGGCGCTTCACTGGGAGGAGGAGGGCAGTCTGGAGGAGACGCTGCGGGAAGTTTATTGAACTTTGTCAGTTGGAGGCCCATTGGGAGCAGCAGACGGCCTGATGGTCCCATGTTTTATGACATGGAATAATTATTTATTGGAATGTTTACTGAACAGGGACGATACGACATTGCATTGCTTCAGCGAGTTTGCTCTTTATAAGCTCTACATAAGTGCAGTCCACTGACCACTTAAAGGACAGTAAATGATCGACCCCCTGCCCCCTGCCCTTGGTTCCTCCTGTTCTGCACCAAATTTCACAGAGAGAGCAAAAGCAGAATGCAAACTTGCCTGTGGATCCGTCTTTGCATGTTGTGCAGGTTCGGGTCTCCACAGAATCAGAGGCCAGTTGGGGTCATGACCTCTTTGGATTTTTTGTTGGTTTGCTTTTTGTGTGTCTTTACATGAAGAAATGGCTCCCCTGCGAACCTCCTCTGGACTCATGTGAGCTCAGGTGTGATTCAGCTCCATCTCCACCCTGAGGGACGGGTAGGAAGAAAAAGAAATGTGCATCACTTCACAGTCACACAATTAACTGTATTTTTCAGAGTTTGCTTCGTCAAACCTGTGTGAACTCAGAGTCAAAGGGGAACAAAAGCAATCACGACAACCTCCGTGCAGCTTGTCGACTGATCGCTCGACTCCACCGTCGTGACAGCTTGCCGTTCTAAGTACAATCTTTTGCTTTTCTGACTCAACTGTCAAAGCAGGTGTGTATTTTTAAACCAGACGTGACTCCAGGGGCGTGCGTGACGAAAGTAGGAAAAAAGAAAAATGCTTCAGGAAGACTTGATTTGCTGACACCCAGTATGCGTTGGGTGAAGCGGTCATCTGGATCGCCTGCTGGCAGGAAACAGCAACGATAATTGTGTAACGTATTTGTGCACCCAGCCAGGCATGTTGCGCAGATGACTCGTCGCCTGCGTGAAATGTCGATAAAGGTGTAAATATCCTCCTCGTCAATCTATGAAGGCATTCAGCTGGATTTAAAGCGCTCTCCCCAGACCACCACTTAATTCCTGATCAATTCAGGGAATTGTTGGCGTTTGTTTTTTTTTTCTCTGCCTGCGTTTAAACCAAAAGGTTCTTCCTCCTCCGTGAATGATTCACGGGCCGTCGCAGCTCCTCCTGCCGTCAACCTGCTCCTGCTGCTGATGACTCTTTATTGCCGAGGGCGCCCAGGCTGCTCTTTAGGCTGGTGGAGGCGGTGACTATCGGCTACAATCAGGCTAACGGCCATCAGCGTGACAGGCTGGCCACCGGTGGAGGATGTGCTCCTCAGCCGGGTCCTGAACAATGACCCTCACGCAGGGAATAATGACGCCCTGGGCAATTATCACGCTTCAGACAGTTATTGATCCATGCAAAGTATCAGCGACACGCCTTCTGGCCCGGAGCAATCAAACTACATTCAAACCAACAGTCTGGACCTTCAAGCTACTTATTTTTCCCAGACACACAAACACTCCAACAGTAGGAATACTGTTGACCATAATTATTTCATGGAGTTGACAAACTGTCAAACTAACTCACTGACCAAATGACTCATTTGCTGTTTCTTAATGATCCTGAAATAGAAAATAACAGACAACAAGCTCTTTTCTTTTCCTCTTGACTCATTCCTGAAAAAGTTAAAATGTGCAAAATGTGCAAAAAGGACCATCAAACTCTCTTTTACCACCGTGCCAATGCAGCAGCTCCCTCTGTGACAAACTGAGTGGAAAGTTGCAACCCTGGGTTTCTTCGTCGAGCCTTATTACTTTCCCCGCATCCGTGACATCAATCACTTGTGTGGAATGACACCATTAATCACAGGTGTGCACGAGATCAATGAGGGTGTCTGACAGTCAGTCGTCACCGGCGGAAGGTGAGCGATGTGTTGCGTGTGTGTGAGTGTGTGTGTGCGTGTGTGAGACAAGGACTTTTGTTTCGCTTGGTTTCAGGCACTCAACTCACGATATTTAGGCTGAAATGATCTTGAAAACATAAACTGACTGAGCAGTTCAAGTAAAGGTGAGCCTTTCCATCATCTCACTGGGTGACGCTTGATGAAAAATCTGTTCTATAGGATGCAGGGTTTTGTGCTTTTACACCACTGGAAGCATCTCTTGACTTATTTGATGGATGCGTTCCACCCGTCAGCCTGCATCAGAACAAGACCTAATTGGTCTACTGGCAGGCGGTCCGTCTAATCCTGTTGCAAGCCTCCTGTAAGCTCCTTCCTCACCTGGATATGCGAGTTAAATTCACTATATTCAGGAATAGGTGATAGAAATGGGAGAAAAATGTGAAAAATGACCTCAAGCCTGAGACGGAGACAGACCACGCCTGAGAAAAATGCTTTTTGCACCGTGCCTGATGCCACAGGTGTTGTCAGTGGAACGTCGGTGGGGATTGGTCTCCCTGGCGGCCCCACAGATTGAACCCGGGCCGCCTTCACAGCTGCAGCTGGCAGCGGCGCAGAGGAGGGTTTGTTTGTTTTTATCGCCGCCCACAACGGTCACCATAAGTGGCGGGGTAATGGCCGCTCTGCTCGCACACCTATTCAAATATAGATTAGCATCTATTAAATCCCCCGGGCTGGCTTTCTGTACACTCATTTTCGCAGGCGGCTAAATGGCGTAATGCGCCTGTGTTTATCCTCCTCTTTACCGCATAATGTCTGGCAGCTAAAGTGCCAATGCAGTGCGGCTTAAACAGCTGAAATGCCAGAAGAAGCAGATCAAGTTTTGCCCCGGAACAACTTTCATTATAACCCCGCAGGCCAGATGGGACATTTGCCGAAGCTCTTGGGTTTATCGCACATAACCATCTGGTAAAAGGGAGCCATTGGGAGGTTTTCCAACAGGGGAGGTAAAACTTGACAAACCTTCTGTCTGTCGCATCCGACGGGACGAGTCACTGATGCTGATGCTCCATGGTGAGCAAAAAAAACAAAAAACGTTTAATCTGTCCTGGAACACGGTGCCACCATGGCTGAACGTTTGCACAGCAGGACGGACGCTGGCAGGATGGAGCAAATTGTTTTTTGATGTGCAGGAAAATACTGAATAAAACCACAGGATGGACAAGATTATCACAATGTTATCACCAAAGACACTTGGATACAAAATATCCTCTATGGAATGAAGTAAAAGTATGTTTATATTCTCAGCAGGTAGAGTATTGTGTTGCCAAGCGTTTGTCTTGTTCTAATCTTTTTCCATCTTTCGCTTTACTTTCACACGTGGCTTTTAGAGAGGAGCCACGTGAGAAGCAACCCCGCCGCAGGTCTCCGGCTCTTCGCAGGTTTGATTGATGTTTCCGCAGAGGCGGCTGATAACGGCTGAGATCAACTTAATCAATCAAGCTTTGCGGCGGCCGAACAGATAAAGACAAATATAAACAGCGGTGTGTGTGTGTGTGTGTGTGTGTGTGTCTTGATGAAACTTTGTTTTGCAATTACACTTCTGCGGCTGAAGCGCTCTTGTTAGCGGTATTGTGGTTGACGAGCTGTGATGTGATGTCGGTGGGATTCCGTCCAGTCGACTCGTCAATGTCGCAATGATTTTCTGTGCTGGAAGTTCAGGAAGAACACAAGGTTTGATTCTACAAACGATTCCTTTCGATGGTTCAGTCGTAACGCAAGTAAGGTCCCCCTCCCGACAGGAAAGTCATTGTTCATTGGAAGAGATGCAGGTGTGATTTGCTGCAGATGCGGAACATCTTGCTGTGGTTACCAGCCTCCAGGTCACCTGCCGCCGCCGCTGCTGCAGCCATCGAACCATGTGCTCTCTGATGGCTGGAGTTTGCCTTCAGAAGCACCGCAGCCTCGGCCAGCAATTGGCAAAACCCTTTTCTGGAATAATATTATTTGCTGCCAGTCGCCCAGGAGCTAAAGCCTTTTTTTTCAATGTCAGAGCGGCCACAGATGCTCCGCAGGACAGACGGCCAAGGTTTCCTCACATCAGATCAATAAAACGACTTCTGACTTGTTCCTCCGCTCGCAACTGTCTCCCGGTGCCTCCTGTGGGATCACGCTGAAGTCGCGTTGGCTCGATCGGAAACGATTGATTGGCTGGCCAATCATAGAAGGGGAGCTTGGTGTAGGTTGGAGCCACCGAAACAGGCAACGAGCCTTCCACACCGGGTGAACTCGCAGGGGGCGTCGTCCAAAGGTTAATTGGACGATCATTTCTCTTTGCTCTTTTTAACTTTAATTTAAAAAGGTTTACTTTGATGGTCTGATTTAAAGGTCTGTCTCATAAAGTATTAACCACGAGATCAACAAGCGAACATCAAAGAAAAGCATTTAAGAGTCAGAATTCGGTGCCGAGTTCAACTCTGGGTCATCAGTCCAAGTCCAGACCCAAAAACAAATCATTTTGCTCATTTCACCGTCAAATATATGCACCCGACACCACTAAACAGTCTGGGTGTGAACATCGACCGACCGACGCTCCCGCCTTTATATTCCAGCAGATGAAGCGACCGGTCAGGAAGCGCGGCTGGAAAATGATGGAGGATGGAAAAACAGGCCCAAAAGAGGGTGTCAGGTAATCAGTCAGCAACGCGCCTCCACATTTTTTGAACCGTGCATCTATCTATATAATCATCCATGTGTGTCAGCAGTCAGCGCAATCAGAAAAAAAAAAACATATGTAAAAAAAAACAAACTGTGATGGATGGGAAAATAAAACCCTTGTGCGCAAATATTTTTGCTTTGCATTGCCTGTTGGACTTGCAAATGTTTGCTTAGGAAGACTCGTCATCTTCACTCGGCTGATTGACAACAACCAACATTCGGTGCATTTTGAGGACTGTGCTGCCTGCTTTTTATGACCGCTTTCTTGTTTTGATTCATCTTTGAGGTCGTCGTGTAATATTTCCTGCAAACGCGGCGGTGACATTTATAGGATTTTCTAAAATTCTTCTTCTTGCTGCTTTTGCAATATCACGACGGAGGCTTCTCTAAGAAGGATGCATCCTTTGATTGATCCGGTCGACTTCATTGAGCTTCTCTTCGCTTTCTGACCTTTTGCTCTCCATCTGTGGCTCTCACACACAAACACCGTCGAGCGTGCACGCGCACCTGGCCGAGTGGCCGCCGTGCACACGTAAAGAAAATTCGATCACGGTCATTAGATTTCTCGTGGGATGATGTATAAAGGCGGCACGGCACGGCAAAGCTGTGAGAATCCCATTAGATGAGATTATTCTATTCTGTGCTTTTCAATTTTTTTCCCTTGTTTGTAGCCACGGCAGTATAAAATCAGAGGGTCGGGGAAAACGTTTGAGCGGTTGCCTGACATCCCCCCTGGCTGTTGCTGTATTTTTAGAGCGAGGCCGACCAGGTCTGGGAAATAAACATAAAGCAGAATTGCCAGACAATCAAACCATTTTTCTTGCGGCAGCTCCTCGGCTGCGCAGGACGAATTCATTTCAGCCGGTTCGGCTCATCAGTCACGGCGTGTGACGTTTAGATTGAACAACGGGAGACTCGCATTAAAAAGCGCGAAAATATATTACGTTTCAAAATTGACGGCTGCGAGTCGCTTTGTCTGCCCGACACTGACGCAACGGCTGCGGTGCTAAAAAGTCGCAAAGCAATCACGCGCACTGATTATGAAGTGAATTGTCAAAGTCGATAAAAATGAAAGAATTATTTAGAATGTGTTTGATAATCACCACCGCTGTTACTGTCCAGAGAAAAACACACCGGGGTGCCACAACGTGTGACTTTACCTCATTTAGGGAGCCACTGAAAACGCTCCAAAGGAAAGTAAGTGGCGAGAGCAGAGGGAGTGAGAGTTCATATTTAAATTCCCTACCGTGCAACTCTGGCATCGAGGCTGCGATTCAGCAAGCAAATATTTTTGGAGGTTTCTTCTGGGCAAAACATCTCAGTTTCTATCGCGCTCTGCAAATTAAAGAAGAGAAGGGAAAAAACAAATGTAAAGCACTCCGGGGCAAGATTTCATTTTGGCATCTTTGGCACAAAAAAAACATCTTCCTCCTCCGCAACACGTGGACTTTTTCTTTTCTTTTCTTTTCCAGCTCTCTTTGTTTGACTTCTGCGAATAGCTTCTGCTAATTAAACATCGAGTGCTGGTTGATGTAGCTTATCACTCAGCAGCGTAGGGCGCCTTTTCACGTACCTAAAGACCTCTCTAATTGTGATGTGGTTCAAATCTTTTGATGTGCATATTTGAATGGATGCACAAATGCATCAAAGGAGAAAGAGCTCATTTCTTATTCATGGTTTCTTTTGAATGAAACTAACTGGAAAGCCCAGGACCAATGGGAGAACAGGATTAGCTGCCCTCTTCACCCCAATTTACACAAATGAGAAAATGTTTGAACCTGAATTAGTTTATTATGGGAATCACAATCACATTTACTACTCAGGCTCTGACGTATTGCAGGGATATTGCAAGGAGTTACAACATGCTTGGTTCAAGTGTAAATAATGCACTGCGCTCATGTGTGCTTTCCAATCAGAACCATCAACTGCATTTGAGTCAATTCCTTTCGCCAAAAAATGTAGAAGCACCAAAAACAACATTTAAAATATAGAATCACTCTGACATGATAAGCTGTTTATTTTTTACATGAGCCACTTCCTGGTGACTGTCTCACTAACGCAACCACGCAGCAATCACTGCATTTTGGGTGGATGGCCAGCTTGCAGTCTGGTGCTTTGCAGTGGCGTTGCAAATGGATAAATGCTGCTACTAATACAGAGAGGCTTTATTTAAAGTAAAAGAAATGAAAGAGAGTTCTTGAAGGGTCAAAGTACTGCAGTGAGTATACAGCAAGGTTAAAAAGGTCCAGCTTACCAGAACTAGAGGGGTTTTAAAGAGTCACTGCCACAGGGAGAGTGAACACAGTGCACTTTTCACCAGGAGGGTGAAGCAGGAAGTGAGGCCCTGCAGCCTCACCTGCTGCTAATTGACCCACCTGCCGCCTGATTGGCCGCTGGATCAGGTGTGTGTGTGTGTGTGTGTGTGTGTGTGTGTGTGTGTGTGTGTGTGTGTGTGCCTAATAAAAAACCCAAACAAAATATCCACTAAGTTTGATCATGATATTTGATCGATACAATGATTTAAAACAGGAAAGCAAAAATGAGACAGCCAAAATGAGGAACTTTGGTCCATTTTTGCAGTTGGAGTCCTTTTATGCAGAAAAGGTTACTTAATTCAGTATTCTAAATGAAAAGCCAATTTTTGTAATTCCAAATAAAAATTTAACCTTTCTCACTGACTACGAATCAGCCCTGCAAATCAATGCCATTACGATGCAGTGAAATAATGACGGCGCTGCGCTCCCAAAGGAACAACAGATACTCGGGGAGCTTTTCAATTCAAACAGAAATGACTTGCGCTCCGAGCAGCGACAAAAACTCACAGGAAGCTTCAGTCGTGACTCACCATAAATCACGGCAGCACTAACATTGCCCCGAACCCCGCCATTTATTTTATTTTATTATTATTATTATTTTCAGAGCAATTAATTTGGCAAAAGCAGCATCCTGAGGAGAGATAAAGAAAAGAGACGTGAACTCGTCTCAGAGGAGCTTTTAAAGCTGATGTGTAAGTCATCCTTCACGCTATCTTTAGAGCGCGACTCCTGGCCTGCACGGCCTGTGACTCACACAGGCACATTGAATAAACGGAGCGTGGCGGCAGAACAACACAAAACTCTATTCTGAATACGGCGGCAAATGAAAGACGCTTTTTAAACGTCGCAGCCCGTTTGTGGCGGGCGCCATTATGTGCGAGGCATGAAGTGTACCTGTCAACCCAGCGGCTGGAAATAAAAAGGCAAAAAGTCTGGGATGGTAATGGCTCAGGACTCAACTCTGTGCTCCAGGAGGATGGCAGGGCAGCTTGACAACTGGAGAAATAAAGGGGGAAAAACACACCAAAAGAACGAGGCGCGAGTGGTAAGACAACAGTGTGTGAAGCTGGCAGTTCCACTAATTAGATCCCAGCTATGAACGCAACTTTCTGACTAATTGTCATTTCAATTGAACTCATCTTCACAGTTCTTCACAATTCTATCTGCTGGAAGTTTGGTTGGCAATTAGGATTCATTATTATTCACCAGCATCTGACCTTCTTTGACTGGTCTATCTTTGACCTTACCATTAGTGTGATCTCATGATTCATTGGCCCCTGACTCCAGCCGCTGCCCTCTCTGTCCACAAGGTTTGTCAAAATAACATTTGAGCAAGGCAACATTTTCGATCATCATTTCAACGCCACTGTGAAAGTACTTTTTATTACTGTTATTCCTTTCCTCTCTTTATATTGCTCTTCCCCCCTCTTGCATGCAGAACAATAAAGCCGGTAATAAAATGCTTAATGCATGTGGCACAGTGGGGAGCTGTTTCACAGACACATCTCTCTCCCTTGCACTGAAAGAAGAAGACGAATCCCCGGCCAAACCTTAAATATGGCCTCAACACGGCGGAGTGGTTGACTTCTTAGTTTTACTGCCTCGCCGCTGCAGTGTGTCAGCGCACGATTGCCGTCTCAGTCCAATTATTTTCACGTTTCATTTTCTTTTCTTTCTCTTTTTTTTTATTCTCGAGAGATCTGTAATTAGATTCCATATATCCCCCCCCCCACACACACACACACAAGCCAGAGGGAAGAGTGAAGCCTTGCGAGAGAGAGTAATGGACCTGGACCAAAGTTAAACCTATGCAGGCTTTCAGAGGTGTGCGAAAGTGAGTGTGTGTGTGTGTGTGTGTGTGTGTGTGTGTGTGTGTGTGCTGAACAGTGTTCCGAAGTGTATTGAGATGCACTGAGATGCATCTATATAAATTACATTTTGATTTAATGTGAGCTCAATGAGTCAGACTCCAACAGGAACCACAATCTGCCCTCTGCAGTTCCTGCAGAAGCAAAGAGCTGAGACCTGCTTCCTTCTCTCCGATCCCCCCCACCCCCAAGTTTGCTGAAAGACAGCCTGCTGATCGCGCTGCCGCTGCTGCTGCTGCTGCTGCTGCTGCTGCTGCTGCTGCCGCTGCCGCTGCCACCATTAGTAGCCCCACCTTCACCACTTTATTAAGCCGCTCTTGTTCAATTTTCATTTACTTTCTCCTCCCCTGGGAGACCAGGGGGCTCATACACTGCAGAGCTTTTGTATTCGATTACAGTGTGCTAATGTCAGGTCTTTCTATTGTTCACATCAGTGTGTGTGTGTGTGTGTGTGAGAGCGAGAGAGAGAGAGAGCATGAGTGAATAACTCTTGAGAACCATTGCCTACTCTCACAGAAACACACAGAATTGCTTGAACCTGGTTCAGGTTCAGCAGTCATTCACCTCGAAGGCCTCTTGACTTAAATTGGGGCGACAGAGGGCCACATGCGGAAGTCTAATTGAAAGAATACGCAAGTTTGCATAAAGAGAACCTGCTGCCTGGTCTCGAGGAATTATTCACAGAGCAAAGATTGAAACTGGATGCATACATTTTTAATTCCGGTTCTGAATTAGATATAAAACTTTAATGCTCTATTGCAAATTCTAGAGAGGGGACATTCATCACCGGTGTTCCACTTCGCCACTAACAATAATTACTTCCCTCTGCGAGTTACTTAATTAAAAAAAAAAAAAAAAAATACAGACATCACGTGGGCCTTTAAGACAATGAAAAGGCCCTTCACTCTGCACCCACACGGCCAAATCACCGTTTGTTTTTTTACTCTCTAGGATGTAAAGTTATCACCTCAGAGCGCCAAAATGGAAATCTTGATATTTCCATGCAAAGTGTATCTGAGGCACTGAAATTGTTCCTTTGAAGCTGCAGAGGCCCGCTACACACAGCGGGCGTTTTAGCTGGAAACTGCAGGGACGTCAAGGGATTTTAAACATTCTGTTCAGTTTGGGAGATGAGTTTACATGCTTTTCTTATGACCTCAGTGTCACTGGGACCAGACCATTCATCTCTATTAGACTCAGCATCCACACTTCTGCAGCCGCAGCCAGTTTAGTTTGAAGTCTTACTTCCTGGTCTTTTTCTGGGGCTTTTAAGGGCATTTTGAGGCACTCCAGCAGAGGATGACTGCTTTCGGAGCCTTGTGAGTCATGGCCGTCAGGAAATGCTCTCGACTGGCCATTCAGAAACAAGGATTTTCAATTAAAAAATTCTTAGTGATTCAGCTGCAATGCAGGCTTTCATAAAAGCCCACATTCTGCAGACTCTTGCGACTGCAGCCTCACAATGACGGCTCTGCTACGCTTCATGGAAATCAACCTCCCCGATAAATCTGATTAATGCAGTGACCTGTACGTACCGGTGTTTTCTTGTCAATATGGCCACCATGGACAGAAAGTGTGAAATTAATTGCTGCGAGTACAGTAGAGTAGGGCCGGCCGGTGGGTGAAAAGATAAAAAGATTTACACATGCGCTCACACGCTTCAGCCGTAGATCACCGTTATCTCGCAGGAGGCCCGCGTCCGTTTAAGAGGCAATTCTTCTGCAAGATTACTGCGGCTGCAGCATATTTGATTTATGATAAGGCTTAGTGGGGGGAGGGAGAAAAATTCCCAATGCACTATATGGCTCAGGAAGTGGACAGGGTTGGATATTTCTCCTCTGCCGCAATCACAGCCGAGGACATTTCCAGCAGCCAAAGTTGGGAGAGAAACTTTTAGGTGCGTCGGGCAGCCGCATGCCGCAATGTGTGCAGTTGCAATGAAGTGTAAGGAGCAGGCGTGAGGGAATGCATTTGATGTGACTGCCAGTGGAACTCCGTGCTTTTGTGCATTTGGGGTGATAGCACATGTGTGGCTGAGCCGCAGCAGCGATAGTGAGGTTTCTGTTTTGGCCGGGTTTTGGCAACGTGCAGGTATAAAAAGGAGGGAATGCTGCTCCAGGCAGAGACCGCTGGGAACCTGCACATGAAGAGGCTGCTGGGATCCTGACTGAGGACCTGCTGGGAAGATCAGCGGCACCACAAGGATCTCCAACAAAGGTTTGGACCCTCTGAACAACAGTAAAAGTAATATATCTGTCTCTAGCAGCACATTAAGTATTCATGTCTAATAATTTACTTGACATCATGTACACTTGGTGCACATCCCAGGGGGCCAAAGACACTGCAAACTGCTTCAAATAGAGCTCAAACTTTTTTTTTTTTGTAGGAAGCCTGTAGTGTTGAAACGGAGCATCAGTGCCCTCCTGTGGCGAGAGAACAAACTGCGCCCTCTGCGTCTGCCGAGAGGCGATGGTTTGCGTGCGACCATCCGCGAGTTCCTCGCGTTGTAATTCAGTTCCTGAACGTTGATGACGCTCAAACGAATTAACATCAAGTCCAAACGTGTAACTTCACTGTAGGTACATTTTTTTTGGGGGGGTGAATGGCATTAACAATGTTTTCACATTAATACCTCATTATATTATAACGCAATTAGGTATTAAACACATTATATGAAGATGGCAGCTTCTGATGAGCAGTAATTGGTTAGAAGCGCTATCTGGGCTTCCTATCTGAGTCCGTCCTCAGTCTGTGTGTGCCGGAGGGGAAGCCAACGCACGCACACGCCGTTCTGGCCGTGAACGAACGAACGGACGGACGGACGGGAGGACGGGCGCGCAGAAATCTTTTTCCACACTTGCACATTGGCGACGCATGCGCACGGCGGGCACCAACTGGTCTGTGTCAGGTCGAGGCAGACGGATGTGATCGAGCCCAGAAAAATCACCTGAATCCTGGCATTCATGGTGACACAGTGAGTAGGCGACACGTTTGCTATTGTCTTTTAGGATATGATTCTGTTTCGACGTGTGTGATGCTGCTGCTGCTGCTGCTGCTGCTGATGCTGATGCTGATGCTGTTGTTTCTTGTGGTGGATGGATGTGTGTGGGATCCGGTGATGCTGGAGCATCCTACTGTGGATTCTACAGAGAGGCGACCAGAAATTGTCCATTTTGCGTATATCTGAATTTGCACTAAAAATCGGAGATATTTGTATTTTTTTAACAAAAGCAAAACAAAGGGACTTATATTTGACGATGGCAACATTGCCACCGTGAACAGAAACTAATAATATGAATAAAAATAATCGAATTTCAGAAACCATCATCTGATCAAATGCTTTCATTGCGGGTCTATAAATGGCTGAATGCTGCCGTCTTTACGGTCGCTCGTCGGGTCTCGACCACCGTGTGAGTGCGTGCGTGCGTGCGTGCATGCATGCATGCGTCTTTCCTTGCATGCGTGTTGGTGAGTTGCTGCGTGCGTGTGCCTCCCCCCTCAGTGAATGCGACTGATGGATGCTGATTGCTGCAGTCCAACAGTAACGCCTCGTCGCTATCGCTGACCGCTCATCGCTCACAGCGGGGCCGAGAGGAGGGGGGGGAGATCACCGCTTTCTGATTTGATTGATTGATTCAGTTTTCGCCTCTATCGTGAGTCAACGAGCCGGTGGGACATTCATTTGCCATGGAGCCGTTTTGTATGCCCCCCCCCACAATAAATGGTTGGACGTCGCGTCAAAAACAAATAAATACATTTTTTTTTTCCAAAAATAAAACGTCGACGAGTGCGCTGCACGAGAGTTGCTCGCGCGCCCCCAGGCCGCGCATTCCGCAGGACCTTGTTTACATTGATGGCAAAGAGCCGCGGTTTGATCCACACAGGCCGTCGCGAGCTCCTTGGGTGTCATGTGACGTCTTGGGGTGGGGGTGTGTGTGTGTGTGTGTGTGTGTGTGTGTGTGTGTGTGTGTGTGTGTGTGTGTGTGGGGGGGGTGGGGGGGGGGTCTGGCCTGTGGAGGTTGATGATGATGATGATGAATGTGATGGTGATGATAATGGTGATGATGATGGTGATGCTGACAATGATGATGATGGTGGTGATGGTGATGGTGATGATGATGATGATGATGATGATGATGATGATGATGCTGAAGATAACAATGATGATGAAGTTGATGAGGATGAGGATGGTGACCATCATGATGGTGACGATGATGATGCTGATGACGTGTCTCTCCCCTCTGGCAGTCTATGGGTCAGAGTGCGCGGAGATGCGTAAGAGACAGATCCAGGTTTACCAGGAAGCAGCCGCCAGCGTCGTCCAAGCGCGCCACAGGATGGGAGAGACCCCCACCAACGCCTCAAACGCCTGCTGCTTCTGCTGGTGCTGCTGCTGTAGCTGCTCCTGGTAATCACGCTCCGCCGTCGGGGCCGCTCGGCAGGGGGCCGCAGCCTCGGCGGCCCCGCTCGGACATGAAATGATGGTTTTTGATGAGCTAATTTGCTGCCATTTACCAATCAGGCCCATTATAGGCCGGTGCATCCCCCCTTGTCATTTCTTGCCATCTGTAAACTCAATCAGTGTTATCTACTGATGTGACCGTCCCTTCCGCTGGTCCGTCCGGCCGCGTATGCAAGTTAACACTCTCTTTGTTTATTTTTAATATCTGAAAAAGTGTGATGATGCGGAAACTGGCCCTGGCACGAAAAAAACAAAAAAAAAAAAACACTAAGTGACGGGAGCTGCAGTTCTCTAGCACTTTGTCAGCAAATGGGAGCTTAGAAAGAAAGACATTGTTTTGCAAATTCTTATTCACCTCAAGCAAGATCAAAAGTAACTCTATGTCATGATTCTATCCATGATGATAAACACAACCAGTCAAAAGTTTGGACCCACTCTATGATTTGATTGTATTTTCTTTCATTTTCATGACTATTGACATTTGTTTCTCACTGAAGGCATCAAAACTACATATGAACACACATGGAATTATATAGGAAACAATAAAAGTGTAAAATAACCCAAACACGCTTTATATTTAAATTCTTCAAAATAGCCATCTTTCCATTAAAAGCATAATTAGATTTATTGAACGTCTTTTTCTTTGCTGCATAATTGCATATATCTTGCTCACATATTTAATGTCTTCAGTATCTATCTGCAGTCTAGAAAGTTGTAAAGATTAAAAGGGAGTTGCATGAGAAGGCGTGTCCATACTTTTGACTGGTATTGCAGACTGTGTAGCCCCGTAGATAGTCCACACCACACAAGGCTCGAAACACCTGCCAAATTTAAAAACGGCTGTTCTCAAATCAAAAAAGAAGCAAAAGAAAGCAAATGTAATTATTCTGAAACTGGAGATTCTCCCTTCGGCCCTCTGAGGAAATTTACTCGATTCCTGCTCCCAGGCTCCAACCTGTTCGGCAGCATAAAAACAGAGGGGCGCCGGTCATGTGACCCCGTGACGGGAGGATCCTCCGGGATCATGATTTGTTTTGGATTCGGCCGCCGCTCACTGGCACTGCCTTATGAGAACAGCGGCGCAGCAGTCGTGTGCGGAACATGTTAATTCACTCCGCCGGGGACGCGTAATGCAATTTGTCTCCACGTCTATATCGATTGTATTTAATTGTTGCGCCCTCATTTCCCAGCGGGGCGGCCCTCACCTGAGCCAATTAGTCTACAGCCAGCTGCTTTGAACAGGTGCAGGGGACATTTTCATATCACGCCACAGGTCCCAGCGCGTTGGTGCTCAGTCGGCGCACCACAGTAATAGCATATAATGCCAAACAATTCAGAATGTCAAGTTTTTAAACATTTCGCACCAGCCGCATGGCAGCAAACCCAACCTGAAGAGCAGCTAGGCTGGGCTTGTTCATCTCAATGTGCTTATTATCCCTCCAGTTTGACTGTTCGGGGTGAGGAAGAGACCATCCAGAGGTCAGTCTGCGAGCGTAGGACAGAGATAACCATCAACTGTGAAGAAAGGTACTGGCCTCATCTTCCAGACTAACATTGACACGCCATCGCGTTTCCACTCAGTAAAAAAAAAAAAAAAAAAAAGTGACTTGCCTGCTATTTTTTTTTGTCGTGCCGTCAGTCCGAGGCCGACTCTGGAAGAGGCCCGCTCCTGGTCCACGTCCTTTGAGAAGGTGATGAAGAGCGCGGCGGGGTGCAGCTGCTTCAGGCAGTTCCTGCGGACGGAGTTCAGCGAGGAGAACATGATGTTCTGGCTGGCCTGCGAGGAGCTCAAGAAGGAAACCAATAAGACCGTGGTCGAGGAGAAGGTTCGTCAAATATACGAGGATTTCATCTCCATCCTTTCCCCGAAAGAGGTGAGCCGCACACCAGTCGACAGCTGACACTCCCAGCAGTCACACCAACTGCTGTGTCTGGATTCAGTTCATTTTTTCCTTGAGGTGACTTTGAAGCAAAATACATGACAAACTGTGAAAGACTTGCAGATTAATTCTTAGTTATTTTCATATATATGAACATATTTTTAAAGTTCCCACTTTCTAAGGTGTTTCATTCTCATTTCGGGTGTTATGTCTCGATACAATAAAGCCTATTGATATTTACAGCTGCTGCATGTAGGTGGAAAACAAATCCAAGCACTACACCGCCGTATTGAATGATTATCTTGGCTCCAACCAGCGTTTTACAAGTTAAATTTCCCTTGTTAAACAAGAACGTCTCAAACTTCCTTGTGATCAGAACACTTCATAATAAACGTACTACTACCTGTTTATGCGACACGTCTCATCCGTCCGCTTCATATGGCTCCTCAGGTCAGTCTGGACTCCCACGTTCGGGACGTGATCAACCGCAACATGCTGGAGCCGACCTCGCAGACGTTCGAGGAGGCTCAGCAGCAGATTTACACGCTGATGCAGAGAGACTCGTACCCGCGCTACATAAACTCGGCAGAGTACGCGGACCTGCTGAAGAGCCTGGAGGAGCCTCCGCCCGAGCCATAGACTGCATCCACCCGCCCCAGGGAGGGCCGGGTTCCTGTTGGAGTCCTGCCCGGTGCCACCAAAGTACAGGCAGGAAATGAAGACTACTCAAAAAAAACAAACAACAACAAAAACTGGTTTTCAATCCAGCTGTAAGTGCAGATAATTTAACCATGGTTTGCTCACCAAAATGCTTGGAGTCGACAAGAACAAAAATGCTAGATTCAGCATCAGTAACTTGTTCAAAACATATCTATATTTTTCTAGATTCCCGAGCACTTGACATTGCACTTTTCTACTTTGTCCAATGAGGGAACGCATGTATCTGTGAGCACTGCATTTGTATTTAGGTATAGTGTGAGCCTTAATGCATATCCAGTTCTTGTAGAAACTCATAGGTTTTTCTTTAAACAGTCACTTAAGAAGAAGGAAAGTGCCTTGGAATAAGATCTTCTACACAAGCACCTTTGTTCGAACGTGAATGGTGCAACAATTACTTCATTCTTTGGTGCTTTCAGCTCTTCTCAAAGATAAAACATTTTTACGACTCAGTCAGCTGATACCCAGAGATTAGATCTTGTCTGTGTGTTTCAATACTGTGATAATAGTCTAAATATATTTAATTTAAATGAAAAACAAAAACAAAAACAGGGAAAACAGATGACATGACCATGACCACTGATATATTTGTGTATTAAATAAAAAGAAAATTTGTGTGGAAAAAGCTATTTGAATTCTCACAAATCAAATAAAGCACAATCAGATGTTTGTTTTTTTGCTGTTGTGTTATAATTCACACAACATTATTCAGATACATAACAATAAGTGCATATAGGGATTGCATATCAATAGCTTGCTGTCAGGGCAGAACTTGTTGCACATGTCATTTTCTAAATGCTGTAAGCTTCACATTGCAAGTTATCCTCCAAAGCAGGGCTAAAAAATAACTTTTTCTTCTGCTTCCACCTTTTAGCATCACATCCAAAAACCAATAAATCTTAAATTGCAGCCATTTACAAACCAAACTACTCCTAGATGCAAAAAGTTCCTACTTTTGCTCAATTAAAAAGAGTTAATCAGAATAATTTAATTCTTCCTAGTAATAAAGCACAGCTAAACTCGGGCTTCGTCATTGAACGATCGGGCCGTCAACGGGCCATTTGTGGTGAGATGGTTGGTGTTAAACCACAACAATAGTCATGGTTATTCCAGTACGTCCCTACAAGAAAATGCTTATTAAATGGCAAACAGCTTTAACAATCAACTAATGTTACTTTTACGGTAACACTGACGACTGTGCGTGGCTCTAAGTCTGGATGCAGCATCGTTACATTCATGCCTCTCCCGGGCCGAGGCCCCGGTCCAGTCTGGCTCTGCGAGCAGCAGCTTGGTCTGATCGTCAAGTAAGTCCGTCGTCCCTCGACTCCACGGAGCCTCGCTTCAGTCGAGTCCGGGCAGCTCCCGAGCGCTGTGCGGCTCCTCTGCAGTCTATTCGTCGCTGATGGGAGGAAGGAGCTTCTCGATGAATTTCTTCACGTCCACCATTTCCTGTGTGACAACACAAACGATGTCAGCCGCCAAGGGCGCAACGGTGGTGCAAGCGAGCTGCAGACGGTTTCTGCCCAAACCGACCGACCTCTGGACATGCGCTGTGAACCAGACCCCGGTAGGACTTGAAGGTGACGTTGGATGGATTGATGAGGGTCTTCATCTTCTCGGCCGTCTGGTGGCCAAATACAAAGGGGACCAGAGGGTCGGCGTCCCCGTGGCACTGCAGGACGTGCATGTCCTGGTTAGCGCTGCTAGCCGAGGCCTGAGAACAGAGAAGACAAAATAATTAGCACGGAAGATAGGCAAACAGTGCTTTAAGGCAGGGCTCTCAATGCACAGCATGCTCTGCATTTGACGTTTTAACAACAAGTTTTTTTGTGTTATGTGAGGTGTGTGAGTGACCTGGGGGAAGGAGTTGCGCAGTGGCAGCCAACAGCTCAGAGCGACCACTCCTGCCACCTTCTGCTGAGTCGTCAAGGCCGTATAGAGAGATAGAGCTCCACCCTGGGAAAACAACTAAAGAGTCAGTCTCTTTTGCGTTGGGCTTCCTCTTTTTTGTTGTTGCTTAGTTAGTATATACTGTGACACAGAAAGATGGAAATCATAGTCTTTTGCTGTATCCACAAAAAATAAATAAAAACAAAAATGGATTTTGCTCATCGACAAATACCCTTACTTGAGAAAATCCACCCAGGATGATTCGATGGGACGGTATTCCATTCTTCACCTCTTGGTCTATCATTGCTTTGACTACAAGGAAGCCAAAGAAAGCCAGGTTGAGTCACTTATCGACCCCCCCAATAAAGCAAGTGCATATCTTCCTCATGGTTTCAGCTTGGACACAGTGCACGGAACAACAACCTCCAGGTTAATTCACATACTGTTCTCCGATGCCCTTTTAATCCCGGCCTCGTCTTCTTCCGCACCCGCACTCAGGCCGTAGATATCAAACCTGCAACCAGGAGGAAAGAGCCATGACATTCAGCGGTGACAATCACACATCTCGTTGGAATGTGTTTGATGGACACTGACCACGAAGGCATGGACATCCTCATGTTCAAGGTGACAGGCATGGTGGGTCTGCAGACATCAGAGGGAAAACAGTAACACAGCAGTCAAAAGGAAGGCTGCCCCACTCTTTCGTGAAAAGTGCTTCGAAAATGATCATGGCTGAAAACACGTACGCATGTGGGCAGATGTATTTCACATGTGGTATCCTTATGCCTGCGAAAGCGTCAGCCCAGCCATGTCTGTCAGTTGGGACACAAAGTAAAAGTCGTTTGGGAATTAACGCCGACCAGGTGAAAACAAGCGGGAATGAAATGATCAAGAAGTCGTCTTTGCGTACCCCGTGTCGCCGAGGCCATGCAGAAAAATCACCTTAGAAACAAAACACAAAGGCGAGGGACAAAGCGGGTTACTGTTAGCCGACGGCAATTTGTCGAGCTCGCTTCGTTTAATGCCCAGCAGCGTGTTTTTGTGTTTTGTTTTGTTTTTTCCGACCGCTGGGACGGTCGGCGAGGTCAGGGGGGACTTACCGCCGCAGTGGCTTTACGGGCAGCAGGCACAATGGCAGGTAAAGGCGCTGACATGTTGTTGCCGCACATACAGCGCCGAGGCAGCCGGTGTGTAGAAGTTAGCAATTTAGCTTGGGGCTAATCAACACGGTGCCGCGACTGTCGGTCTGCTGTCCGAGGTTGAAGCCTCTGCCAAATGAAGGACAACTCGTTGTCGACGCGCAGGTCACGCTTCCCCACTCCCGACTCAGTATGTGTGTGTGAAGTTGGTTTTGGTCAAATATACAACACACACACACACACCGACGGATCACACAAGCTTTACTTGGTCAGTGGCAATAAAGAGAAGCCCCGCCCATTCCGCTTTACAATTGGCTATTAGCAGAGTAGCTCCTTCGATCCAATGCACAGATTGGTTTCTTCCGTTGTCCGTTAGTGCCGTCTTAATAGCGGCTAAATCATATTATATTCGTGGATTTAATCCTCAACAGTATTAGTGGAGTTGATCCATAACTGGTCAAAAGCACAATTACATATATTTGAAGTAATTATTATAGGTGCATTAAAGGTTTATTCTCTTGATTTTTGCTTGATTCAAGTATTAAAGTTCGACTTATTTCTCTGACACATGCAGAGCGTTTTATTATTATTATTTTAATTCTTAAAATTGCCCTAAAACAAACTCACCCGTTTTTTCAGCCGACCTTCGGTTAGGTTGTTTTTATTTTGATACGTTACCGAATCTATCAGGAAGTACTTCCGCTCACCTCGGTCACGTGACTTATGTGTCCTTGGTCCTTCGAGCTCTGAATCTCTGACATGTGAGCAATTAGCATCATGTCTTTTCCGAAAAAACCCGGCGGTAAAGCACTCGATGCTTTGCAAAATTTGCCGCGGATAACTTTGGCCAACCTGCGACCCGAACCCGGATCCAAAAAGCTGGCAAGTTTGACGTCGCTGTGTGTGCACAATGAACCGTTAGCTGATGTAGCTTGGCAGCCTGATGTGCTTCTGACATGCTAACTGGCTGCGCGGAGGTGTGTTTTTAGCGTGATACACCGCTGAGCCTCGTTTCTTTTCCGTACTTGCAGGACAAACGGCGGGGCAGGGGCCAGCATGGAGGCAACAGAAGCGGCCGGGGCCATAAAGGCGAACGGCAGAGAGGGACCCGACCTCGGCTGGGCTTCGAGGGGGGTCAGACTCCCTTTTATCTAGCCATTCCAAAATATGGTTACAATGAAGGTCACAGGTAAAACACTTGTCGCTCTTCGCCCCATCAATAAAGATGACTTGAGACGGACTCGTACAGTTCTAACAGTAAGCAATGCTGTCTGTGTCAATTCTCAGTCGCCGGCCTCAGTACCAGCCTCTGTCTCTGAAGCGGCTCCAGTACCTGATTGATCTGGGACGTATCGACACCAGCCAGCCCATAGATCTGACCCAGCTGGTGAATGCCAGAGGAGTGACAATCCAGCCTCTGAAGAGGGACTATGGAGTCCAGCTGGTCGATGAAGTAAATGCAATGTTCCTCAAGCACATTTGTTTGTGTATCTTGTCATGGGCCATCTTACCATCAAGTGTATGTCATAGAATTCACAACGATCTGTGTTGTTGAAAGTAAACTAAATTTTAGTCTCGATTCTTGGGCTATTTTTCTGTAACTTTCAGATTCGTACCAGCAGGTGGCACCATATGACAATGTTGCCTTCTGTCACAAATTTGCCAGGGACTTCAGAGCCCTGTTTTTCCCTTCAGTATTTCTTCAAATAATTACAGTCATACATTTTCTCTCTGTTTCAGGGTGCAGACATTTTTGCAGCAAAGATCAACATTGAGGTCCAGAGAGCATCTGAAGGAGCCATAGCCGCTATCGAGAGAAACGGAGGGGTCATCAGTACGGGTTTTTATGATCCCATAAGCCTAGGTAACTTTAATGATCTCAGAAATTAATTTGTTTGTACCGCAGTCGTCATGCTATGAATGTTAAGCAGCTGGTTATGTTCTCGTCTTTTACAGGCATTCTCATCAGGCCCGTCTCGTTCTTTCTGCGTGGGCAGCCGATTCCAAAGCGAATGCTACCAGGGCAGGACATGGTCCCGTATTACAGAGATGCTGCAAACCGGGGCTACTTAGCAGACCCGGAAAAAATCCAACAGGCACGCCTTGCACTCGCACAGAAGTATGGATATGTTTTGCCCGACATATCAAAGGATGAACTGTACAGCATGCTCTCCACGAGGAAGGATGTCCGGCAGATCTTCTTTGGTCTGGCTCCAGGCTGGGTCGTTAACATGTCAGAGAAAAAGATTCTCAAACCCACTGATGAGAAGCTCCTGGAATATTACAGTTCATAGGTGACAGGATGTGTTGGGGAAATATGTACAGTATCTTGCTGAAATGTGTCAACACCTGTGTACATTCTTAGATATGCTTAGGATTTATATTAAAGATATGAAAATAAAACTATTCTGTGATGTGTTGTCCTTTAAAAATAGATTCTCAACTATACTGGTGGATTTATGAAATTCAATGCTTGGATATCTCAATATCATGATGATCAACCTTAGTGTTGGAGTTTGTTTACTCACGAGCGCTTGACGGCTGACGGACTCGTGTTCCTGCACAACTGGCCCGTGCTGCATGATGGAAGGAACGTGAACTTGAACAGGTGAGGGGGAAATAGGGAAAATAAGATAACTCAAAGAATGAAAACAGGAAACAGATGCCCAGTGATGTGTGTTACTTGTGAAATGGGCTGCGTGGAGCTGAGAAGGGGAGTTTGAAATTAGTCATAGGCAGCTGTATCCTGGCGTGGACGTTCAAAAGATCCTCCCTCCTCCGCGCGCGCACACACACACACACACACACACACACACACACACACACACACACACACACACACACACACACACACACACACACACACACACTTCTCTCGGAATACAATCGCAGGCAAATGCATACAAGTCAGTGCTGCCTGCGCTACAGAGTCATTGTGCTGCCCCAGAGAAATGTGCACACTTAGATAAGGGAACGTGATTTAATCTCAGCTTGGTGTTCATCAGCAACAAATTGTCAAACCTTCTTCCTCAAAAAAAAAAAAAATCCTCGGATGGGTTTCTGTATTTCCTGTATTTTTTTTATTTTTTTTTTACAAGGCAAAACCTGTTTCTGAGATGTAATCGGCCAATGTTCTGATGCAAAATGTGGCCTTGCGGGTCTCAGTTGGATAACGATCCCCTTGAATGTGCGATGCTGGTGTTTATTTTCTGAAGTCCAAATGGCACGCTGGCTATATATAACTTGGCATTTTACGCAGATATTGTCTTAAGGGACGCTGCCATAGAAACTCTGCTGGTATAAAAACACTTTATCAAAGGAAGCATATGTTTGTGTGTGTGTGTGTGTGTGTGTGTGTGTGTGTGTGTGTGTGCAAGACTGCGGGCATTGTGTTTCAATACAAAGTACCATGTTAAGCAGGAGGGCAGGCTGCAAACTTGTGGCAATAAAAAGAAAAGCGGTGGGAGAAAGTGATTCCGAGGGTTGAAAGACACACGGCTTTTACAGTCGGATGATGATATTTCGCTTAATGAAATGCTTTTCTGTGTTCATTTATTTTTAAACAGAGCGATGCCCTTTATGCTCCAACGCTGAGCAAAACAGCTTCACAGCATTGGAGATAAAGGTCACACTTTGATGACTTTGCTTGTGGTTCCTTGAGTGTTTTCCTGAAATCTCAAGTATCCCATAAACCACACAAGTAGTGGACACATACGCAGGCTCAGCCTGCCAGGAAAACCAGCCCAAATCCTTACAGCATAATACTTTAAATAAATCACGCCACAGGAAAGAAACAGCACAATCATTGTTTATGGCAGAACTACAGTGCTTATCTTCAAAGCAGCAGATCCTTTTGAATTTCTATCACGTCTCAGACGAGCAGAAGAGAGAGAAAGAGGGAGCTGTTAGGCCCGCCGTTGGTGGAAACAGAGGTTTCCTTAATAAAAGAATGAAGAAATCAAATCAAGTATTTTTTTTTTCTTTCTCCTCGCCTTCCCCCCAAATCAATTACAACTGAGAACACCGCCATTCAAAGCTGGCTAAAAAGATTTGTCTGTTTTAGGCAAGCATTTTATCTCTGGGGTTCTCCTCCAAATAATCTAATGTCTGAGTCTAACCAGTTCACACTGTTTAATTAGACATTAAAGCGGTGCTGCTGGAGCTGAGCAGGCCGCGTTGTTTTGATTATCTGCTGCCTCGAACGAGCCGTTGAAGAGGGACACAAGATTTCGGTGTCTCACAGGTCTCAGTCTAGTTCTAGTTAATAATTAGGGCTAATTACAGCTAAATGCAGAGCCTTTACTCCTCTGTCTGGGGGACACGTTGAGTTTTGTTGTTGATGGCAGCACAGTGTGTAGCAGAACAATGTTTGTCCAGAAACATGGACATGAACAATAAATGACCCACTGTGGCAACAAGCCACGAAAATCCAAAGTTAGTCTAGACGATAAAAGACTTTGAAGATTTATTCAGTTCCACTGATAAGACTTATCAGCGCTAGAATACAATTCCTAATTTACAAAGAATAGTGCCGTTTTTCAGCTCGAGCCGGGCTCTGCCTCAGAGGCCAGACCCACTCAAATCAGCATGGCAGACAAACGTGATGTGGTTAGAGGGCAGCGTGATTACAGTTCAAAGGGGGAAATGAAAGAGGCCGATGGACGGCTTGATGGGTGTTATTTTTCTTCAACGACTTGACGATCGTGTCAGAAAATGGAATCTGAGATAGTTTAAAAGTTAAATGGTTTCAATGGTTTTGTAAGATTATAAATCTGTACATTGTGCATTTGATCATTTGGCTGAAATTGAGAATTTTTGCCATTCATGTGATTCATTTCTTGTCCACGATGTCAGTTGTGTTACGCATGAAAATACTTTTGATGTTCCCAATTAAGAGACATTAACGCATCACAGCGCCTTCTAGAATCGCCAGTGTCATTTCTGTTAAATCGTTGCTCAATTGTCAAAACTTTGCAACCATCACTCAACTGTTCAACCCCGCAGTTATCAAACGTTTAGCACCAAAGTTCATTATTATTATTTGTATTTGTATTACGGATCTAAATCCTGCACACGACGCTGAAGCATCTCGGCTGCGTTTGAAGTCTGGCTCAGGCGGGCCTGTTATCTCTGCTCAGAGGTGGGGGCATCATTGTGAGCTGCTAATGAGGCTGCATTAAGCCAGTCTACTGCGGGGAGGCATGTAATCCTCTCAGCAGGCCTGACGCAGGGCTGGGCCGAACCGAGCCGGGCCGGGCAGGGCACTGTTTGCACAGGAGCTTGGAGGTGAGCACCCGGTGCTGCCGGGTCTGCTCAAACACGTCATTAAGATTTAGTGTGTGTGTGTGTGTGTGTGTTGGGGGGTGAGGGAGGTTGCAGACCACTGCATAGAATGATGTCTGAGCCTTGACAGTGTATCTGGCCTGCTGTGCCAAGACAATGCAACACAATGCAACAGAGCCGCGACATTGGGGATCACGGTCAGCGGCATTATATGCATTTCACGCCATCCTGCTATGAACCACTGTAAGGAAAATGAGTGGGATGGCGCTGAGACGGTTGGCCGCAGGTTGGAATATAGTGGTTCATTATCGGGAGACGTCCTGCTTGACACTTGACACGACAAGCAGCTGGTTTTGGTTTTTTTTTTGGGTCTCCTGGTCAGCAAATGTTTCAAGTCCCCCCATAAAATGAAGGTTAAGAGATGCTGTTGTGGCATCGTTCCAGACCTAGAATATAAATAAATAAAACTGCAGTCCGCATCCATCTGAATCACGGAAAAATACATCCAGTCCACAAGAAACCGTCCACGCGAACGCAGACCAGGCGTCAGTCAGCGCTCCGCATCCAAGCCGACACATCCAGCAGACTGGCAGAGAATCCACACAGCAGCACAGACCCCTTCACGGCTCCTCTGCCTCTGCAAGCGTGATCCCAAAGTGGGGACGCAGAGAGGAGCGTCCCATATATGAGTTCTGTCCAGTACAATGGTACATTGTCATCAGCCTGCAGGGACAATCCCCATTCAGAGAGGGAGCACAGTGGCCACACTTTGTTTGGCCAGGAGGGACACAATGCAATGATACCCCAGTGTGGCTCTGCAGATGACAGGGACTCATTAAAAAACGGAATAAAGTGCAAATGACGTGTTTTTCTTTTTCTTTTTGTTTTGTTTTGAAAGGACGTCTAATTATTCTTTTCTGAGAATATTGACATTCCCTCCACAACATCGCCCCGCACGCAGCCGCAGGGATCCCCGAAGTTGGAGCTCGGCCGAAACCACCGTTATTGTATTCACGCTGCGTCGCTCAAGCTAATTGATTAAATCCATTAGTGCTTTTCAGAGCGCCGTGGCGCGTGCGCCGCGCGGATGTGGATTCCAAATGTGACAACATCAACGAGGGGAGTCATACCCCCCAACCCTCCTCATGTTCCACTGATATCTGTGGTTGAAAGACCAACCCTTGATCAATGTTGCTGTTGAATTTGCTCTTGTCAAGTTATCGATCAAGTTCTTTGATTGACATATCAGGACTTTTTTTTTGTGTGAAAGGGTCAAAGTAAAGTCCAAACTGCCCCGAGGTGGGAAAACATTGACGCATGACGTCAATTTGCACACGCACGGAGTGAATGCGTGTGTATTAAACGCATAGGGGAAGAATGTGTATTAAACGCATGCGCAGCTTTAATACACAGCATTTGCAAACGAAAGCCGCCTCGTAAGCGACTCGACTGCCTGGACAAAGCGGTGCAGGTGTACTGCATGTTGGAGTCTCACCACTGCCACCATCATGACGGCCATTGTTGGCTCATTGTTTGGCGCCGGTGCACAAAACACAAATATTCATTGAAACCCATCCAGCAGTGAGCACCTGTAATGACGCCCCCATTATGTTGAAGTGAGGTTCACGCGCGCACACACACACACACAGTTTCTGCAGAGAGCGTTTTTAAAGGGCCGTGCGCCCACACACATTAGAAACCACACCGAATTCACATTTTTGTTGTTATTATTCTAAGTCGACGATTTTCTAGTTTTAAATACACATTATTTATCACGCAGTAGGTATCAAGTATGCGACCAATTAGACGCATCTATTTATTTAGTGTATTAAATAATCTATCTATTGGATTATTTTGTTCACCACTGTGATTAATCTACATTTAATCTGCGTTACATTTTTATCATGCTTTCCACAACATCAGTTTAAACTGATTCGGTTTCTGTGAGTCTGATTCTCTGGTGGAGTTCAATACACTTGCGCCTCCCTCAACACATCCCCTCGCCTTTTGCTCATCTCGGGCCACCGGTCGCTGGTCCCTTGCTGCTGGTAAATATTTGAGCGCTGTGATCGCGTAATAAACGCCTTGATCATGTTTGTTTCAGTCCTGTAAAAATGCACTTTGATGGACACAGTGGACGGCCGATAAGATCTGCGCTCCACACAATGTAATTAGTAACCAGCCCTCCCTCCTCGAGGGTCAATACCCTGCCCGTTCCTCAGCACCTATTGATTAGATTCCATTTCTTTCTCTCCATTTATTTATTTATTTATTTATTTATTTCCAATGGGCCCATGTTACAACCAATTTTTATTTCCCACACATATGTAAGAGCCTAACACGAGAGAGCCAAATTCATCGCTGACTACCGCAAATCGAAAAAGAAAAACGTTAAATTTCACCCTAATTTTAAAACAGACGTTCTCAATGGATAAGATGATCATAATTTCAAATACTTTTCAGCCACTCTTGTTCACAGTTTCAATAGCTGTACTTCTCGAAGGCCCATTTCACCACGTCAAAGGGGGGGCACAATGTAAGTGGCACCTACAGTAATTCTAGACTAATACCCATCACATCACATCGTTATTGCGGTTTATTAGGCGCGACGCATGTTTCTTTATTCCACCGTGCAAGGAGAGTTTCGTGAGGTGGTTGCTGGGGCGTCAGATGCGCCTATCACCGACCCGAGAAAAACACCTGGGATTCACACCTTAAATCCACTCCTCCAGGCCTCCCATTGGTGGAGCCGCCGCATATATCCGTCACCCTGCATCACCGGGCAGGATGACAGCGATCCGCAGCTGAACCAAACTCCATCATCGACGCCCCCCCCCAAACACAAACCAATACTACTGCTGCCATGCGCTTTAGCCACGACACCGCCGCTATGCAGCGCTGCGCAAACGACTTCGAGAGCCACGACGCGCCGCCGTACGCGGACGCGGAGCAGACGGCGGCCGGAGTGCCATCGCCGTGCTCGGGACCTTCCAGCCCGGTGTCCGTGAACTCGGACTCGAGCTGCAACAGCCCGGAGGCCAAGTCCTCGTCCGGCCAGAGGGCAGAGAGAGTCAGGAGGCCCCTGAACGCCTTCATCATCTGGACGAAGGAGGAGCGCAGGCGCCTGGCGCATCTCAACCCAGACCTGGAGAACACCGATCTGAGCAAAATACTCGGTAAGAAGAAAATGATCGAAATCGAATCAAAATAATAATAATAATAATAATAATAATAATAATAATAATAATAAAGGGGAAAAAAAACTCTGCTTCCAAAGATCTTTCCTGAATAATATCCACAATAATGCCTAATGCTTACATGGTTCACTAACATATTTTTTTTTTCCCTATACAGGAAAAACCTGGAAGGCCATGTCTCTGGCCGAGAAGCGGCCCTACATGCAGGAAGCCGAGCGTCTGAGGGTGCAGCACACCATCGACTATCCCAACTACAAGTACAGGCCTCGCAGGAAGAAGCAGCTGAAGAAGGCAGCCAGAGCTTCGTGCGCAGACGCCACCGCCGCCTCCTTCCCCTCGATGTGCACCTCTGGCCGCATGGTGCCTCATAGCCTGGGCCGTCTGCTCCAGAGCCAGCAGCCGCCCTTCTCCAGCATGCCGGCGTACCTGAACGCACCGGCTCACTACAGCTACCCAAACCCACCAGTCTTCCTGGATCCGTCAGGAGCGCCGGCGGACCCTTACTGCAACAGGCCCGACGTGTATCCAGACTCCAGCCTGCATTCGTATCCTGTGGAGCGTCAGGCCTATTTCGGAGGTCAGCAGCACGGTCACCACATGCAATACAACGGGTCCGGCTTCGCCGCTCCTCGCGTGGATCAGGAGGATTCCCGGCTCTACGGGGGCTTCCTGTGCCCCTCCGGCCCCCCTCTGGAGTTCTACCTGGAACAAGTCAAGCTGGACATGCTGTACGACCTGGACCGCAGCGAGTTCGAACAGTACCTGGGTCCGAGCCAGCACAGGCCCGAGGCAGTTGACCCCAGCACCTACCACATACAGAACGGCCACACGGATGAACGACTACTGTCTTAGAACTGATTCAGATTCAGATTTATTGTCATTGTCACAAAAACAACACAAACATTTAGAGCATTTGGAGCATTGTAACTGCATAGTTTAAAGTAAAGTAAAGAAAGAAGATTTTTTGTTTGTTTTTGAATAAAATGCTTAAAGTGTATGTACATAGTTTTCAGCACGTTTTAGTGTTTTTGGTTGAGTTTACAATCCAGCAATGTGATCAGAATCTATTAATAAATAATTAATTTAATTTACATTGTTTTTAATTCATTGTTTTTTTAATAGTAGTGCACTCTAGGTGAGACAGATAGGCTACTGGGCCTGTTTGAAAAGAGTGGGGAACTGGCAGAACCATGATAAAAGCAAAGTGGGATCCAATCAGCTGACAATGGCATTAATTAAGGCAAACATCTACATGAACTAATATATACTCAGAGCATTAGGGTGTTTTTTGTTTTTTTAAATAATTTAACAGATCACATTGAATTATTATTAAATTACCAATACGTAGCATCACACACAGAGAGAGAGAGAGAGAGAGAGAGAGAGAGAGAGAGAGAGAGAGAGAGAGAGAGAGAAATCAACCCATCAAATGACATATTTAGTATTAACACTCATTAATTGCTTCCACTTCCGTCCAGCAGTCGCCCTGCTGCTCATATTACCGACTCTTTCAACTCATTCAGCGTTCAGGATTCAAACCTCCTGCTGAATGTTGGTGCGCATCGCAGGCGAGGGAGCGAAAGAGCAAAGAGGGAAACCGCACTCACGTTCTGGCCGCAGGATGATCTCACTTTGCAAGTCAAGAGTCGCGTCGAGCGAACTCTGTTGCACGAAACCGGCAACCCTGCCTTCCACGCACTCTCCGGTCGGTTGCGTTGTCCTCGTATGCGTGCGCAACGTGCGCACCTGAACCTCATCAACGAGCACCAGGTGCGCACGTCCGGGGTCGTGACGTGGACCCGGCCGGCAGTGCGACGTCATTGGGAATCAGAGTGAAGGGTTTGTACAATTATTGACCCGGTGAAAGAAATATTCCGAGCGGAAGTGTGGAAGTTCATCACAACACACCTTCAGGAAATGTGATCACTGGAATGTCAAATATGCTGAAAATGATTTCGAACGTCACTTCAGTCCCCGTTTATATGTTTTTTCACTTTCTGACAGGACAAAAGAAGAAAAACATTTCACAAATCTTTTTTTTCCCTCCGTCCCCGTGTTATGATGATAGCCGCCAATAAATGTGTTATGTTATCCAGTCGCTGCAAGCGGCCCACTCGCTTGGCAAGAGTGGAAGTGTTGACGAGCTGCTTGGACTCCATCGTCGTGTCTTTCTGGGCGCTGGGAGGGAAGATGGGTGGGCACAACTAGCGCAAGCCTTCCGCCTTCCTGTTTCATTTTTAAACATCTCACAAAGGCTCTAAAAATATGCCCGCTGAATCAACAGATCTCTGAAGTCAGTCCACTTTAGCTGCCAAATGTTTACTCATTTAGGAAAATGTTTATTTCCCTGCACAGTAGTTAGGGTTTTTTTTTTTGTGTGTGTGTGTGTGTGTGTGTGTGTGTCAGAGGCCTCAAGCTTGAGTACATGTACAGCTTTAAGTATAATTGATCTTTTTTTATTTTCAGATTGGTATAATTTTTATGACCTTTTACTCATTTCAGCCCTTGTTAACATTGCATGGTTTAGTTTGAACTCTTTTTTTTAAAAGTGAATGAGATCAAGGCATGGCGGCGTCAGACCTTGCTCGGCTGAACACAGCAGAGGCAGTGTTTGGACACGACTCTGTGCCGCGGAGACGATTGAATAATGAGAGTGAGACGTGGAGGTGTCGGGAGGAAGCTGGGCGAGCGGCGGAGGGGAAGGATGACCTCGCCTGGACCAGAGAAAGAGCGCTGATTAGGAAAGCCAACACTGCGATCCGACGCCACCTGAATAAACGGAAGAAATGTGACGTCAAGTCCAATTCCCAGCGCGCCGCTGCAAAACAGCAGAGCTGCGAGTGGCCAAGACGCGAAGTAGAGGCTTAAAAACGGCAACAACAAATAAAAGTGATGATGTGGAAGTGTGACGGGTGCACGTCCTGTCAGTCAGCGTCTTCCTTCCTCTCCAGTAGCCTAAAGTCACGCCTGTTTTC
Organism: Thamnaconus septentrionalis; assembly: GCA_009823395.1. Lineage (NCBI taxonomy): Eukaryota > Metazoa > Chordata > Actinopteri > Tetraodontiformes > Monacanthidae > Thamnaconus > Thamnaconus septentrionalis. The sequence continues at coordinate 4,651,279 of CM020520.1, forward strand.
AGCTTTTCCCCCCTCAACTTGTTGTTTTCCTCAAACTTTGGCCCCTCAGCAGCTATTAATGAGGCGTAGCAGGAACTTCCTGAAGGAAAAACAAGGAGGATGATATCAGCTGAAAATTTAATCAGCAATAAACGGACTTGTGAAACTGCAAGCAGGAGAAATGAGGATGTGGAAGGATGTGTTGTGATGAATTTCCTGCCTTGTCAAAACACCTGGAAGTAAATTTATAGGAGGTGAATCTGGGAGACCCGAATTAGAAATGGTGCCTGCAAGCATTTCAAGGTCGCAAGCGCTTGGAACAAAAAAAAAAAAAAAATCTAAATCAACTCTCGCTGGACATGAAAAGGGTTAAATCTGTGCAGTTGCATCTTATGGAACATCACACGTCTGCTGGATCTCGAAACAGAGGCTTGTCTGAGCTTATCATCGCCGAGGAATGCCAAGAATCTCCAAATGTCAAACATGTTGTAATTCAGTGGAAACATTCCAGACATAAAACACATTCCTCGTCAGAGATTAAATATGGAAATCGCGTCTAATATCGAGCGGCGGAATAGCCGGAGTTTATATTAAACCCTAAAATTAGACCTGTTGCGCACTCGACTGTTAACTTTTTTCGAGATTGCGGAGCCATAATTAGGCCTTGTCGTGCGCACCGCACAAAGGTCATCAATAGTTTCCTCTCCTGGTGCAGTCTGGGTAAAATTTGAGGGCTGCTGTCGGCAGATAATGCTCATCCGAGTATTATCCTGCTGGGACGTCTGCTCCGTCTGGAGCGAAGGGAGGAAACTCAAACAGGAAGCGTCCCGAAGTGAGACACTCTCCAGTCTCTCGTCCTCTCATTACTCAATATCTACAACTTGCACAAATTTAATTTCCCCCAGCAAAAAAAGAAGAGAAAAGCAGTTTCTGGTTGAGCTAAACGTGTTGGTGTCTGATCACTTCATTACGTCTAATCAAGCACTAATTGGGCCAATCAGATAACCTCATCAGCCCAGGCCTGAGTTTCTGCAGCACACCTGCGTGTCTCGCAGCTTTCCGTCCAGACAGACTCCTTCCAAACGCTTGGTTGGGTTTGTTTCTTTTTTCTTTGCTTTTTTTTGGACATTAAAATGTGCGAGAAAGACAACTTGATGCACGTGATGTGCATTTTCAACAACTCAATCAATTTACATCAGAGGAAATTCTAAAATAATGCATGCAAACAGAGGCCCTCGGTTTTCTGCTGTTTTTGCATTTTGAAAGACAACCGGCACCTTTTCTGCAATTACGGGCCGAGGGCTCAATCGCTTCTCTGGAGGTCAAAGGGGAATTTTTCCCACAGTGCTATCTTGCGAAAAAAGTCACAGGGTGCACATCATTGTTTCCATCCCGGAGGCAGACAGCGCTGCGACTGCCAGACAGATGATGACTGTAGCAGAGTCGCCCTGACGCTCCCGAGGAGAACAGAGCGCCGGCTGGGTGTGACCCGCGGCCTGCTGGGCCGATACAATACACCGTCAGAGCCTCGGCAAAGAGGCTAACGCCTGTCAACAAACACCCAGAGGATCACAAACGCACACACTGTTCCAACAGGGGGCCCGGCCGCGTGTGGCTCTCTGGACTTTTCATTTTCTGAAATCTACCAGTGTCAGTTTTTTTGCAAATTGTCTTTAAATAGGACTCAGAACCGCTTGAGTGCTTTAGAATGTCCTCGCTTACGTCAGAAAATGTCATTGTCCTCCTTCCAAAGTAGAACTTTTAAGCTGCAACACAGCGACTGCCTGCATTGGTTAATCCAATTAGCCAGACATGCTAATGATGTCAGTCCTGAGCCGACAGACACAGTTTTATCCATTCTTGACACCGTTGAGTTTGTGTTTTAAGAAGATTAAAGAAGGCGCAGTCACCCTCACCCTCCTCATTAAACCTGTGCTTTGAGAAAACAAAGCCGCACCGGAATCTTCTTACAGAACAATTTAAAGACATTATTGCGGACAGAATTATTGCATTATTGCGTATTAAATGCAGTATTCAGCAATCCGGATGAAATTTCAATTCATGTCACTTCACTTTCCACTTCCGCCTCCCGTGTAAATCCTCAACGTGGGCAGCGCCGCCACTAAGGCGGCACGCCGAGCGCGCGTGTGAGTTTATGGCCGTGCGCCATTTCCATACAAAGGCGACACTAGCGGTGGCGGCTGCGGCTGCGGCTGTCAGTCCGCCACACCTCTGACTTCTCCGTGGGCACCTGTTAAGTTTGTGTCGACGCGGTGTCTTTAGCACCTTCTGCTGATGACCTGAGCCCAGAGGTGGGGATTGGGGGGGGGGGGCTGCTTGGCAGGCCTCCCAGCAGGCGGCACCTGAAGCCGAGGCACTGTGTGCTAAGCTGCTGCAACACAACCACTTTGGTTACAGTGCCTGCGTGGTGGAAAACAAACAACATGTTTGACATGGCGTCTTCTTGTTGACTGCCCTCCCACCCCAGTTTTATTTATGTATGTATTTATCCTGTAGATCTAATACATGCTGAGGCTGAAGTGATAAAGCGCCTTGGCTATTTGCTGAAACAATCTGCTGAAACGCACGGTGATAAAAGTAGGAAAAGCAGAATTATTAGAATTACCGGGATTTAAAAAAAATGACAATTCTGTATTTTTCAAACAAAGGCAAATGCAAGTTAAATTTCATTTCTTAGGACAGCAGTGAGGATTTCAACCTCTGGGTGATGTGTGAGTAAAGCGGCAGGAATCAGCAGTGTTTGCCGTGACTGGCAGCTTATTGTTGCGCCGGTGTGGGCGTCCAGAAAGGCCCGGCCTCCTCTCAGGACGTGGCCTCACTTCCTCCGCTCGGAGCTCCGTGCCTTTTAACTTCGTTCTTATTTGTGTTTGTTAAGGCCACATTCCCTGAGCCTGGCCTGCCACTTGTGTTATTCTTCCTGTGCTGTTTGTGCCGCTCGCAGCTGGAAGGACAGGAAAACTGATCTGGAAAAGCACTTCGCGTATGTCATCGGTGATTGCGGGCCAGGCCGGGCCGGGCCGGGCCGGGGCGGGGCTGCCCCATGCTATTGGCAGCCCGGCGCCTGCGCAGGCTGGAGGGGGCCGAGGACTGAGCAGTGCCGTCCCGAGGGGGCGACAGCGTGCCCCCCCCTCCTGGCTTCAAGGTCCCGCTCCTGCGTCGCTGCGCAGAGCTCATGTGAATCTGCGGCGGCCCTGCCGGCGCTCTTCCTGTGGAGGAGCGGGAGGAAGCTCCACCAGGCAGCCTGAGGTGCCCCCGACACTTTCAAGCCGACGCACACACACACTCACACACGCATGGTAAATTGGTGGCCATCGTAACAGCGTTATTGACGTGAATGCGGCTGCTTGTGACTCAAGTTTTCAGCTGGAGTGGCCGCAGTGACTGACCATAAACATGAACAGTGACACAACAGGAAATGAGTCAGTATTGTTTGGTAAGTAAGTGGCGGCTAAGGTTAAAAACTGAAAGTGTTGAGTTGTTAAAAAAAAAAAAAAAGTACATAATTTTATTTCTTTTTATTTTGGTGTAATTTTCTATAATAAATGTACACAAATTGTGTGCAAATAAACTATTTTTCATTATTTCTGCAACACAGACATTTTTCATTCTATCATATTATGTATTAATGAAATAGATATGATATATATATATATATACATGGATGATAAAATGAATTAAAAACTACAACTTTTTCTTGTATTTACTCTCACTTGCTCAGGCGTGTCAATCAATTCATATTAACCACGTCCTTCAGAAATCTCCATGGATCCACCACACTCGTCTGCGTTCTCTTTCCCTCTCATTTGATCCGCGTCTGATCCGATTGGATGGCACTTGACGTCATCCCAGACAAACATCAACACCAACAATAAAGACATTCTCACAGGTCGCTCTTTCATTGCTTCCTCCTTCCTGCGCCGCAGTTTTTTCCCAGGCAGAGGACCTAATAGAGCAATCTAGTGGGGATCGCCAATGACAGGCCGGCCCGGCCTCCCATTGTATGGGAGCGTTTACTCAGCATGGAAGAGCAAGGACAGTAAGGCCGCAGGAATACAATAGGCTCATATTTATTTACTGCTTAGTGGCAGCCTGGGAGAGGGCCCCACCCCCCACCCCCCCTCCTCAATGCTGATAGCAACCAAACTGTAATAGACCTCTAATAAAGACCCCAGAGGGCAAGTAGAGGCTAGACTCTGTGACTCTGGAGCTGCGGTAACAGCGTCACCATCACTAGCTCTCAACGCCTACCTCATTGTTTTTAACATGAGGAGCCACACGGTTATCTCTGAAGACTTGCAGTGGTATTTCATAGAACACTTCAAGGTGTTCTTTCATGTCTGATCATTAGCTTGAGATGGGAGATTTTCGCAAAGTTAGTTTGAATTGCACTGTGGACAAAAAGGGAGAAAACAATGAGAATAAAATCTAATTTTATTTAAGTCAAAAGTTAATTATGGTTTGGATATGGCTGTTACTACTACAACTATAACAACTACAACAATTACTACTAATAAAAACAACACTGTTACTGTTCCCATGCACTTTTTGCAGTAAATTTAGCTAAATGTCTTTAAATTGTGGTGGGATATGAAGGTATAAATAAACTGTAGGTCCTCTTAATGGATCACTTTCCCTTTGAAATGTTTCTAATCAGGCAATAGAGCACTAATACTATATGTATGTATATAGATATATATATATGTATATATATACAGTACATATATATATGTATACTCACACATATATGTATGTATTTTATATATTTGTACATATGTTTTTTTTTCATTTTCTATCTGAGCTGAATGTGTGTGTGAGAAGAGACAAGCGCACGTTCAGATTTGTGTGTAATTCCTCTGACTTCCAGCGGAGGGCTCCCTCCTTCATTCCTCTCTGCAGACCTGATTGAAGCAGAGCTGGTGGATGAACGTGAACTGCGCGCCCTCCATGGACTGAGCAGGGCAAAGAAAGAGCCCTGCGCTGGCCCACAGCCCTCAGCCCATCAGTCGACCAGCCGTCAAGGTCCACCGATGTGCTGTTTGAAAAGACCGGCCGACAGCGGCCTGGCCATCATTTACACGCGTTTCCTTCCACGTTTTAATCTGACAGAAAAATGCCTGGAAATCAAGCGAACCAGCGCCAACAGGCCTGACCTACATGACCGAGGCGCCGAGAGCCGTGGCAGAAAATTAATTTTCCGAGAGGCATTATGAGCGCGTGATTCATTGGTCGCCTTCGGTGCCTTGTAGGTGCGATTGTGAGCGCGCGGCTGGAGTTGAGTGGCTTTGATGCCCCCGTGCGCACCCCTCCTCCAATCCCTGAGTTATCAGAGATTAACTCGGACACTGGATTAAAAATCTCAAAATAGAGAAATCCTTTTTAGATGAACAGATTGATTAAAAAACGGGGGGAAAGATGAGTGTGCGGTGGAAGTGAACCGCAGAGATCCTCACCTGGGTGGAAAAACTGGAATTCTAAATGTCTCACCACACTTTGGACTTGATTTGGGTTTTTTCTTACTCTTTATCGAGATTTGGTCATTGATGGATTATATCAACAGTGTTGGGAGCTTTTTATTTCACTGAAAGATGTTGGTGGATGACTTTTTTTAGAGCTTTATCAACAGACTTTGCGAGCAACTCTCCCTTTTTTTCTGTCCTTATGTTTAAAGTTCCAACTTCCAACAACTTCCAACAAAGACAAGAGAGGATAAAATGTATAGTTATAAAAAATAGTGAGACAACAAACGTAGGATATCGAGATAAAAAACCACAAGAGGAAAAAAAAAAAAAAAAAAAAAAAAAAAAGTGCCCCTTTGCCTGAGCAAAATCCCAGCAGGACTCCTTTTTATTTCCCTGGCGGGACGGTGCTGAGGCCAGTCGGGTCCACGCTTCTCCTCGTCGGCCGCACTGCCGGCTCCGGTGTCACCGGACAGAAGCACCCGGCGCTCGATATCGTCATCATTGTGTGACCCGTTTGATTGCGGGAAGCAGGTGTATGTTAGCGTGGCCTTTCAGACCAAATTTAGTCATCCACTCACTTCCCCCTGGAGCCCAGGTTCCCTCTGCGTTTCCCAGCAGAGCTCGGCCCTCCCTCCTTCCTCCTCCCAGCCTCCCACCCTCCCACCGTGCCTCCCACCCTCTCACCCACTCGTCCACCCTCCCTCCCAATCTGCATGAAACACACTCTGGCCAGTGCAGAGCACGCGCTTCCTGCATCCACGCGGCAGAGCACGATGCATTAAAAACTGGCGACTTTTTCTTAATTTTCTCTTTTTTAACAAGATACATATTTTGTTTTGCCGCTCAGCTCCCCTCCCCTCCCTCCTCCCCTGCATCTCCCTTTGCCCTCATCCCTCTGTCTCCCCTCTCTCCTTCCAGACCCTCGCTCTCTTCCTTCCTGCCCTCTCGCAGCTTCCTGCTCCAGTTCTTATCACTCCAGAAAACGTGACACGGCCTCAGCCCAGTCAAACCAACACTCCGGCTCCCCCCTTCTTTCCTTCGCCACCAAGGCCTCAAATGAAAGATTTCTGGTCCTCCTGGGGCGCGACAGGGTGGTGGTGGGGCTGCAGTGGGTGTCAGACAGAGCCTTTTGTCACCCATCTGGGTCAAATCTGTTAATGGACTTATTTATTATAAACATTATTGGCTCTACTTCCCGGCTTGCGGAGGAACAATAAAGCTGAAGTGGCGCGGCGTGTTTTTATTTATGTATTTATTTATCTGAGAGGAAACCGTGGGCACGCTGGGACATTATCAACTCATTCTCCTGCGAGGGGCTTTCCTCCGAGCTGAGGAAATAGCCTGCTTTGATTTACTCTGTAAATCTGCGCCTCGCATTACACAGAGCTGCAGGCCGACGCCTCTGCGAGCCTTTATGTGATGCTTCAGGGGGGGTGGGGGGATTGTGCAGAGTCATGCACAATGTCATGCAACCTTTACAGCTTTCATTTGGCATTGGTGGCAAGTCTTCCCTCTTGCCCTCTGACCTCAGCTCCAGCCAGTGCAATTGTTGCTTTCCAACGTTTCTGGCTTTTGGGATTTATTTATTGTTGTTGTGTGACACCGCTGCCAGATAGGGCTCTGCCGAGGCACGATAGAGGCTGTGTTTTCGCAAGGCCACGAGGCCATCTGATAAGGCGGCAAGGCCTGCAGGCGATAACGCGTGTTTAGCGTGGTGCGCCGCCAAAAATATGGCCCCCGAGAAAACTCTGCCGGTGCGCACGGCGCCCGGAGCCACCGTGCGACAATCACTGCAGAGTTCAAAGTCTGCAGCGCGGGCATCGATCAGAGCGTCTGGATGCAGCGTCTCAGCTGTGGATGGCGCTCTCCCGGGTCCCCATTGTTTCGCACGCTGCAGCGTGTCAGGCATAGGTAGCCTCGGCTTTTGTCTGGATGCTGGTGGAGATGATATCAGGAGGGACTTTCCCCGCGTTTCCTGATGCAGACTTTTTCCCATGTTCTCATATAGGAATAATTATAGGGCAGGGAATGCCGATCAGCTGACAGCGAGGGCACGGTCGGAAATAAAGACAACCGCAGAAGCTTCAAGGTCATCTTGCTGGCTTCGTTTAATCAGCATAGGACAGCTGCTCCTTGCCAGGCAGTATAAAAGATACAGGAGCAGGAAAGAGTGAGATGATCCTTAAAATAGTGAGGAGTCAGAGCCATTGCACTTTTCATCTGTGCTGTCAGATGAAGTATTGATTGGATATTAAACTAGTTTGGTTTGTTTTGTTTTTCTGTGAGCAGAAGCAGTGACAGACGGTCGGATGGAAATGTAGATATTTTGTAATAGAACTTAGTCTTCCTTGCACAATTAGAGTTACATCACCTTAAAAACAACAAACAGCAACAAATCATTTTTGCAGTTCAACACAATTAAACCACAAACATGCGACTCAGAGCTCCAGTCATAGCGTTGGTTTTGTTCCGGTACTCAGCTGCAATCAAATATAAAAACACAACACATTTTACAAGTTTTATTCCAGACGTTTTCCCAAAGTTTCAGATTCAAACTGAAAATCAGACTTTCTTTTCCACAGGTTTTAGTGCCTTCAGCAGGTAGTGAGTGGGCCTCCGTATTGATGATCCGGGTCCATTGTGTGTAAATGAACCCAGAGATAATGAGCGTCAGGTGAACTCAGACACCGTGAGGTCTAGTCAAACACTGGGACTCCTTGAAGTGTAAGATAGGCCAGTTACATAAGATAAAGTATTGATAAAATTCTCCTGTGGCGTGTCTTGACTGATTGTTTTCAAATTTCTTTTCCTTTAAAAAGGCAGAAAGTTTCAAATCAAAACTATCAAAACTATTTTTACCCGGGCTGTAAGAATTTTCACTCTCAGAAAATTGTTGGAGTGAGGCACTCAGTTGCTATTTGTTTTGAAACCTTCCGACCAGAAATTTTGAGCGGGTCTGATCGCGGGTCAGTTCCTCTTATCAATGCGGCTCGTTACTACGGAGCAAGAGCGTACAGGGAACAACTGAGGGAGGAAGCGCTCGCGCACAGCATTTCCTCCATAAAACCACAGCTGTGTGAAAACAACATGCAGTGCATTCCTCGGCAAATTTTCCTCTCCCTGCGCTCGGTCAACGGCTGCGTGACAAAACCGAAGGAAAAAAAATACAACCGTCGCTTCTTCACACCCGCGCTTGCGCCGCGTCGGCCTCGTCGGTGACAGAACGTCGATGAGAAATTAGCCTCAAGGAGTTTCTAACCGCAAAGGAGAAGCTGCCGTGTCTATGAGGAAGTTCTGTGAGTATTTGTTCTGTAATCTCCAGAAATTACAACAAAAAAAAGTCCCCGCCTTGTCATATATAATTTTTTTTTCTCTTATCAGCCGCCTCTCACTGGCCCGGCCTCACCTCTATTGATCCGGATTCCTTGCGAGGAATGATGCCACCGATCACACACGCACACAGACGCACACACATTTTTTGCTATCGATCAGTGGCGGTCGGACACGTTTGAGCTGCCAGAACCAGCGTCTGCGGTTTTGTTGGCCAGGCGACGGTTTAGCACCTACACGAGGCAAAGGCCACACATGAAAGGGTCCGTCGTGTTTGAGGGGCAGAGGGATCAATTCACACCCCCTGATTGTCATATACAAAGAGCCTTCTGTCTCCGGCCCGCTCCCCAAAAATCCACATCCAAAAGTGCTGATCAAAAAAATCAGAGAAAAAAACCGGGCCGCAAAGTCTCGATGTTGTTGCGATTTCGATGCCGTCTGGAGCCAAAGGTCGGCCCTCCTCGACCTGCATCATCGTGCCGCAGCAGGAACATTTTGAGATGGATTGCGGGACTTCTCTGGGCGGAGGGGTCAAAGGCAGGCCAGAGTGTTGGCGGCCAGTATTTATGTGGCCTGTGTGGCTGTCGGGAAAACAATCACAGTCGCCTCGACGCAATCATTTGTTTTCTTCCCCTATTGCTGGATGATGCAATTCCTTCGTTTTCACGATAGCTCAAAATGAGAAGAGCCGCTTTGGGTGCTTTTTAAAAGATGAAAAAAAAACAATTATCATGGTCAAAGAGCACAATACTTTTCTAAGAAAAAAGTTTTGGCATAATTTACGAGGAGTTTGAAAAAAAAAAAAAAAAAAAACCAACACTGACTGTTAAAAGTATTCGAAAAAGTTATTCCAGGCTTCCTCGTGTGTCAAGGACAAAAAGGAAAAAAAAAAAGAGAGACCCAAAATAGGTCCCGTCTTATCAGTTTGGGAATGGTCATAGCGGCGGGAGGGAACAATGCCGCGGTGAGGTGGTGAGCTGCAGGTTGACCCTAATAATGCGACGGCTCCGTCAAGGAGTCCGGTGCACAGGAAGCCCACCGTAGCTCTGTCTTGGCGGATAAAGTCATAAAAATGATAAACACGGGCCTCGATTAGCCTCCGCCAGGACAATGCGGCCGCTGGGGAGGATTCGGGTCAGAGCCGCTAGAAGAGCCCAGATGAAAGAGCCACCCTCCCATGTGGCTGACCTCCCGCCTGCTTTGGCTGAGGAAACCTGCACCCCCCGCTCCACCGCACACCGCCTGGCTCGCTAATGGTGATACATCAGTCAATCAAGACTTTCTATGAATAGCTCTTCATCTCCCTGCTGACTTGCTTGCAAAGGAGTCGGGCCACGAGTACAAATGAGCCCCCGGAGCAAGGGGCGGTTCAGTGGAAATGCACCAAAAGAATTAAATGATGATTATGATTTAGTGCGGCTTGGATCGGCTCTGGAAAAGGTTAGGCTTGGCCGTGTTATGATAACACGGCGGTCAGGAGGCTCAGCCGCAGTGGAATCAATTCAAGGCACCAAAAAAAAAGCAGATTTCTATTTTGCTCACTTTGATGAGTCAGTGTGTTGAATGTCTTTACTGACGACGGTGACTAAAGCAAAAAGCAATTAGGTCCAAATAATTAGTAAAACTTGAAGTCAATCTGCAATAAGTCAATACAATATCAGTCCGGCAAGCAAATCTACATTTGACATTTATGAAAAAAGTTTTTTTTTCCAATGTCAACTCCTTGAAGATCAGCTTGACTTGGACACAATAAAACCTTTATTCTTCTTTTGCTCTTCATTCTCTCCCAACCAACGACATTTCCAGAAAGGCCCGATTCTCCCATTGGATGACGCTGAATCACCACGTTCTCCGCCACTGCTGCGTGTCCGCAGTCCCTCGGAGCGGGTCGAGCGAAGCGGCGGTCGCTGCTGCGAATTGTTCTCAGGAAAGAGACTTTGATTATTTTACTTGTTGCTTCCGCTTTATTGTCGGCCGACCTCTGGCAGCGGCGCGGAGCCCCGGGGTCGCGAAGACGTTTGCAAACATCCTCGCGCTCGGCACGACCAAATGGCGTATTTGAAATTTGTCTTGGCCTTGTCGCGGCCGTCGGCTCAGGCCTAAACAGACGCAGACGGATGGCAAGATGAGAAGATAAGGGCGGATGTGCTCATCCCGGCGGGCTGCGCGTTTTTTTATCATCGGAGCGGCTTTGCAGCTTCCAGATCACGACGAGTCAATAAACACTGGGGGGGGGATTATTTGATTCCCACCTGATTCCCAGGAGATCCCTGATAGATAAACGCAGGCCCAGAACAATAAGACGAGAGAAGAGGGAGCTTCCTGCACGACTCGTCTCAGACGTCTCAGCCCCGCCCCTCGCTGAGAGCGTGCATTCCCAGAGTAAAGAAACTTTCCCTGCTACTTGTACGCGTGGGAGGTTTGGGTGTGTGGTGGGTGTGTGGGGGGGAGGGGGCGACAAACACATGAGAGAACCGTTGGAACGCGCGCATGTGATTTATGGCATCACCTGCATCGCAGAATCTCAAGTCCTTATTTCTAAAGCGATCGAGGGACCAAAGAAGAAGAAACTCTGTGGCGCTTTCGCTTCCCCCAGGTGAGCAAATCAAACCGCTAACCTTACGGTGAGCTTTCATATCTGCAAAACTCCCCCCTCGTCAGGTGACGAGATGGTTTTATGCTCCTCTCCACTCAAAGCAGGGCTTTGAGTGACAGCCAACAGACGGATCGGAGCGCTTTGTTTTGCTGGCGTTCTGGAGTGACGTGATTAGCGCCCGAGCGAGAGGTGTTCCAGCTCCAGGGGAAAGTGTGATTTCTATTTACAGACTCAAAAACGCACCTGCCACGCACGCTCTTCCCTGCTCCACCTCCACGCTGACTGAATCCCCCCCCCCACCCACACACACACACACACACACACACAGAAAAAAAAATCCCATGCTCTTCAGAGCAGGTGTTGGAGGAAGTCACAGTCTAATTAGAATATCAAAGCAGTGAACGCACACACAAGGCTGTGTTGGAAACCAGGCAGGGCTTCAATGCAGGGCGGCAGCTTCAACTGGGTTTGTCTCTTGTCTGACAGACAGAGGGGCCGCACTTATGGAGAAAAATAACAATAAAATTCACTGATGGATTGCTCAGAATTCTCCCTTGCTCGTCCGTCTTTGCAACCCCCGGAGGAAAACGCTTCCACGGATTCCACAAGCAGTCGGCTCCCTGTGCACGAGGAAGAACGTGGACAATAACCCCAACGTGAAACAACTGGAAGCTTCTGAAGCGACCGGACGATTGAGTTCTCAGGTAGAGGATGCTGGGTAGCCCACCAAAGTTCCACATGTTGAGGCCAGAACAGCAGGAAAAGTTCCATCTAGTGTCTAAATCGTATTGTTTGATATCAATCAACCGGTGAAACCACTCCGCCTGAAACTCCCTCACATTCAAACCTGTCACAGCACTGAACCCCCAGCATTTGAATCCATTGTCAAAACATCCTGTCACATTGATTCACTGAACACTGTCCCAGCATTTGAATCCATGTTGGATCACAGAAGAAGGGGGTCGGACTAGACAAGTTTTGAGAACGTCCCCCTGCTTTCTGTATTCAACATGGAAGTCTTGAATGATGTAGTTGAAATGTTAAAAAGATATTCTTCATCTGCTTTAAACCTCCTCTTCTCTGTAAGAACTGTTTGACTCTCTGAGATCTGTAAATAGTTTTCTTATTAACAGTTTTATTTTACTACTCTGCTGCTGTTTTTACCACTTGTAAAGCGCCTTGGAAAGTTTTGTTTTTATCAAGACCCCCTTATAAATAAAATTATTCTTATTCTTATTCTTATATTGAAAACTTAGCGATAGTCCCAACTATGCTTTGGGAATTAGTGGATTTTATTTCTCCAAATCATATTTGAGAAGCAGCCAAACCTTTACGGCTAATTAGCGGAGCATTGTACAGATGCAGGCCGTCGCTGCGGGTAGGGGAGCGGGGTGGGGCGTCCTTTGTTCAGCTCACAGGGGGGATCAGTGCGGAGTGCGAACACATATACACCTTCCGTCCCGTCCAGCTTCTCGACTCGCTCCGCCGGCAAACAAGCATTGTGCAATTCCCAAGAAAGCCGCCCACGGACGCTCGCCGCGGTGGCGGCGGCAGGAGCCGGGCGAGCGCCGGGGGCCCCGGCCGGCGCTTTTTCCGAAAGCCCTCCGCTGGACGCTGGGGAAGGCGGGGACAGCTTGTGCTGCCTGAAGCCAAGGACAGGAAGTGCTCGCGGAGGGACAGGAAGTGCTCGCCGCTGCAGTAGCCGAGGCTGGAACTGAGATAATGCCATTGTGTAAGCAAGCCGAGTGACCTCTCCCTGAGCGGAGAGTCCAGAGGGCTGGCGTCGAGAGCCCTGGCCCCCACCCAGAACCCAGACTCCCCAGGCACGGGGGGGGGGGGGCTTCGCTGGAGGAATGGACTGAAATGGGGAGGGGGTGTCGGGGGGTGGGGGGGAGGTGGCGGTGTGTAAGGGAAGGTGACACGCCTCGCCCCCCCTCCCTCCCTCCCACTCTGGACATCACCTCGTAGAGGAAATGTGGCTGCGACTCCAGACTTTATGACTTCTCCCATCCACAGTCGGCCCATTACACTCCCACACACGGCGGCGGCGGCGGCGGGAGAGTGGGAGAGGTGGCCGGGGCACGCTCACAACCCACGCCCATGTCGACGCACGCACGCACGCACACACACACACACACACACACACACACACACACACACACACACACACACACACACACACCGCACAGACACGCAGACTCCCTCTCTGTTCTCTCTTTAGGATCGACGTGGGGCTGCTGGGTGGGGTGTGTGTGTGTGTGTGTGTGGTTGGGGGTGTGTGGGTGGTGGTGGTGGTGGTGGTGGGGGGGGCGACCTTATCAGGTCATCGGTGGTAAAATAGACGATGACAGCGTTACGGCCGAGATCCTGTCCCGTGTAGCTCTCACTTGCTGCCCGCCCCCCCCAGAGGGTCATCCACCGTGCCCCCCGCCCCCCTGCCCGACCCACCACCACCACCACCACCACCACCCCAGACCCCCACCACCTCCCGCTGGTGTCTGCGCAGGCATCGCTCATATTTCTGTCAGCCGCTTTTCACGATCGTCGCTGCGAGGGAGGACGCGGCCCAGCGGCCTGGAGGGTCTGCGGCGCCTGATAAGGACCCCCGCGGCCTGGAAGTGATGTTTGGACTGCTGGGTGGTGGTGGTGGTGGTGGTGGTGGTGGTTGGGGGGTGGAGGTGCTTCATTCTCTGCTGTGTAAACAGTCCCTGTCTGGATATTTGAGGTGCAACAGGTTGCTGTAACCTTTTCCCCCCCGCACCTTTGCCTGTCGCCCGTCCTGCAGGCAGGCACAGCTGCAGCAGACGCTAGGAAATGCAACCGTACCATTTCTAGTTGTCCGCCCAACAGAAAATTATGGCCAGTTTAAAAGTAGGATCGGGGAAAGACGAGAGCTTGTCAAGTCTTTGGGGAAATATTCTGTGTATTCTGAGTATATTTTCAGATTTCGACTTGGCTAAACTCCGATGAGGACTTTATGGAATCAATAAGCATCTAATAAAGTGCAAATGCAATATAATACAAATGCAATATAATATATATCATTTGGTTACAGGCATTGGGAGTTCATCTAATACACGACCAGTCAAAAGTTTGGACACACCTGTTTATTCTATATCTTCACTACTTTTTACAGTCAAGACATCAAATATATCCAAGATAAAGAAGTGGATTAATGTGGCAAAAGAAAAAAATGCCTAAATATGTAATGTTATATATTTTTCATATGAAGAGAGTTTTAGATGATCTATTCTAGACCATCTAAAACTTGTATGAGTAATTTCAAACTTTTTTTTGCTTCATACTTATTCCATATGTGTTTATTCACAGTTTGGTTGCCTTGAGTGACAATCTACAATGTAAATAGTCATGAAGATGAAAGAAAAAAAAAACATTAAATCAGAAGTATGTGTCTAAACTTTTGTCTGGTAGTGTGTATTTAATCAGGAAAATTCTATTCACTAATGTTCTGAGCTTGACGTCCTCAGCTAAACCTGTTTGTTTGGCTCATTTAACCGTTAACCAGACTGCCATCCACCAGAGACAACAGCCCAACAGTATCACATCACAGAGCTCCTCTCAGCCTCCTTTCAACCTAATGGCTGTCTGTTTAAGCTTTTGTCCACTTTGGATGATTTCCCACTTTTTTGTCTTACCCATTAAAGCCACCTCCTCCCTCATTAGGCTCCAATCAGTGAAAGTCTCCATGTAAAAAAAACTGCGAGTGATGGGAGTTTATTAACTCCAGAGCCCAATACACACACTGCTGTGCGGACGTCTGGACGTCTGGATCAGGGTGACAACATTACTGTCGTGGGATCTGACACTGTTGGAAATAAAACTCAGTTTAAACACAATATAATTTTTTTTTTTACGAAATAAAGAAAATGCCCCTGGTTTTATTTTGAAAATAGAAATAAGAATCACCCTAAAGCACTTTCATGGATTAATTTAATCAGCACCACTTTCCCATCTCTGTGAGAGTCTCCCCTCAGAGGCGGGGTACTCGAAACTTTTTAACACCTTTGTGGTCACTCCCACCGCGCGCTCATTGGCTGCCTGCGCGTTTATAGCGCACAAACCTTCACGTCCAGCGTTGAGAAGTCGCTCCAGTCTGGCGACTCCCAGCGTGCGACACGGTCCTTCCTCTCTCTAGATATATTTTTTAATTCAAATCTCTAAACTCGCGAACCTCCATCCTTCTGTTTTTTTCGTGAGGGACTTGGTCTCCGTCCGGGGGTCGCTTCCCCTCCTCTCCCGCCCTGAGCGCGCGTTCCCCGGTGGCTCTCCAAACCCTCCGCGCTGCTCAGAGATGAGTAGTCCCGATGCGGGTTACGCCAGCGACGATCAGACCCAGCAGGCAAGGTGTGCGATGTCAGTCATGATGCCTGGGATGGGACACTGCCAGTGGGCCGAGCCCCTCAGTCCCCTCGGGGACGCCAAAGTCAAGAGCGAGCCGTGCGCCTCCGGCGGCGCCGCCGGCCAGAGCCGCGGCAAGAGCGAGCCGCGCATCCGGCGGCCCATGAACGCGTTCATGGTGTGGGCCAAGGACGAGCGCAAGCGGCTGGCGCAGCAGAACCCGGACCTGCACAACGCCGAGTTGAGCAAAATGTTAGGTGAGTCAACCCTTTTCTTTAAAAATAAATCAATAGATAAATGTTTTTAAAAATATATTGTGTGATGCTGATGACCTGTTTGCAACAGGAGTGCATGTTAGTTACTGTGACTTACACAGCAGCGTTATTTCTTTATTATTATTTCGTTATTAAGTTCTAAATTGATTTAAAAAAGAGACATTAATTCTTCAGCATTTAAGCTGCTGATGATGTTTCAGTTTCACAAATCTAGAAGTTACTGTTGTGTAAGCCGAACATGTAACCTCAGGGGGCAAATAGAAAAATTGAATATAAATAAATAAATCACAAACACTCCCTCCTTCACCCCCAAAATGGCAATAAGCTATTTTAGTGCGCCGCCGCGGCCGCTGCTGTCCACTGATGTTCACCACGACTCTCCACCTCTGCAGGGAAGTCGTGGAAGTCCCTCCCCGTCGGCGAGAAGCAGCCCTTCGTGGAGGAGGCCGAGCGGCTGCGCGTGCAGCACATGCAGGACCACCCCAACTACAAGTACCGGCCGCGGCGGCGCAAGCAGGTGAAGCGGATTAAGCGGCTGGACTCGGGCTTCCTGGTGCACGGCGGCGTGGCCGAGCACGGCGTGGCGGTGCCGCCGCCGCCGCTGGGCATGGAGGGCCTGGGCCTGGGCCTGGGCCTGGGCTACCACGAGCACGGCTTCCAGCTGCCGCAGCAGCTCGCCCACTACCGGGACGGCGGCGGGGCGCCCCCCTCCTCCTCCTCGTCCTCCTACGAGGCCTACAGCCTCCCCACGCCGGACACGTCCCCGCTGGACGCCGTCGACTCGGACTCCATGTTCTTCTCGGCGCACGGCCAGGACGACAGCCACATGATGGCCGCCTACGCCTACCACCCGCAGGCGGCAGAGTACCAGGCCCAGGACCACCACCACCATCACCACCAGCACCAGCACCAGCACCACGCCAACGCCGTGCTGCACCGGCACCCTCCTCCGCCTCCGCCGTCGGCCCCCGAGCAGCAGCAGCAGCAGCAGCAGCAGCAGCAGCAGCAGCAGCCGGCCGCCCTCTCAGCCTCCTACATGGGATGCAGCAACCCGCTGGCCATGTACTACAGCCAGCACCCGGCTGGGAAGCGTCACCCGGCTGGCCAGCTGTCCCCGCCTCCAGACCACCACCAACACCCCCACCAGCACCAGCAGCAGCATCAGCACCACCAGCAGCAGCAGCAGCAGCAGCAGCAGGCGGACGGCGTGGAGCAGATGCACCACTCGGAGCTGCTGGCCGAGGTGGACCGCAGCGAGTTCGAGCAGTACTTGAGCTCCTCGGCGCGGCGGCGGCGGCGGGACTCGCGCGGACATGACGGGCCTGTCGTACGGCGCCGGGCCCCACGAGGCCGCCGCCCTGCAGGGGCCCGAAAGCCTCATCTCCTCGGTGCTGTCCGACGCCTCCACGGCCGTCTATTACTGCAGCTACAACAACGCCTGAGACGCCGCCGCCACCTGCCATCTGACCTCAAGCTCCCGCAGCTACGTTTGATCAAAAAAGGACAAAAAAAACAAAACTTTAGTGCGTATATTTTTCTAAAATGTTTGTTTCTACTTTTGTCACGGAAGAGCTACGATGTTTTTGAGAACTTTTGGAGACATGAACACTGGTTTTAATCATATCGCACCCCCTGCCCCCTCTGTTCAGGGATAAACATTCATCTTGCGATAGTAAATAATGTACAGTCACTATTTTAACTCTTGTGTATATACCGAAGGTGTTTTTTTTTAATACTTTTTGCACTTTTGAGTAATAAATATTTGCAACAAAAAAAATCCTGATCCTCTCTTGTATTTTATTACATTAAATTGTATTGAGACTGACATATTAGTATATTTATATACATTAATAAGAGGAAGAACGTTCACCACTTGTCAGTTGTTTTTCCACTTGGCACATCGTCGCCGCTCATTCAGGATCTGGCTCTTTTACTACGTGCTGCTCTCTCTGTTGGTTTTTCCCACTTCCACGTCAGGCTGAATGGGCTCCTCTGCAGCGCCAGTTGCTCACCTGGAAGCTGGGCACTGACCCGTCTTCCTGGCCCGAGCCGGGCGGAGGTAATGTCAGTGTCATGCGCTTACACGGCGGCGGCTTGTTTTCCGCAGCATGGGAGCGCGGCTGATGCTCCGGACATCCTGCCTGCGAATGATTTCATCGCTCCTGATTAACGCCGGGGGGTCATTAAAATTCACGGTGGATATTTTTCCTTCTCCGCTACTCTTTTTTAAAACAATGGCGAGTGCGGTGCGGGGGGCTGGGGCGGGGGGGCGCCGAAGCCAACGTCCTGCAGCAGTGAATCCATAGCACAGCGGTGACATCAGCCTTTATATCCGTGGCTTCGCCGAAACAGATATATTTAAACGTCTCGTCACGTGTCGCATTCATCAGGTAAAAATCTGCAAGACCTCGGTATTTATAGCCGAGGAGGAGCCCCGCTCGCTTTATTAATAAACATTTTCCCCCATTTTCAGAGGAAGAGGTGCTTCTCTCAGGGGTCAACCACCCTGACCCCCCGCGCTCCATTTTTAGCGCCACAGAGGAAACATCTTCCAGAGGTGTATATGTACGTGCGCTTTGTCCACACCAAATGTTTTTCAAATACTCTCCGATACACAAGCAGCGGGTCGGGGCTCAAGGTAAATACCGCCGGCCCTTCCCACGGCTGCAGCACTGACGTCAGCGGCTCCCTCACTAGGTCAAGAAAATCTGTGTCAAAAAAAAAATCCACTTTAGTCGCACAAGCCAGACATTTAACTGTACAAGCTCGCATTAAATCAGAGTTTAGACTCTGTAGGTGTGTAAAGTGCTGTTCCTACAACACCCCCGCCTCTCAGAAACTGCCTCGCAGCCCCCCAGGCCAGACAACAATCCAGTCTAATTAGCTGCGATTGCGTGGCAGCTTTGTCCTCGCTGTTGTCACAGCTAATGGGCACAAAACAACAGGCTGCTCAGACCACCATCCCTGAGGCAGCGGCCTCGGTGGGTGGGTGGTGGGGTGTGTGTGTGTGTGTGGGGGGGGTCACCTGTGCGGACTTACGGGGAGTCAGACCCCCCATGTCAGCAGTGATATTGTCTCCTTTCGCTAACTGATCGGGGCTAATTGACATGGAGGAAGAGCTTAGTGAGCGGCCCCAGGATTGAAAGGTTTATCTCCAATACGCAAGTTTGCATTTAGGGTTAGAGCGCAATTAAAATGATTGTGCTCTTATTTTATTATTTTTATTTTTTTGTGTTATTCGTCTAGACTAATATAAGTCGTACAAAGCAGGGTTTCCTCTCAAAATATGCAGCATATTTTCTCAAAAATATGCTGCGCAGCTGGTGTTAAAGTTTCACTTTTATGCAAAACTGATTAAAAAAAAACAAAAAAAAACACACGTGTTCATGTAATTTATGCATACAATTCACAACATGTTGACACAAATGTTTCCAGAGTGCAGCAAGAGCTTTTAGAGTTTAGAGCTGAGCAGAACAAGTCAAAGCTCAGGAAATCTGGGCTTTTCATGGTGTTCACATTGTGCCAGTGTGTCAGTGTGTGTGTGTGTGTGTGTGTGTGTGTGTGTGTGTGTCCCGGGTGGGCCTCGCTGCCTGCGGTCTGCAGAGAGCCACTCAGAGATTACAGCAGGACGGACGGCTACATTAACGCAGCGGCACTTAATCATGGCTGCTGCCCTAATCTCATCTCAGGTAACTGCACACACACACACACACACACACACACACACACACACACACACACACACACACAGCCACAGGCGACGGCTTCACTTACCCCCAGCAGCCGCTGCAGTCGACTCCAGCCAGCCTCCAGCGGAGCCTCGCGCCTTATTTGAACAATTCAGACGCAAACACGCCATTATGACGGCGTGACATCAGCTGCGGCTGGACGTCTTAAACAAACAGCAGGGACGGACAGGTGAGCCGCAAGCTGGTTCCAGGTGCAAGCAATTATTCCTAATTAACTTCTCCCTGCCCCCAGCATTGCACCAGTGAGGGGACAGGGAGACAATGGCAAACAAAGAGCTTTCAGCTGGGCTGATGCAGACTCACAGCAGACCAATGTTGTGTGCAGAAATATTATTTCATGCAGCCATTGGTTCACTCTGGTTAACTCTCATTTTAAAAGGGGGTTAACAGCTTTTTTAGCTCCAGGAAAGACGGTCGACTTCACAGGAAGGCCCAACTTCCTGCAAAAAGGCCTTTTAATGAAAACAAAGACATCAACCTTTTTTCTTTTGTTTAAGTGGTGTGTGTGTGTGTGTGTGTGTGTGTGTGTGTGTGTGTGTGTAAAGTGGTGCCACCTTAAAAATAAACTCCACCTTGTCATATACAGCACCATATTTCTTGCATTTTTTTTTTTCAGTGCAAATCAAAGATAAATCGGTTTGTTGCAACCTCAGTGTGAGCTCGGCTGACTTTGTCTTCAGCAGTGCACAAAATGCATAGAAGACAAAGAAAACAAAACAGCAAATGTCCTCCAAACTTGTCAAGGTCAGGATCTCCAGCCCCACTTTGCCCGGTGACAAAGACGGACACAGAGAGGCGGCAAGGGCCCAAACTGATTAAGTCATTGATAGCAGATTGCAAATACAGCATGCGGGGGGACAGCTGCAGGAGAGGGTGTGTCCCCTGTCAAAGCAAGGCTGCTTGTTCATAATCCCGGGCATATGCTGTCCCGCTTTTATGGCCCCTGCCTGTCACACCAGCGTCCAGTTGTGCTCCCGGGTTTGATATTTATAGTGGATCCACTCAAATCTCCACTCGGCGCTATGACTCAATAGTTTATTTTCTTTCCGATGCCAGCTCGGCCCGTTTTTGTCTCACGTTCGGCTAAAAATAGTCGGAAAGTTTCACAGGTAGCCATAGTTTTGTTTTTGTTTTCAAGTTATTATTATTATTATTTTTAATGTTTTTTTTTAATGTCGCAAGATTTTAGTTGACCTTCCCAGAACTGCCAGAGAAGTATTTTTATTACAGCAGCAGCCACACCACTGTGACATAAGGCGAGGTCCAGAATTAGTTTTCAAATTTATTACAGAAAAAAAAAGATAAAGACAAAACCGATGAAGCGTCTTGCTTGATAGGATGTTAAGTTTTGTCTCTTAAGCTTTTAGCTTGCAAAAAATGTCACAAGTAAGACTTTAACATTTCAATTGTTTTAGATGACAGAACAAACCGTGTTTTTATTTCTCCTCAATGCTTTGGCGTCACAAAATGCCTGAGAAAACTCCAAAAAGCATCTAGAAGCGCTGCTGCATGTCCATCTAAAACCATGAATCATTCAAGAATTAAAAAAAGATGTGTGTCATTGAATGCAGCTGCAAAAGCTGTGACTAGTCCTTTAATTCCTCCAGGAGAAATCAATTTTTTTCCTTCTTTCCCCTTTATTTTTATCCTTTTTGTTTAACCCAACTGCGCCAGGTTGGTCTTCCAGTCGGTCAGGAACTGAGTCAGGGCGCTGAATCGACTCCAGGCCTCCGCTGATCGGCCCGTCTCTTTTGTTTCAATCCCGCCGCCACTGTGGCATCCAGGACAATTTTTAGCTGGCGTCCAGGCGGGTCAGCGAGCGAGCGAGTGAGACGTCTGCATCAGCAGTCAGTTTCCTCTCTGCTCTGTTTTCCACCGGGGGGGGGAGGTGCCGCTGGAGGAGCCCCCCAGCCGCGTCTCGGCCCCTCTTAAGCCCTCTGGTTGCGGGGGGATTGTCCGCCGACTTCCCTTCTTAGGAAACACTGGAGGAAAGTGAGCAACGCCGAGAGCGGAGAACACTGTGCCCTCTGACTAATCAGCCTCATTAATGACTAACACAAGCCTGCAGGCATGAAGGAAACCAAGCCTTCTTTTCTCTCGAAATGCTTGGACACGTCAATAGTGACGACGGCACGCTTGGTTGGGTGTCGCCGTTTAAAGATGAGTGAGTGAGTGAAAGGAAAAAAATGTATCAAAATTTTTACAGCCTTGCAGGAAGAAAAGAGGAATTTTGAAATTCAAGGCAGAGGCCTGCCGGTGGAGGATTGAAATCCTGTGAGCTGCAGCTGAGGTGCAGCTCACAAGTTAAATGTGGATCATTGTCCGTCTGTGTCTTGTGTGTGTGTGTGCGTGTGTGTGTGTGTGTGAGAGAGAGAGACAGCATGTGTTGCTGTTGTTTTTTTCTCATTCTGTGGATCTTTGAATCTTCCACAGAGCACCTGCCTCCACTTCCTGGTTGGGATGACTGCTGTTTGCTGCATCTATGAAAGATTGGCTGGGAACATCCTCTATCAGGGGAGGAAGCCATGCTCTGTGAAATTCACACCGCTCACACCGTTTTGGGAATCACCGGCTCCGACTTCCTAAAAAATAAAAATACCAAAAAGGAAAAAAAAAAAGAAAAAGATAGTCTATAAAAAGTAGGGAGAGGGCAGAATGTCATGACCCGGGTCAACGAGCCTTTGTTGTCTCGGCGTATTGTGTCGAGTGCGTTGGATGTGCAGGTGTTTGTGTGCTCATGGAGCTGAGGAGGCTCGACAATAAATAAAATCAATTTGCCGCTAATGCTATTTTTCATTGTGGCGGAAAAATTACATCTCAAAGGATGTGGCTTTGAGGCCCAATGCCATCTGATTTTGAGAATCAAAATACTGATTGTTATGAATATTTTTATTCAATTTTGAAAACATATCTTTATAACTTCAAAATATGAATAGTATCAAAACGTGACCTCCGGAGTCGGGCGAGTGTATTTTTAGATGAGCATTTAAGCGGAGAGAACCTTCGGCAGAACAAAGTCCAGACACTGTTTGGTATTTTTGCGTCTTCAATAACACAGTCGGGCCGAAGCGCTGTCTCTCGCTCAGGAAGTGTATTTGTGCTCGTGTTTTTGGATTATGAGCTTCAAACAAATATCAAACACATTTCCAGTGGAATAGCAAACAGACGACTTCCAGTTCCTCACAGAGCTGACACTGTGCTCCTCCCTCGTCCCTGCCCCCCCCCCCCACCCCTGCACACAGAGAGAGAGAGAGAGAGAGAGAGAGAGAGGGTAAGTAATCGTCATCCTTTACATTTATGGGATCGTGTGAGGCTTCTGGATTATTGTTTGACTTTAAACAAGTTAGAGCTGGAGTGCAGTGTCGCTCTCGGCCACCAGGGGTCAGCTGTACACAGGAATGAGCCCGTGGGTGAGTGAGCCTTTATAATTCTTTAGTTTTCGAATAAAATTAAAAAAGAAAACTCACTGTGTTCTTTTATCAACCTTTAATGATTCATCTGGATATTCTGCATAGAAAAACTGATCTGCTGCAAAATTTCCGCAGCGGTACATTTTTGTCTTTTTTGATGAAAGGCTTTCTTTTGTCTGCCACAGCTACACCAACAACACGCTAGTTTGACAGCAAATTAAACAAACTTAATAGTAGTTATTGAAAAATAAAGAGGAAAGTTTAATTGCACCTCTTCAGAGGTGTTGCCACACGGCTGCGTCCCACCATTCAGTGAATGGAAGCAGTGAGGGAGCGAGGGAGGGAGGGAAGGAAGCCGAGGGCCCCTGAGTGGTTGGCCAGAGCATGTGAGTCCTGCACTGCACTGATCGGGTCGGAGGATCGCGGCCCAGTAATCCTGCTGCCAAGTCACGCACAAGCAAGCGGGTTCAACCTCGGGCTTCGCAGTCAGTAGTGCCACACTCACTCTGTGAGAGTTCAGTTGTCCCACGACGCTGAAACAGAAAA
The DNA here is from genome assembly GCA_009823395.1 of Thamnaconus septentrionalis. NCBI lineage: Eukaryota > Metazoa > Chordata > Actinopteri > Tetraodontiformes > Monacanthidae > Thamnaconus > Thamnaconus septentrionalis. The sequence continues at coordinate 4,675,003 of CM020520.1, forward strand.
AAAGAAAAGGTCCACTGGATCTCTGTCTCTGTGGTCGCCTCCACTGTTATTCACATTTTAATTTGTGCACGTGCAGGTGTGTGTACGTGCTGGTGGGCGTGTGTGGCTTCCAACTTTCAGATGAAACTGGATAACCACTTTACATTTTGTTTTCCTTTCCAGAAGTCCTGGCCTTGAACGAGGGATTGTGGTGCTAAAATTTCCAGACAGATTGTTGCTCAACTTTCATTTGTATGATAATGTGATGATTGTTTGATAACAAGTTCCCTTTGTGCACACCTGTGGTTCTGGTTTGTGTTTTGAATTTCACCGTGCAGCCGATCGCTGAACCGCACGGGAGCTTTGTTTCAGGGCGAATTTCTCATCAAACCAATGGGATTTACATGTAATATTTCATCACTGAAAGACAAACAGAGCAGGCGACAGTCATTTAATGATGTGATCTGTAATTTTTTTAAAAATGAAAAAAAATAACTACTGTGGCTTTGGAAGCAGTTTCCTGAGAAACTAGCAAACAAAGACGGCGTCAGGCAGCACCAGGCGCACTGAGAGCAACCACACTGCAAAAAATAAAATTAAAATAAAACTGTTAAGGCACCAAACCATGATACTAATTCACAGCAAACTGAAGGTTAAGAAGCAGATATTCATTGAAGAAAAAAAAAAAACTCTGAACAGCTTTGCGTACACTGGTGTGTAGGCAGGCGGACTTAAATAAAGTAGGATCACTGGCCAGGTGCTGCTAATCACTCGTCACACTGCTGACTGCACCTGGTCAAGACACACACACACACACACACACACACACACACAGCGCAAACAGGACAATGGCAGCGGGTTCAACACGGAAAACAAACAAGCAAAACTTGATGCAATGTGTATTTGTATATATTTCACATTTGTGAAATTATTTTTGTTTGTATTTTTGTTTAATACATATTCCATATGTGTTCATTCATAGTTTTGATGCCTTGAGTGAAAACCTACAATGTAAATAGTCATGAAGATGAAAGAAAAACCATTGAATCAGAAGTATGTGGCCAAACGTTTGACTCATAGTGTATATGTATGTAACTTATATATACATACAGTATATATGGATATATACACACACATATAAACATATGTATATATACACACAAGTAGATGTTCCCACTACTAAAGCTGCTTCTGATTTATTGACTACTTTTCATCCTCGCTGTCCTGGAAAAACCCTAAGACAACAACACCTGCAGCCTGTTTTCCTGGGCCTGTGGAGGTGTTAACCTGGGTGTGAACTCCGAGCAGCAGCAGCAGCAGCAGCAGCAGCAGCAGCAGCGCCGCTGATCTCTGACGGCTTACGGGGGACAAACAGTCAAACAGTGGTCAGCTCGCGTTGGCCACATCCTCTGGTTGTTGACCGAGCGAATGTCAAGGCCGGCTCGAGAAATCTTTATCTTGGCACTGAGCGTGTGTGTGTGTGTGTGTTTGTGTGCGTGTGTGTTTCAGAGAATTTTATGGTGACTGTATTTTAAGTTAGGACACTTGGCCTGGCAATGAAATACTCAAACGATGCTCAAAGTTCACTCAAAGATTTCAATTCAATATTGAATTATGCCTCTTCTGTACGGACTGAAAATTGGTTTTTCATTATTTTCTCACTTTCTAAAAAAGAAAACAGGACGTGTCCTGGGAAAAGAGGCCTACATGAGGCACTTTGACTACGTGCACATTCCTCCGTATATGTCCACCGTTGGCCTGCTGAGTATAAAGTACAGTAAAAGTGCTTTTTGCAGCGTCTGGAAAGTCCATTTGTGAGGCGGTCAGGATGCCCAGCTAGTGGCGGCAGCGGCGGCGGCGGCGGCAGTGGAGGAGGTACGGGGGAGGGGGCGCCTGTCTGGCCCTCCGCGCTGCACTCAGCCCCTGTCGCTCAGTGGCCCGGCCGTAATCACAGCGAGGTTGTCTGATCCGAGCGCAGACGGATAAATCACTCCTCACCCCGGGCCGCTATCAAGCTCCAGCATAACCCCGGACCCCCGGTCCCGTCCGCCCGGGCCATGTGCTGCTGAGTCCTCTGGCCAGGGGGAGCCACCACAGTGTGTGTGTGGGTGTGTGGGTGTGTGTGCGTATGTCTGTGTGCCACTGCCCTTCACATAATAATCGTCCATAGAAGTGAATGAACGACTGCTACTGATGGGAAGCAGTTTTTACTACTAATTAAATCTAAATAAGAAGGTAGCGCTGGAGCCGGTTCACAACAGGATCAGTGTGAGGTGGCAGGACTTGAGGTAAAAAATGTGAAACAATCAAAGGAAAAGGCTCTGCGATCTCTGTGGGTCTGTTGCAGAATGTGAAGTGAAGCAGCTCAAAATGTCTCCTCATAAATCATTAGCCCAACTTGGACTGAGTATTGATCAGGCAGTCGAGGCAAAATCAATGTTACTAAGTGAAGGTGATGTTTTTTGCAGCACTGTTTTAACGCTGTGCAAGATTTACTTGAATGTCCACTGTCCCGTTTCCTTTCGCTGATGATTTTTTTTTGCAGCAGCAGTTTGGCTGGAAAAAAAAATGTGAAAGGTGAATTTAAAGTGAAGGCATCATTATAATTAGACTTTTTGGAAACATTTGTGTTATTCTCACTTTTCCGTCTCATCCGCCGATTTGACACAGTCAATATGTCACAAAGAGTTCAAGCTAAAGTTTTTTTTGAAATAAAAGGTAGGCCACTTACTCCCCAGAACAAACAAAGGGCAACAGACTTTCACTCTTTTCCCCTCCGACAGAGCCGCCATGTGGGACAACGAAAGGAAGGGGGGGAAAAAATTGCGAAAACAATCCTTCAGGCCGCCGATATTTAATTAGCATGAATTGCGGTGGGTTTGGAAGCGCGGCCTAATTGAATAATGGCCATATCAGCGAATGAGCGGCGGTGGCGAGTGATTTACCGCCGGGAGAAGCGTGCTTATCTCTCCCTCTGTCCCATGCAGGAAACACTGGGGATGTCACCAGGCAGATTAAAAGCTTGGCACAGCTGATACACAGCGCTCAAAATGGACGGGGTGGGGACCTCTGACTGCTGTGCGAGGGCTCTGCGGCTCTGTGTGTGTGTGTGTAGAGGCTGGGGGGTGCGGACAGGCGGTGGTGTGACCTTCTGAGTCCTGTCTGGCACCGATTCATTCAAAACCTGGGAATTCCACTGGAAGTCGGATGAGGGGGGTGAGGTGACGGGCGGGGGTTGAAAGATGTCATGCCAGGGACTCGAATGGAATTTTGAAAAGTAAGCAGAGTTCCTTTTCTTTTCTTTTCTTTTTTAACAAATGCAATCTTACATTAAACAACTCCGGTAAGGAAAAAAGAATATTTGCCAAAATTCTTCTGCGGTCTCTATTTTCTCTTTTTCTTCTTCATTTGGGAAATGTGGCCTGTGGCTGTAGGTGCGAGGAAAGATTAGCAGAGCGAGAGAGAGAGAGAGAGAGAGAGAGAGAGAGAGAGAGAGAGAGAGAGAGAGAGAGAGAGAGAGAGAGAGAGAGAGAGAGAGAGAGAGAGAGAGAGAGAGAGAGAGAGAGAGAGAGAGAGAGAGAGAGAGAGAGAGAGAGAGAGAGAGAGAGAGAGAGAGAGAGAGAGAGAGAGAGAGAGAGAGAGAGAGAGATCACACAGGCAGCATCAGCTGCCCGCCCGCCTGCCTTTAATTGGAGCGAATGTTTCAAACCGCTGTTGGTCACAGCTGCATCGCTCATAATTGAATTCCTGACAGTTGCAACGCGCGGAATTTTAACCGGTTCTTACGAGGGCAACCAGATTAGCCGGGGCGTTCCCGTCCCTTTCAAGGAAGGCCGCCTCCCCCGCCCCACCCCCCTCCCCGCCCTGCGTGCGGGACGGGGCCCGTCTGACGTGCCGCTGATGCCGGCGAAGAAATGACAATTTCCACGCGGCGAAAACGGCGTTCAATCTGCAAAAACAAAAAGAAACAAAAAAAACAAAAACCAGGCCAACAAACTAGTGTTTGCCACGCGGAATCAAAAGAGAAGCGTGGCGGGAGCGCACGCCGGCGAGGATCCCGACGAGCAGCTGCGGCCCCCAAATATAGAAGGAGGACCAGGGGCCAGAACATATCACACATTTTTTCCCATTAACAGCATAGGTTTGAATCTAACTTGGCGCCAATTAGTTGCAGTATAGGCGCAACGGCGGGGTGGGGTGTAAAAATAGATATGGGGCGCTGAGGGTGGGGGTGCGGGGGCGACAATGCAGACATATCTCTGGCGTGTGACTTCGCCAGCGAGGCTCCTGGCGCTCTCGGCCCCGGAGGAGCCTCAGACATCTGCTGCTGCTTACCTGTCGCTCGGCTACGGCAGGAAGTGTGTGTGTGTGTGTGTGTGTGTGTGTGTGTGTGTGTGTGTGTGTGTGTGTGTGTGTGTGTGTGTGTGTGTGTGTGTGTTCTACAGCGAGGAGAACACCGGAGGAGGCTGTTCACCCTCTTATCAGCGGGCTGGAATGAGGGGCACGCAGGCTGCAGGGCCTACCTGTTTACTCTGAGGGCTTCCTCCATTGTGCTCCCTCACCCCCTCGCCCTCCCTTTCCCACCCCTCCACCCCCGCCTGCCGCAGTCCCCAGCTTCCTTTGCAGGATTTTTCACATTTTTTCTTGTTTTGGGAACAGGGCACGACGGGAGCCTCCCGCGGCATTCCTGAATCTCCATCCGCTCAAATTCTTTCCGACAGGTCGTAGCGTCTCTGCGACACACACAACACACACACACACACACAGCATGTACGCACGTTGCGACAGTGCGCCTCGTGGTGCAGGACGCCGAGCCGCTAGCACCGCTGTTCCTTTGATTGCGTGGACTCTGAGTCGCAGGTTTACTGTGGAACGAAGTTATCTCCTGGCGCCTAATCCCCCCCCCCCTCGCCACCGAAATAGACCCGGCCTTTTTTTATAACTGTTACGCAATCCGCAAAAGTTCACGGTTAAGCGTATACATGACCAGCTAATACCCCCCCTCCCTTTTCTACCCCCCACCCCACCATTGGGGTAATACGGTTGGGCCTAATCTATTGGATTCCACTAGCCTTCTAAACTTAATTGTATTTAGAAGGCAGCGGGTGTATTTTTCTCCTTGGCGGGAGGCTATATTAAGTTTTGGCTATTGCAGGAATCGTATTTTTAAGCGAGGTGCTTTTTGCACTTGGCCTGGAGCCCGCAGATGAACCTGCTGTTTGTCATAACTACCTGTGACGGTGATCAGCCTTTCCTGACTATACCCAGATACCAGGCTGTGGTTCACTCCTCTGATTGGTAGGTGCTCCGGCTCCGGCCAACGGAGAGCCACATAATCCATTTTATCTAAAGAGGTCCTCAATGAGATTACAAGCCCGCACGAATATCGCACTAATTTGCCATCTGCTCCCCTCTCTTCAATTCAGGTAAGCTCCTTCAGGTGCAGAGCAATGCTGTTGTTCAGAAGCACAAAAATAGAAATAAAAATAATACATAAGAACTGTGATGTGCTGCGTTGCATTTTTTTTTCCCTGACTCAGGGGTGATTTTTTTTTTTTTGTTTGCTGTCAAACCAAAATCTGGACTGGCAACTGCAAATTTTTCTGCCACATTTCAAGAAAAATTTGTAATCCATTAGCAATGGATGTCAGGGCCTGGCAGGACCCCTTCCTTCACTGTTCTACTAGTAACTCTCTCTCTCTCTCTCTCTCTCTCTCTCTGTGTCACACCTTTCTGAAGAGGATTTCCAAGTGCTGCACTTGCAGAGGGAGATTAACTCTGAGCAAAGATTAAGCAAATTAAGCGCGGTGGTGTCTCCTGAAATAAACTGTTGCTGTGCACTTAGCGCAACAGCGGTCACCATGTAGAGCACGGAATAACGCTGCCCGTGGATCGTTGAATGACATAAAGACGAGACTGAAAGTTTTTATGAGCTGAGCACAGGTAAGGTTCTATATTGTGTACTTGTTTATTTCGTCTTATTTGTGAGTCGGAGTTCTGTGTGTTGTGTCGTGTTGCAAAAGCCAAGACCAATAACACAAACGCAATCTTTTATTTTATTATTTTTATAGATCTGGGAGTAATTTATTATTAACTTGAAACGTTGTAGCTAAATTCTGAAAAAATTGAACTAAAACAGCTGCGCAATGTACCTGGACGACTGTCGACCAGCAAATCAATAATCTGTTGTTTACTTGCAAGCGGGTTCAACCACAGAAAGCCTCTGACTGTGCTTCTTAACTGTTTCAGTTTAGTTATATGATGCTCAGGTGATAGTTTACACATTATTTTGAAGCCACTGTCAGTTTGATTCTGGAATTTTTGAATTTTGAATTGACACCGGCATACAGTAACAGGCGTATGACTGAATTAGCTCAATGGACGAAGTGACTCTGAGGAGTCACTGCGTGTGTCATCTGAAATACTGCGAATCTGGGAACAGAGAAAAGATACATCTGTGCTGTCAGCAACCCTTCCGTGCGGCGGAGGTAATTGGAATTGACACATCACGTGGCGGCGCCGCGGTGAGTGAGTTCATGCTACCTGATGGCCTGCGTCCCACCAAGTAAACAACATATGCCTGTGATGCGTCATTCGGCTGTTGACACGCAACAAATCATTCCCGGCTAAATTGAACTTGGAAAAGACGCACAAGACCAGCGAGAGATAATGACAAATATTCCGCACATTTCTTTGTGTACTTTGTGACACAATACAGAAAGGCAGGGGGAGGCCTTTCACTTCCACACAACAGCATCTCAAGTCATATCTTTAACAGTTCATCTTCAGAATCATTCATTCATTCATTCATCTTCTATACCCGCTTATTCCAAGTCAGGGTCACGGGGGTCTGCTGGAGCCTATCCCAGCTGTCTTAGGGCGAAGGCAGGGTGACAACCTGGACAAGTCGCCAGTTCATTGCAGGGCCACATAGAGACCAACAACCATTCACACTCACATGCACACCTACGGACAATTTAGAATGTTCAATTGACCTCCCATGCATGTTTTTGGAGTGTGGGAGGAAGCCGGAGAACACCGTGTCGCCCATCTTCAGAATCTTTTTTTCATTTTTGATAAAAATGAAAAAACCATCACGTATTGATGGTTGGCCGGAAGTTTGTTCATTGGAAAGACGCTCAAAAGACACTCAAAAGAAGAAATGTAATCTATGTTCTAGTAGCCTGAACCCAAATGTAATGACTCGTTTGCTTGCAGGCGAGAAGCCATGATGAGTGAGGGCGGGTCTCGGCGGACCCTCCCCGACCAGCACTCGGGCAGCGGCCGCTCCTTCAGCACGCCGCGCCACCAGAGCATCACCGAGCCGCTGCCGTCCAAGCGCGTGTGCTTCTACAAGAGCGGCGACCCCCAGTTCGGCGGCCTGCGCCTGGTCATCAACAACCGCACATTCAAGACCTTCGACGCGCTCCTCGACAACCTCTCCAAGAAGGTCCCGCTGGCGTTCGGCGTGAGGAACATCACCACGCCGCGGGGCGTGCACGCCGTCCGCACGCTAGATGAGTTGGAGGACGGAAAGTCCTACATCTGCTCCGACAGCCGCAAGGTGAGGCCCATCGACCTGGCGCTGGCCAGGAGGAAGCCGCCGCCGTGGTACCATGCCAGGCCTTTGAGTTCTCGGCGCCGGACTGTGCAGCAGAGACGGGTCTTCCCCGGCCAGGGCCTGCGCAACAGGGGGCCGGCGGCCGTGCGTGTGCCCAGGGAGCTGCTGGTATACCGCAACGGCGATGCCGCCGCCCCCTACACAGTGATGCTGGACAAGAGGGACACGCCCACCTTCGAGTCCATCCTGGAGCAAGTGTCGGCGATGATGCGGTTCCCCGTGGCCAAGCTGCACACGGCCGACGGCAGACGCGTGAGTGGAATGAAAAATTCCTGGGGTATTGTGTCGATCAAGGAAATAAAGTGAAGGTCAGGTTGATGGTTGAAGGGAGTAACTTTAGAGACTCAATCGCATGAAACCTCTTCCCAAAAATGTTCACCTAACATGGTGAGAACACATTTCAAAACGCAAAAAAGAGAGTTGTACTTTCTTTTTAAATGAGAACATTCAAATAAAACCCCCAAAATGGCCCAATTTATTTCATTTTATTAACCCTTAAAGGGGCCGGCTAAAACTGTGCCTGTAAACAAGCATCACATGAGGTGAGAAAGTGCTAAGCTCCTTTGGCAACTTACCCTAATATGCAGAAAGGCATTCTGGGATACTATGCAGTGCAGCTTTGGGTCAAGGATCCACAGTGATTCAAGGCCTGGCAAGACAGCACTGCCTGATCTGATGCAGCAAATTTTATAATTCACGCTCCGCCTGCACGTTTGAATTTGAGTGATAAATATCATGTCATGATTTTGATGTCTTTAAGCACAAACAGGGGCAATGCAGACCAGAACAAAAGACAGTTGCACTTGATCATACTGTTTCCATACAAAAGAAGCTATTTTGCTCGCATAGCCATCAATGTCACTGCTGCCAGGACACCCTGGAGATCTCTGGTGACAAGGTCCTCTCACTTTCCTCCCACTACAGGTGGAGGGTCTTCCAGGCTTGATTCTGTGCTCCGGGGTCGTGGTGGCGGCGGGCCGAGAGCCGTTTCGGCGGGCCAACTACATGGTGCAGAGAACACTGCCGCCCGCTGCCGTGCTCAAGGCCAATCGATCAGGTCTCCGGAGACTGAAGGCTTTCAACCGTAAGTTTATGCAAGAGCTATTTTCATTAGAATATTATTATAGTATCACTATTATTATTAATCATTCCAAATTATTATTATCATGAGGTCATTGCGGCTGTGTGGCCCTGTGCCGGCTATAATCAGTCTGGTCTCATGGGATAAAGCTTGACAAAGTGCTGAGTGCTGATATTTTGCGTAATACCGCAGATGACCTAGATGCACCGTCTACCTGCTTGTGAGCCGGGCCGTCCGTCCTCCGACTGGCTGTCTAACAATTCTTCCTTCTCCTCCTTGCATGCGTCCTGGATCCCAACCCCTACTACGTCCCTGCTGAAAATGTTCTTGGACGTAATTTAAGACAAAAAGAAATCTCTCTCATACACACCCACGTCGAGGAAATTCTCCCCCTCGTCGGAGAGGTTCATCGTGAACAGGATCCACGACTCCATGTCGGGAAGTTTCGACCTGCCCAGCAACCCCGCAAACTCTTTCGAGCTGGAGCCGGGACACGTGCTGGAGTCGGTGGCGGAGACGGAGGAGGAGGAGGAGGGTGGCGCCGCTGCTGAGGCGGGGCAGGGCTGCTTGCTGCCCTCCGAGGACGACATCGAGAAGTCGTTCCGGGTGAATCAGGACGGCAGCATGACGGTGGAGATGAGGGTGCGGCTGACAATCAAAGAAGAGGAAACGGTCCACTGGACGACCACCCTGTCCCGCTCCAGCGCAGCCAATCAGCCGGATGCTTCCTGCTTGCCAGAGGCAGAGGAGGAGGAGGTGCCCTCTGTGAAGTCACTCCCACTGGATTTATCGAATTCTGCCGCCTCCGTCGACACTATCAAAAGAGACAAAACGGAGGATGACGACGACGAGGACCCACCGCCGCCGCTCGGCAGCGGAGCTCTGACCCAGAACCACGACGAGGAGGACGTCAAAGCGCTGAGATGTGCGGTTTCCCCCAGAAGGGTACCGGCGACGGGCCACAAACAGATCCGAAAGAAGCAGGCGTCCGTCGAGAGCATTCAGTCGGTGAGTGTGGACGGTTCCGAGGAGGAGCTGTTGGGTTCCTGCTCCTACAGAGAGGAGGCGGCACACGGAGCTGTGACTCAGCAGTACTGCCTGGTCAAGCAGACCAAACCGGTTCCCAAACCCAGGAGGTTAGGCTCTGTGGACGGCACCAGAAACCTGACGAGGATCAAGTCGGCAGGGATGACCGAGATCCTGCAGGTTGAATCCAGCGGGGAGGAAGTGACCGAAACCATCCTGCACATCTACGAACAGCAGACCTGCCAGGACAACTTCCTGGCCAACCTCTTCCCTGTCCCTGCCCCGGAGATCCCTTTCTGCAGGCCGGTGACCTCGGGAAGTGGACAGCTTCAGGACAAATTAGAACCCGACTTGTGGAGACCATCCACGGCCTCGGAGTCCGTCAGTATTTGGAGAGCTGAGAACATGTCACCTGACGCACCTGTTTACTCAGTGAATGCCAACTCAGTCCAGCCGCCGTCCCAGTATTTGCCGAAAGGTGACGGCAAGGCCCAGCAGAGCCAGAGAGCCAGAGGTGGGAAAAAACCCGCTCGGCGACTTACCACACCCCGGAAACGGCAAAAGGATGCAAGCAAGAAACCAACAAGGGGGAAAAGTTTCTCCAGTGCTGGATTTCTGAGGAAGATTTATGGAAACAAAGCCAAAGCAGGGAAAAGCCTGGTTAAAGTCAGGCCACGGTCTGTGCATGGAGTCAGGGGCCACACAGAAGAGAGCACGCCACAGCTGGATGTCGCCAAAGACTCAAACATGAACACTGACCCGTGTCAATCAGTGAATGGGTGGAGCCTCCTGACAAGGCAGACGTCACTGCATCAAGAGAAAAATATCTCTGACGGGTCATGCAACGTCAGAGCAACAGCAAAAGCAGCCAATCAGTATGTGGAGAGCTGGCTGGAGAACGTCCACAGGACGTCCACAGACTACAGAGAGCTGGAGGGCAGAGGTGACGAGCGCGTCTCTAAGGAGGAACTCTCGCAAACATCCCAGTTTGGACTCGGGGCCGAGCCGCTGACCCGAGCAGCCTCTGTCAGACAGAGAATCCAGACTTTTGAACACAAGTCAGAAATTCAGGCGGCCACTCAACCCATAGCGAGGAGCAGCAGAACCAACATGGACGCAGACAAGTGTAGCAGCTCGGCTCAGACTCGGCTGCAGGAGCCTCTGTCACATCCGTCAATGGAACCTCAGTCAAGGATTGAAGATAGATCAGCTCCGGTCAAAATCTCACTTCACGACGCGACGCCCTCCGAGTCATTTTCAGCGGACTTGCCACTGCCTCCATCACCTGCTGAACTCATGGAGCTGTCGGCCCCCGAGGATGCTGACGCAGCTATTCTCTCGGCAGCCAGCAGCCCTTTGTACAAGCTCTCGTCTGCAAGCAGTCATACATCAGACGGTCAACCACTTTCCAACAGCCCTGCACAGCAGGAAACGACCTCAGCCAGGACTCCGTCCCCTAAAAGGGCCCCTTTGCTCAGCAAGCAGTCGCTGGACAGGACAATGTCTCTCCGCAAAGATCACACTGATCAATTTGCGCTGGATGCTGAGGCACAGCCACTTCCGCCACAAGAAAACAGCTCGCCAGATGCCCGAGACGGCTCCTCCTGCTATTCTTCCACCTGCCCGTCTAGTTCGCCATCCGAGGGGAGGACGTCCACCGGGAGCGTGTCGTCGAGCGAGGCCTCATCACCAAGTCATCGCACGACAAAACCTCTATCGCCGAAAAAGTTGGCAAAGAGAGCAAAACTACAAAGCTGTCCGTCTCCAAAGTCGCCCTCGGCTCACAAGAGCCCAAGACGTGGCGCAGCGGACACGAGTCCTCTTGCAAAAAGAAAACTGAACAAGAGTCTGTCCCCGTACTTGCAGTCTCTGGACATGTCGTCGCCGCCAGCGAGGCGCAGGTCGAGCGGGAAGACGTTGGCCAGAAAACTCTCCCTGGACGATGCCGATGAGACCCAGAGTGAAAAAGAGAAGTGTGTAGCTGTGCAGGAGGCGGGAGACGCTGAGTTGGAGACACCCGCAGCAGAAACTGAACCGCAGCCGCTGTTATCACTGCAGAAAGACAGTGCGACTCCGCCCGACATGAGGCCCGTGCTGGAGGAGATCTGCTTCTCCATCAAGGCCATCAGGCGAATCACGCGAAGCAAGCGCCAGTCGTGCCTGGAGAAGTCCAACAGCCTGCCCGACTTCTCCTCCCACGTGGCCTCCACGTTTGGCTCCTCCTCCAAGGCTCTGCTCACCTTCCTGTCCGTCATGACCCTGAAGGACAGTGGCGGCGGTCCGGGTACCTGTCAGGTGGACGCGGGCGACGCTGTCAGCTGCGCAGAGGCCCTGAGGATGATAGACTCGCTCAGGGAAATCGCCACCATCGAGGACTCCCATGAGCTGAGGGCCAGCTTGACGGTGCTGCGGCGCTCGGCCTCCGAGCAGCTCATGCGGAGCTGGAGGGGCTTCCAGGAGCTCAGTGACGGGTGCAAAAGCTCGACGCCGGATGTGGCGGCAGCAGAGGCCAAGCAGCAGCTCGTCGACGATGAAATGATCGTTGACAAGCTCGTGAAGGATCTGGGCCTGCCAGCGGAGCTCAAGGAGGAGCTGGCCTCTCTCTCAGCAGCCGAGGAGGAAGGAGGAGGGACGGAGAAGGAGACGGCTCACGTTGATGTGAGCGCCATTGTTAAAAAGTTCAATTACAGTCACGAGCCGAAACATTCCAGCAGCGCCAACACAGAGGAGACAATGGGAGCAGTGACAAAAGTCAAAGAGGGATGTGAGGAAGAGAAGGACGAACACGGTCCAACGGCAGAAATAACCGAAGAACAGACACACGAAGAGAGGGAGACCAGCACCGCTGATCAGGAGAAGATCCTGTCTAGTGCAGAAGAGGAAGACAAGCAGTCGTGTCAGGAGAAAGGAAGCACAGACGAAGAGGCAGGAGAAGGAGATATCTTTGAAACTTGCACCCGCTCCTCTGAGGAGGAGGATGAAAATGTTGTCATCTCTGATGGCGAGCATGGCGACGAAGACCAGAGGGAGCAGAACATTTTAATCACTGATGAAGACTCAGGGCACGACTTGATCAGAGAGCATGAACATGGTCTGAGCTCAGGTGAAGGCAAGCATCTCAGCACTGATGATGAATCTGAGAGGGAAGGACAAGAAGAGAGCGAGAGTCTCTCAGAGGTGGAAGACGAGGCAGGAAGCAGGTGCTACGTCAAACGGAGCGCGAGTGAGGAGGGAAAAGACGCCGGTGAGGGAGAGTGTGACCTCAGCGTTTGCAGGAAGAGAGGAAGTCAGAGGCGGACGGATCTGCACAGCAGTCAGATGATGCCAGAGGACAGCCAGGGGGAGAGGTGGGCCCCAGCGGGGAGGAAAGCACCTGTTACTCGGACATGGTCGAGTCCTCCTCAGAGGAGGAGCGGGCCAAGGTTGCACGCAGCGAGTTGAAGGTCACTGTTGAGACGGAGGAAGGTCGTCTTTATTGGCCTGAAGAGCAGCAAGGAGAAGAGGAAGAAAACATTGAGGACCACCCGGCTGACCAAATGCAGACAGAACAACAGGATTTACACAGTGAAGAAGACATTGTGGTCAATTGTGACGCTTTAGACAAGCGGAACGGATTCAGCACAGACGAGGACAGCGGCAACGACCACAGTGGCTGTGAGGAACAAGTAGAGGTCGAGGAGCCAAAGGTCAAAGACGAGCGGGCGTGCAGCTCCATCGAGGAGGAATTGAGCTTCCTTGAGAAAGAGTTGAGTTTGGAGGAGGAGGAGCAGGAGGAGCAGCGCAGCAACGTGGACGCGTACATGGAGCGGAGGTGTGCCAGCGACTTCCAGGAAATGTCCGAGATCAAAACACCACGGGACAAAACCCTGGTCAGAGTGGACGAGATCATCTCCCAGTCCATCGCCGAGAGGGTCGTCCTGCTGGAGAAGCAGGTGGCCGAAGCCCAGAGCAGTAAAAACCGTGCAAAAACCGTGCGCTCCCCGCTGAGACGACCCTCGCAGAGAAACGCAGCCCCCCCGCTGCAGTCGGACGGCGAGGACTCGGAGCTGACGGCGTCCCGCTCGGCCCCCCAGTCGTCGCTGTCCTTCAGCTACGACTCCTGCTCGGGGTCTTGTCCACCGAGCCTGAGAGCAGCCGGGTCCGCTCCATCCGGGAGATGTTCCTGGCTAAGAGCTCGGTAGTCCCGCAGCGCGAGCAGGGACGGCGTTTGCCCAGCCCCAACGGGTCAGCGGCGTCCGAACCCCGAGCCGACACTTCCGTCAGCGGTGGCTACCAGTCGCAGACGTCCGGCGACCTGTCAAGCGGTGAGGACGGCTCGCCACGCAAGTCCATCGCCAAGGGCTTTGTGAGGAGGACCATCGAGCGGCTATACGGCAGAAAGGATGCTCACCCTCCGGCTGGGGGGGAGGAGCAGGGAAGGAGGAGGCCGAGGAGGGGGTGGAAGGCCTCCGTCGGTGGCCAATCAGAAGAAGGGGAGGGGCTTATCCTGCATCTTCTCGCCATTCCGCGGCACCCACTCCAAGGCCGTCTCCGAGCTGTCCTACTTCTACTCGACCAACGGGCTGGACGGCCTGGGCGAGGCCGCCAGGTGCCTGGCCTTCAACGCCCAGGTGGGGCCGGGCGAGGCCGTGGCGGCCATCGATGACGGCCACTGGCTCCTCGAGGACGAGGCGGTGGTCAGGAAGTCCATCTCCGACCCGGTGGGGATCAACAAAGCTCTGGCGGAGTCTCCCCAGCAGGAGAGCACGCCCTACTCCCTCTTCAGCACAACTGGCCCCAAGTTGGAAGAAGACAAGTGCACCTACTTCTCGCTTCCGCACGCCAGCGACTCTGACCTCTGCCAGGAGGAGGTCAAGGAAACCGCAGAGGTTGAGGTCGAGGGTGAGTCCGAGGGCGATGTCGAAGACGATGTCCTCGCCAACACACAAACGGGATCGGAGAAGAACGGCAGGCTGCCCGCTGTTGTCGACTTCAAGATGAAGGACAACAAAGTGCACCCGCTGGTGGAGACGTCCCCTGATAGCGAAGCGGTGGTGGTGGCTCAGCCCCAGAAAGGTCACGGAGTCGTGAGCAGGAGGGTTCAGGACCCCGACGTGTTGGACTTGCTGTATGACTTTTGTGGTCAGAACTGCCCAATTCTATAGGGACCTTTAATTTGAGCTTTTTTTTGACACTAGCAATAGACTTTTTTTGTTTTTCCATCTTAACACCTGTACATACTTTGGGCTACATTGACTTTAGGTGCCTACACTTTTGAAATTGCCATAGCGGCGGCATGATACACAATCACATACTTGAGTCAAACGGCCAAATGCGCAAACAACAACAAATGTTCACGTTCAAACTGTGTCGGGTGAGCTCATCTCCTCCATTGTGTGTGTGTGCCACGCCCACTCCAGAGCAGCTCTTCTATCTTTTCATAGGTTGCCTGTCAACAGAGCAAGTAGCGAGAGCATTACCGTAATCTCGTCCTAAAGCTCTTAAAACGGATCAGGTCCTCTGCAGATGTCCGGCAACGAGGCCAATCCCACTGCAACTGAGTGATCGGGTCACTTTTTCACAGCTCGGGTTCCGTCCCTTTCAAACTGGCAGCCTGTGCGGTGGGGTAAAATACTCAGTGTGGCACTTGATGTTACTGGTGTTGAGTATATTTGTTGTCCAAAGTGTATATATTGCATCTACAAAAAATGATTTTTGACCAAGTATTTCCAGTTTAATATGATTGACTTTACAATTAGGATAAGTGCGTCAACGTGGCAGCTGTGTGAATTGTCTCTTCAAATTAATGTGTGAATAAAGTGTTTTTCTGTTTTGCAAAAACCCGTTTCTTCTCTCACTTTGTGGATCTTGGAAGACAGCCGGTCACCACAATATCAAGACTTCTGAGCTCTGAGGGGTGAGGCAAATAGTAAAAGTCAGAAAAAGGCCAAGGTGAACATCGTTAGCGGTGATTAAGACACCTGAGGAAGCTCGGCTCAGCTGTTTTCCCCTTGCGGTGATTAGCATCCGAGGATGGGAGGCCTGGTGTTTTCTCACTCGGGCGGAGGAAGCCGCCGTGTTGTTCCAAGCTTGTTTTGTTTCTCAGAAGCTGCCATCCACGTCGCTGCACCGTGTTGTGACAGGAGTGTCGAGGAATGCGCGGCGGGGGGGAATGTTTACATCTGCGAGCACAAAGAGAGAGGGTTGGGGGGGACAACAACCAACAACGACGAGGCAGTGAGACGATTATCTATTATCTCGTACATGTCAACGTCTTCAGATAAGAGATGCTGACTTTCTTTTTTTTTTTTGAAAAAAGAAAAGAAAAAAAGTTATTTTTAGTTTGGAATATCCACTAGATGGCCCCGAGTCTCCACAAACACACCGCCTGTCAACAGCGAGGAGTTAGTTCTGGAGGCACTGAGCACCAGATCACACTCTACTTTTTAGTTTAGGTAAGCAAACACCGAGGCAGCAAAAAAAAAAAAAAAAAACACATGTATATTTGAGACGTTTATTATTTAAATAAATATTTACATTACAGCTTTGTATAAATCAAAAGGGTTTTCTTGCACAGCACATTTTTCTAGAAGAGCAGTCGCTTAAGAAAGAAAAACAAGGAAAGACAGAAATAAGGGATGAATAACGAAGATGCCATAGATCTGCGTTAGGAAAAGGTAACTGCTCGTGTAAATCAGTGGGCCATTATTCCTGCTCGACACAGTAGCGGCTGCACTCGTGACACATGAAGTGGATCTAAAAAAAACCAAACAAACCCTTTCTCCTTTTTTGACGCTTGTTTTACAGTTATGCATAAATCTACATGATCATTTGATATACATTTAGATTTTTTTTTTTTTAGTCGCTACAAAATAGGATAATGGCAATCTAGACTAACTTAATAAAAGAGCCATAATATATGGCTTGGGGGTGAATCAAGTTAATGTTCATGTCACACATTATTAATTTGAGCACAAATAAAGCAGAAAGAATAAAAAGCCTCGGTGAAATTAAAAGACAGTACGTGAACGGTAAAAGGCTACAATGCCGTGTTAACAGTATATGGCTCAGCTTGGAGAACGAAACAGTTTAGGCAAGGTTGTCTAAAAAAGAAAAGAAAAAAGAAAGATATAGTTATATTTGTATGTAATAGAGCGCACAACTAATGCCCAAACTACAGACCTATCTCACATCGCTTTAGTACACTTGTTGACGCAAGTCCCTCATTTGCGATCCATCTCGAGCTCAACTGTAATGACAGTGACGTGAAGACGGGCTGACGTGGGAGAGGACAGAGAACCCCAAAAAAAGCTAAACTCTGCCACCGCATAGGAAGCATCGGGCAGCACAAACACAATCTGAGACTGCGGTAATATCGTCGAAAACAATGTGCAGATAGTTGAGTACGTTGCGCGTTTAAAAACGTCCCGAGTAGGATTAAAAAAAAAAATTAAAAAAAGGGACAAACTCCAGAATGAGCATGTTGTTTGATGCAGCCAGTTGATCCTGTGGTGAGGGCTTTCAAAAAACGAAAAGAAAAAGTTTATGAAATGCTCCTGGGTTTCTATTGCTGTCAGGTCATGCACTGAAACTTTATACGATCAATAAAACCAATTGTCTTCTTAAAAATGTATAAAGAAAATACTCTTCTTTTCAAAATACTATTCGGGGGGGAAGGATTAAAGGGTCGACTAGATTAACAACATTTTCTTTTTCAACAACACTTTTTTGTTGTTTTCATCCTGAGATTAAAACCAATGTTTGTCATCACCAAGGTGTTAAGATTGTTTAAAAAAAAATCCATTATATTCGAATGCAACTTGAGAAACTGCATCAGTGTCTGTGAGCATTGGCGATAAAATCTGCAGTCTGCCGTCATACTGCGTTGGTTTTGGGCTGGGCCGGGTGCGTCCCGCTGACAAAATTATACACCAAAAACTGGGATGTTCCAAAGTAATGCGTCGCAAACAGTTTCCCATCTGGGGTGGGGTCGGAGAAGGCGATCTCGTCCTTGCTCAGGTAGGAGCCGTACGCAAAGTTGTTCCTGCGATGGGAAGAAAAAAGAAAAATTAAAACAAGGAGGACGCGTGAGCAAAAGCCGACGTGTTTTCAGACGGTTCCGTTCACCTGAGGCACTCCAGCATGCGCGAGGCGATGCTCTGGCGTCTCATCATACTGACTACCCAGATGCGGCTGATGCCGCAGATGGCCGGCTCCGGCGTGGTGGAGCAGCACCAGGCCCTCTGCCGCTCAAACATCACCTTCTCTCCCTCCGAGCCCTCGGGCGCTGGCTCCTCGATCACCCGGTAACCCTGGAGAGAGTCCACACGCTCAGTCACGCAGCTTAGAATAGTTTGTATGCAGGTTGGTAGTTTTTCAAGGAAGCAGAGGGCTTTTGGTGTCTCACCTCTTGTATGTGCTCCGCTATGAGGCAGCCGCTCACTTTCTTGTCATTCGAAATGAAGAGAAAGGTTTTGGTCTTGGAGGGGCACTTTGTCTCCACCTGCTGGAAGCCGAGGTCGCTGTCAACCACTTCCCTGATCTCTTCAACCTGGGTGAGCAGAGAGGAAGATGGAATGTTTCTGTCTTATTTAAAAATTGCTCTTGAGTAAGAAATCAGTTGCTGTTTGTGTCATAAATATTTCCAGCTGTTTTCAACATTTTTCAGCTACATTTAAGACATTATTTTGAACATTAACTTTTTAAGCTCCAGTTTACATCGCTCAACATTTTCTTCGATGACTACTGACTTGATAATTTCTTGCGTTAAAATTAAAAACACAGCCTTTGAACAAGAAATTAGAAATAAAAAACGCACGATAATAAGGTGAAATCAAAATGTTTGACATTTGTGACTTGGTCGAGACATACGGTACCTTTCTGAGAGCATATTTGGGGTCGTCTGGCAGCACTAGAATGATCTTGCCGTCGGGATACTCTGCCAGGATTCTCTCCTTTTTCCATCCCTGAGTATTAAGAAGAAGAAAACAACACAAAGAGATGTTGCTGAGGCTTCCGTGAGCTCAACAAATTGTAATAATTGACCGAGCCGGTGTACTAGTCTCATTTTGTCAGCTATATTTTGCGCATATACACCAAATGCATGCAGATAGTGCAATTTCCTCACCACATATTTGACGGCGCTGATGAACTTGTTGTGGAAGAGCAAATGCTGCGACTCATCCTCGGGGTTTGCAGCTGAGTAGAGCATCCCGCACGCGCTGCACGCCACCGCCCCAAAGTGTTTCTGCCCGGCGTCCTGCAAGGACATACAATGATCACGGTGAAGGACAGAAAGGCTTGGAGGCGACTTGGATAGGATGACAAGGAAATATAGTTACAATAATGGTTTGGGTGTTGTCTTTGTCGGCCTCTTTGAGTTTCCGGACCCCCTTCTGCAGACCAGCTTCGGACAGAGGAGTGCGGACGTCTTGCGACTTTGCCACTCTGCTGTGAGACAAACACGCATTGCATAGTGTCAGCTTTGAATTCTGTTCACATTAAAACGCGTCACCTTAAACAAAACCCCAAATAATTGTCTCACTCTTGAGAGGGTTTTTCTGTCTTCTCAGCAGCGCTGGCCTCGGTCTTCGGAGCAACATCTGGGCCTGGAAGGAAAAAGAATTTTATGGACAGACAGAAGATGTGGTTTTACGATGTGCCGTCACCGTCAAATGATGATTATAAATAAGAGATGAGATTAATTTAACATACCTGTAGACTTGCTGTGAGACTGTCGAGGCGTGTTCGACTGTTCTGGGTCCTCTTTGGCACGAACAGAAGAGCCTGACGTTGATAAAACTGGACGAGTTGATTGCTAGAAACACAAGAGGGAGGGAATAAAACGCATTAGCGAGTGACTGCAGCAGTGACACTGCAGAAAAGATCACAGGAGCATCGTATTTTGGTTTTTCAATGTCACCTTGCAGTTGTTGGTGTCTGACGAGGCCGCAGGGGCGGTCGAGGCCGACGAGGCGGCCGGTCGCGTCGCTGTGGAGGTGGCCTGCCTGAGCTGAGCTGCGCCGGGCTGTGTCGAGGCAGCTTTGGACTGAGGCGTCTGGGAAACTGAAGGCCTTGGCTGGGGCGACGCGGCAGTGGCGGCTGTGGGTTTGGACTGAGCCGACACCTGTCCAGCAGGTGGCGGCGTCGGCCGGGGAAGCTGTGGAGGGATGGCGGCGGGCCTCGGCCGGCCGGTCGGGTTGCCCTGGCCGGGGACGCGGGCGCCTGCTGAGGGGCCTGGCCGGGGCCACCGGCACGGGTCGTCGTCCAGCTCGAAGTCGTCGAAGGTGTACTTGGGGCGGGGCTTGTACGGCGTGTACTCCACGGGCTTCTGCTTCCGAGCGCCAACGCCGTTGGGCATGGGCGGCGGCACGGCCGGCAGCGCCCTCTTGGCTGCCGACCGGGTCACTTTGGCCGCGGGCGCCGCAGGCGGTGGCGTCTCCTTGGCGGCTTGAGCTCTACTCTGCCTCGGAGATTTACGGGTTTCGGAAGCGGGCGGCTCGTTTTTAGCGGCGGCGGCGGTGGAGGCGGCGGCCTTGGCGGCTCCGACCCGGCCGCTTCCGCTTTGGGAGTTTCGGGTTGCTTGGCACCGCCGCCGCCGCCACCGCCACCGCCACCGCCACCGTCGTCGTCGACCTTGGGAGCGTCCGCGCTGGGTTTGGCAGGAGGGGGCGTCTGGAGGGCGGGCGAGGGAGGAGCAGGGGGAGGAGTTTCCGCCACCGCGGCCGGACCCATGGAGAACTGGGAGAAGGCGTGGAGCGGCGCCTGCCAGTCTACGTCGGAGAAGGCCTGGCTGGCCTGGTCGGACTTGAGCTTCTTCACGCGTGCCCACGACATCTTCTCCCTCTGCAGCTCCACCTGCCGCAGCCGCTGATAGCGGGTCAGCTTTTTCTTCTCGTGGGCCTTCAGCGGCACAGACACCTGTGAGACGAAGAAGCGCCTCTTTGGCGGCTCCTCGGCGCCCGCCACCGCCTTCTTCGCCTCGTCAGGTTCGGTCGCAGACGGCTGGGGCGCCGGCGCCTCTACGGCAGGAGTCGGCGGAGCGGAGCCCCCTGCTGGCGGGGCAGGAGAAGCAGCAGCAGCGGAGGAGGCGTCGGGCTCCTGCGCGCTGGCGGCCGGAGGCTCTTCCTTGCTGGCTTCACTCTTTGCAGCTGCAGCTGCAGCTGCAGCTGCCGCTGCCGCGGTGGCAGCCGCCGCTTGCTTTTCCTCCTCGATCCTCTGCAGCAACATGCTGTCGGTGGCGATGTCCTCGGCGATCTCCTGACACAGCGCCAGCAGGTTGAGCTGCTGCTTGTTAGCCGACCTCTTGGACGCCGCGGCCTTCTGCTCGGCCAGCGCTGCCAGTCGGGCCTTAGTCCGGGCCTGCGTGTTCATCTCTTGTTTCTTGGGCTTCTTGGCCTGTTTGGTCACCTCGCCACCATCATCCTTCTCTGTGGCGGCGCCACTTTTGTCGCCAGCCTCGGCGTCGGACGTCTTCTGAGGTTTCTCCACCACGCAGACGTCGCTGCCTCCCTCGTCGTCCGTTATCCCCACCACGATCTCGTGGCCCAGCTCCATGTCTTGCAGGACCTGCACTTCCTGCACGGGCACGTCAGCCTCGTCGTTTGCTGAAGCCGCTAAGTTTACATCTTCACTAGTGGCGACTTGCCCAGCAGGCCAGTTTGTCGCGTTGTTGCCCTCTGCTGCATTGACTTCCATCATCACCTCCGCTGGTTCCTCTCCGTTTTCAAACTTCTGACCAGCGACTTCCTCGGCTGATGCTTCCTGATCTGGCGCCTGCTTTTCCTCTTTCTGCACTTCCACATCGACCGCCTGGCACTCCTCAACTTGTTCCGCGAGCTGTGAGCTATTCAATATCTCCTTACTTTCTACTGTAACTGCCAAAGCGCTACCATGAAAAACCTCCTCGGAATAAGAGACAGAGAGTCCAGATTCTGCAGCCGCTTGAGTTACGATATCAAAATCGATTTCACTCTGGGGGACTGGCTCCAACGTCACAAACTCTGCGTCGCCGTCTTCCATCACCAGTACGTTGCTCATTGTGGTTACCACGGCGCCACCTGTGACCTCCTGCAGTCCTGCGATCTCCTGCTCTGGACATTCTGCAGCCTTGGCAAAGTCGGGATACCCATTGCTTTCACAGTTCCCCACTTCGCCCTCACCTGGCGCGCTGCTGTCTGGACCTGAGCCCATCGCTGCCACTTGCTTCACGTCTGCGATCGTGTCAATCTGCTCCACGTTCGCTGTGACGCAACTTTCAGGTGGAGCCTCAGGTGAAACTTCCACCTCTCGATCGTGGCTGGCTGGAACATGAGTCTGGTGTTTGACGCTTCCCTCCTTGTCTACGTGTGTGCAAACGTCTCGGCTCTCTTCAAACACAGATGGATCTTCCTCCATCTTCTGCGTCGCCGTGTTTTGCAATTCCAGGAAAGGCTCGGCCTCGAGGTTCTCTGACGCCACGGGAGTGTCTGCGTCCTCGTTGCTCTCCGGGCTGCTGATTGGTTCGTACACCACCTGGTTTTGGCCCATCTGCACCTCCAACAGGCCGACCGCCTTCTTCTGCTCTGCAAATGGAAGGACGGCAAAATCGCCCTCGTCTGTTTTGTGGCATGCAAACACAAACTCTTCATTTTCCTCAGACCCTTCAGGATAACTCGTGGGTGGTGCGTCGGGTTCGTGGGCGGAAACCGCTACTGCCTCATCAATCACAGTCTTCTCCTCCAATCCAGAATCTTTGCCTTCTATCGATCCACTGATTGACTGAGCGTCCATCTGGATGGGCTCAGCACTGGAGCCTTGATCCACGGTTTCATCGTCCTTATTCTGAGCTGCGGCCACAGAAGGAAGAAAGGTGTGGATTTCGTCAAACAGGGCCACCTGACTTTCATTCACTTTCTCCATCTTCTGCAGTTGCTGCTCTGCTGCTGCCACTTCACTGCCAGTCTCTGGCGCTGCTGTGCATTCCACATTCGTTTGGGTCTCTGAGGCGTCAACAGACTCACCAGCGATCTCGCCCTTCTCTGCCTCACCTTCAGTGCTGCCGCTCTGAGCTTCTGTGTTGGGTTCCCGACCTCCAGGCTCTCGTGGATTTCTTCTTCCACAGCAGGTGGTGGATCGCAAATAATCTCCGGTGTCGCAGTGCTTCCCAAACTCGTCTGGGTCCTCTGACAAACTGAAGCATTCAGGAGCGGACTCGTTTTGCTCGGCCGTACTCCCACAACTTGTAGTCGGGAGGTTTTCCTTTGCTTCAGCGTTGAGCTTACTGGTCTCCAGGCTGCCGCTGATGTGAAATACAGCTGCAGGTGACGCCTCAGGAAACTCTTCAGGTGCTGCTGTGGTGTCCATCGGGATATGAACATGCTCAGTAGTGGGCTTGTCTTCTTTTGGTGTACTATCATCACTTCCACCCTTTGGTTCTGTCCCAAAGTGTTCACGAATGTTCTCCTGTTCTGCCTCCACAGTCGTTGGGACGTTACAACTCCCGATTGTTTCTGCAGCCTCCAAACTCACAGGCGCCTTTGGAATGTCAACAGCTTCTGCACACAATTTGTTTTCGTACGGACTATTTTCACTGCTCTCGTTTGCAACATCCTCGTCAACAACACTGACCTCTGAGGTGCCCTGGATTTGTACTTCAGCCACAGGTGGAGCAACAGAAGTCACCTCAAATGTGGATGCAGTTAATGGAGTTTCCATGTTGACTTGATCTGCTGGATCGTCTGCAGATTCACCACAAAGGTGGCAACTTTCTTCCTTTCTCTCACGACTTTCACTTTTGGGGTCTTCTTGTGCTTCCGTGTTCAGATCAGCCATTTCCTGGACATCCTGGATTTCCATTGCAGGTGTCAGATGATGAATCTCTTCTGGCGTCGCTTTCACATCTTCTACCATCTGACTGTCAGTGTCAGTGGCATCCATGCATTCGCCCACAGCATCATCCTTGCCGTCTTCGCCATTAGCAATGTTGAAGTTGTTCTGTGCGGTTCTGTCAGGTGCGGGAACTTCACTGACCTCCTGGTTCATCTGGACTTTCACCGTGACTTCGTCCGTCACATCTGGAGCCTCTGCGGACGCTGCTGCTGTCGTCTCCAAACCTGTGTGATTCTCTGCTAGAATGTCACCTTCTGCCAACAAGGCATTTTCATTTCCATTACCTTCAGTAGTCGGAATCTCTGGGCACTCTTGATCTTTATCAGCTGAGTTCTGGCTGTGCTGGTTCTCCATTTCTACTGCAGCTGTAGTGCTGGAAAAGTCATCTGAAGTCATTTTCTCCTGCACGTCCGCTGCAATACTTCCAACATTATTGCTGCTGAGACAGACTGAGACGGGGGGATTCTGCCCCTCTTCAGATGTGCTTGTGATGCCTTCACTGGCTTCTGGGCTTTGCTGAATCTGCACTCTAGGCGGCACGTCAAGACCATCTGGCGTCCTGGTACAATCTCCCTCAAGTCCATCAGTACATTGGAAGACCAACGTGCTTTCGATTTGGTCTACTTTAGATTTTTCACTGATGACATCGTGATGCTCCTCAGCGGACGTGTCTGTGACGAGCTCACCAACAGCTGGTCCACTCTGGCTTTGTACTTCCACTGCCGGCGTAGGACTTGGTATCTTGGTTATTAAAGTGTCCATTTCATGCACAGTGGCGTGTTCAAGGTTTGCCTCATCCTGACTTTTCATTGTGTCCCAGTTACTGCCATGATCCTTGTTGAAAACAGAAGTTGTGTCTGAAGCTTCAGCAGTAGCTGGCTGATTAGAAACCTGCTGTTCCAACGTCTCTGAAGGCTCCTCGACCATTTCAATTTGAACACTTGGCCCAGTCGTCAGTTCAAAGTTCGTCGTTGCTTCCACCTCAGCTACTAAAGCACCTTCACCGTTGTTCTGCTCATGTTGATTTTGCACTAAGTAGGACGTTTGGTCTGTAGCTACTTCAGTGTTGACACACGTGTCTGTCTGATGCTCCGGGTTTGTGTCACAGTAAGCTAACGCTCTCTGATTCTGCTCATCATCACCTGCTGTACCACCTTGCGTCATTTTTTCGGGGCAGCCTTCACTCGTCTCGTCCCCAACGACCAGGTTTAACTGCACCTCGGCTGAGGACGCGGGAAGGACAACAGTCGCGCTTCCATTTGTTTCACTTTCCTCAATGTTTTCTTCTGGCTGACTCACTATTTGGTGAGATGAGTTGGTGTTTACACATACAGCTTCAGGGATGAATCCAGCCAGCACTTGTCCAGATTTTGAATCCTCTTCAAGAACGACTGAACTTTCTACTCTGGTATCTGTCTGAGTGTCTGCATTACCAACAGATGTCAGATTTACCTCTGTTTGACTTGGTGGATTAGATTCAACTTGGATTTTCTCTGGCTCGGAGTGAGCATCATTTGAAAATGCTTTATCATCTATTCCTATATCAATATGGATTGCAGGGACGGCACTTTCCTCAAACGTCTCAAGCCCCTCACATCCTGCTTCCATATTGCTGCATTTCACATCAGTCTTTATCTCCTCAAATAAAGTGTCTGTGGTTTCCTTTGTTTCTGTTTCTCTGCTCACTTCAGTCTGACTGGCACAGGCCAAGTCTGTTCTGCCATCTGAATGTGAGTTACCTACTTGAATTGCTTCTGTGGTGCTGGAGTCCAATGTTTCTGCAACAGAAACTTGCGTCTCATTAGGTGCACACTCACGAACTTCCACAGACTCTGCGTGATCAGTTTTTTCATTGTTGCCTGCTTGAGATGTGAAGTGATCCACCTGCGTAGCTGCTGCAGAATCAAAGTCTTCTCTACATGATGCAACTGATGTTTTATCAGTGGGCTTTGGGTTTTCCACATCCTTTAAAACCTCAGGCTTACTTTCACTTGTTGCACATTTTTTCAATTCAATGCACGTTTGTGTACTTAGTGTTGAAGAGCATAACG
Source organism: Thamnaconus septentrionalis (assembly GCA_009823395.1). Classification (NCBI taxonomy): domain Eukaryota; kingdom Metazoa; phylum Chordata; class Actinopteri; order Tetraodontiformes; family Monacanthidae; genus Thamnaconus; species Thamnaconus septentrionalis. The sequence continues at coordinate 4,700,609 of CM020520.1, forward strand.
TTTTCGCTGGCTCAAATTGCACTGAGGGAACGAAAAGTTCTTGCCTCTCACCTTTCGTGACAGACGTTACATTTTCCTTCCTGACATCCAGATTAGTGTCACCAAAGCCCAACAGGTGTGAAAATCTACCATAATTGTGATCCATCTTTATCATGCCCGAGGGTGCAGACGGTGAACCGTGGCTTCTCTCCTGTGGCACAGACGGTGACTCTTCGGCCCTGCGCTTACCTTTCACTCGGTTTGCGTATTGTCTGATGCAGCGAGCCTTGTCACCGTCACCTTTGTCTCTAAAAAGGTCAGTCTTACTGTCGTCACTACTCAACTCATCCTCAGAGTCCGTGGATGCGGCGCGCTTGAGGGGAGCCTTAGAATAGGTGTTTTGCGAAGGGGCTTCTCCGCTGCAGGCACTTGTGGCAATCAGGAGCTTGGCTTTTTTAACAGGCGGGTCAGAAATGGAGCTGCTGGAATCATTTGGGGAGGAACCCGGAGTGGATGACTTAGCTGGTTTGTTGTCCCCGCCGTCCACTGAAGAACAAAGTTTCATCTTAGTCCGTGGGGGTGTGGTGTTCTCATGTTGAGTTCTTCTTTTGAGGGTATTTATGTGGGAGGCTGGTGAAGTGTTGGAGTGCAAGGCCTCCCCATCTTCATCCGCTGTCCTCATTGTGGGCTCAGAGTCATGGGGAGAAGGTTCTCTCTTTGGAGCAGGCATCTCTGTTAAACAATAATAATGATAACCATGTAATAACAGCGCAGATACAACTTTGTTAGACAATTGTCAAGAAGTTAAACAACGGTTTTGTGGCTTAAGATTGTATAAACTTAGGTGGAATAATAAAGAACATGCATTTCATTGTCAAGTTAAAAATAATACCGTTTAAAGTCTTAAAAACAAAACAAAAAAATACGTCCTTCTCCTTTACCCACAACATCCGAATGGACTTGCTAACGCCTGGACATGAACAAATGGTAGTTATACAATCATAATACACTACCTAATACACTCCTTGCTAATTCGCCTGACTTCAAAACACAGCAAACAAACCGTTGACACCAAGAGAGGTTCGGGCACAACACAAACGGTTGGGTGGCTAAGCTAGCGTCGGCTAGTGCGCTAGCTGCAAGTCCACAGTGGTGCGAGCTAACGTTAGCAGCAACTCGCAACAAATGAGCAAAACGCGATTCGCTCCTTGAGTCGAGAAACAAAGCAGCCAAACAGAGGCGCGGGCAGTGCTAGGAGTCGTTCTTATGTTATAATCGTCAGCAAAAACGACAAAGATGTGGAGATAGCCACTGAAACTCACTTGATGATTTCTTTTTCAACAGCAGCTGTTTTTTTCCTCCCTGCGAATAAAAATTAACTGTACTTCCGGAGTGAAACGGCGGATGTGACGTCGAGGCTTGCTTTCCACTCTTGGGATGGGGATTTTTTTCCTCCCACTTTTTGGCTGTGTTTTTGTTTTGTTATCTTATTTGCATTGCAGACTTAATACTACTCAATACATTATTGAGGACGGTAATTGCTATTTTTCCACCACCACAACTAGACAGTGAGTAAATAATAACCAAGAGCCACACAAGTGACTGTTAAATAGAGGAGGTAGCCGTTACAACTGTAAACACTATTACTATTAGTGACCTAAAGGTTTATAACGGACATGTGCAATGAGCAGGCGGAAAACAGAAGCTGCTTTTTGTGTCTTTATTCTGAGTCCTTGCAGACATTTGATCATAAGGCGTGCGGCAAGCAGAGTTATTAGATATAAATACATTAATGCAGCAACAGAATAGACACTGACTGAGGCCTTGGATAGCTCGCCATTTGTATCTGTATGAATCGTATATTAAGTAAGACAGTGACAGCAAACAAAAGCAACAGCTGAGTACATATTAACAACACCAGTGCTGAATACACATCACTTTTTCATCTCCAGGATTCCACTTCCAGGCCCTCGTCTTTTTGCACTGCAGATGTTGCAAAACTGCATCCCAGGAACCTGAAATGAGCAGCATCAAACAAGATGCATGTGGTTTTAAAACTGTGACTTTTTCAAACAATGATTTACCAAACAAAGAGTGAATGACTCACTGCTCCGGAAGAAGGTAAACACTCCTTGTGAAACATGTGTCTGCAGTGAAACACCACCACACTGAATGGTTTGGCCATGTCTGAAACATTGATGCCACAAAAAAAAAAAAAAAAATTAAAATCAGCTTTCAAACACCACAACTTTGACAGATTTGAATATGTACACAGAGAAAGCACAACCTGAAGGTAATATTGTGGCGAGGCAGGATTCGCAAATATTCTCCTCTGAAAAGAGAAAACAACCACGTTGGATAAATCCAAGTTTAAACATTCTCAATTGCCTTCAGGGCCTTAAATGTCAAGCTCACACACCATCGACCCGCACTCCCCGCGTCTGTGTCCGGTGCATCTTCTGGAGCAGCGATAGGGAGTCAGCCACCAGGATCTTCTTACAGCCTTCCCTGAGAAGAATCTGAAAACAAACAAAAAGTTGGTTGGATTGATCCATTGTTTTAAATGTATTAAAGAATCGATTAATGATTATAAATGACATAAGAACCTGTAGATTGTAGTCCTGCAGGATTTTTACTAATGAGTCTCTGAGGTTTGGGATCTCCATGCCCTCTTTAATGCGGTGTATGAGCAGGATGGGATCCACATGAGTGCCAATGTTATTGAGGAGGCCAGTGATAAAAGCTTAAAAAACAGAAAAGATAAAGCATGTCATCACAATAAAAAAAAATAAAATGATGGCCCAATTAAGAGTATCGTGGGAGGCTACACCATACGTGGTTTGTCAATTGAGTACGAGATGAGATCCTCCCAGAGCTCTGCATCATCCTGCTCTTTGGCAAACTCTATGGCTTTGTCCACATCCCCCAGCTCCTCCATAATCATCTGCAGAGCTCGTCGGCAGTTTCCCATCCTGCCTGAAAAAGACAAATACAAAACCCAGACTACTTTCACCATTCTAGCAAAACCTGATTCCACGAGACCAAGACTCACTGAGCAGGAAGACAGTCTCCTCTACAAAGTTCCTCTGCTGACACACCTCCAAAGCCTGGAAGAAAAAGGGGAGGTGATGCAAAGTCATGAAGAAAACAGCGGGATTCAAAGGAATGGCAAATAGAAAAAAAATATTTATAATCTTAAAATCATACCTTTTCTAATGGACAGTGCGTGCTGTCGCGCAGGAAAGGCAGGAGGTTTGGTCGGTCAAACTCAGCGTAGAGGCCGATCTGCTTCTCGTGGTACTTCTGGCCTTTGTGGTGATCTCGTTTGAACAGTTTATGGAGATACTTAAGGAGGGAAAAATGTTTTGTGTTTTTTTCACCTGAATCAAAATTACATTTATTATCATCTTCTACCAAACTATATCTGTTTTATTTCGGTCAACTCACCACATGCAGCAGCTCAGGTCTGTCTCTGAGTTCCTCGACCACTCTGTCGATCTAGGAGTGCCGGAAGAAAGAAGATGGGGAATCAGGAACCTCTCAACTGAGAGAAAAGCTGACATTAAACGCTGCACACTCACCGATATCTTGTCTTCATTGTCGAGGAGCATATCAACGGCTTTCTAAGAGACAAAAACCCCAGAAGAACAGAAATGAAAACACAGCAGGACGAGCACTGATGATCAAAAACATCCTCAAACTTGACTTGTACCTCTTTGTCAAAGTCCATGAGAAGAACAATCTTGTCCTCGATGGAGGGGAAGAGGTTGTGCTTGTGGATGAGCTGGTAAACGTCCTTGTGCCTCAGTCTCAGGTAGATTTCCAGAGCTCGGTCGTACCGCTGGTCGTACGTGTACCTGCAGAAGCAACAATTGCTGCTAAGTTAACTTTACTGATTAAAGAAGGAAGAAAACTAATGTTTCCCGCAATTCAATTTAAGTTTTGCATTTTTTATGCACAACTCACAGTTCAGCCAGTGTGGTGAGCAAAGTTCTGTTGGTCTGATCCTTCTTGAGGTGGTCGTTCACTGCCTGAACAATCGCCATGTTATTGTAAAGGTCTCCTGGCCACTCACGGATCAGTGTCGCAAAGCCCTTTGTGGACAAGCACAGAAAGTGGACAAAGTGTCAGTGGACGTCCAACACAGTGACGGCGCGAAGTGACCGAGGACAACAAACCTCATAATCTGTTTTGAGAAAATCATGCAAGATCATCTCGTAGATGGCCGGCCGGAGGCGGAGATCACCTCTGGGCAAATACTGACTGATGGCCTGAAACCAGAGCGGGAAGGGATCAGTGGTAAGAGATTATTTCTAATAAAATCACAGACCTCATCACAAACTTACTTTCAGCTGCCCGATGGTCTTGAACCTGTACACTTCATTTTCCCAAAGTTCCATGTTTTTCCCAAGAACTTTTTGACACTTTCTGCATTTAGGGGGAAAAAAAAACAACAGAGATCATCTGACCCATCACATGAAACACATGGACATCCAGCAGAAGTGCTTGTGGATATGACGGGTCAATTAGAATTTCCACTTCTGAAAGACAGTGAACCGACCTGGCGGCGCTGTCATAGTCTCCTTTCTCTACCAGGTGATTGATGTAGGCCATCCCAATTTTCTGGACGTCGTGCCTCTTGATGTTCTTGTAGCTGATCTCAGCGGCCATCAGTGCCTCCTGTCGCGGCGACACGAGCAGTTAAAGCCCGCATAATTGCAGACGGTAACCTTTTGTGAACGTGCGCAGCTCGACGACACAAACCTCGTACTTCTTCTTCTCAAGCAGCCAATCGATGTGGTCGTCCTGGTCGCGCTCTTTCGCCACGACGATGTCTTTGGGACTGATGATGTAGAAGAGCGACTCCCCCTCCGAATGCTCTGTTAATGGAAACGCATTTACGGCTCCCGCGTACGGCGCATTACAGCTGACATTTGGCGGGTGGACGCATAATGAGATCAAGAGAGCAGCAAAACGCCGCCTGACATTTCCCCGCCGGGGCCGGTTTTATGGTCTCACCCAGGCGGTAGTCTCGGCACTCGTTGTCTTTGAAGTTGCGCACGGTCAACGCGTCGGAGGAGATCTCCTCGCAGCTCTCGGGGAGGGGCTGGATGATGTCGAGGCGAGGCCGCGCGCGGAACTCCTCGTCCTGCATGCATGCAGGGATGGAAGCACGATCACAAAAAAAGTATTTACACCCTGCATGCTCCATACATCTATCCATCCATCCATCTATCCATCCATCTATCCATCCATCCATCCATCCATCCATCCATCCATCCATCCATCCATCCATCCATCCATCCATCCATCCACTCCCAGTCAAAAGTTTGGACACACACTATAAATTTAATGTCTTTTCTTTCATTCTCATGACTAAATGACATTGCAGTTTCTCACTGAAGGCATCAAAGCTGCGTATGAACACACATGGAATTATGGAGTAAGCAATAAAAGTGTAAAATAACTCAAACACGTTTTATATTTAAATTCTTCAAAATAGCCACCTTTCATAAAAAGCATATTTAGAGTTATTTAATATGTTTTTCTTTGCTGTATAATTATATACATCGCTCATATATTTGATGTCTTCAGTATCTATCTGCAGTGTAGAAAGTTGTAAAGATTAAAAAATGTGGTAATGAGGCAACTCTACCATGTGATCAGAGCTCTCCTTCACAAAGTACAGGGTAACCAGCTGATCCACCAGCGGCGCCAAGCCACATATGAAAAACTCTGTGTCGAATGCATGAACTGGTGGAGAATCCAAACAAAGTCGGATGAAACACATCTTGTTTGAAGCAATTATTAATTATTTTCGGAATGTTCAAATTGAATCATACTTATTTCAACGTAGCGGCTGGGCAGATCTCTCATTTCGGTCGGGTTTCGCTCCTTGACCACACAGACCTGGAGGGGTCGAACAATAATAATAGTGAGAAAAATATGTGCGAAAACAAAAAATGGCAATGCAATGGTAAAAGAATTCAAACAGAAATGCAACCAACCTTCACAGACGTCCCCCAGCCAACAATGAGGGTGGTGTTGTCTTTCCAACACAGGCTGCAGGGGTACATGTCAGGCCTCAGGTCGGTGTTGTCCCGCAGCACGTTGGTGATCCGCTGCTTAGTGCTGAAGTCGTAGATTTTAACCCCCTAATAGAAACGGCACTTTAGCGTCTGAATGTATTGGCGCACGGACGCTGGAGGGGACGGATCGCTCACCACGTTGTTGGCCCAGGCGATGAGGTTGGCTCTCCACTGGATGTTGGTGATGGAGCCCTCGCCCTCATGAATAACAGATGTCTTCCAGCGATTCAACCAGTTCCTTTCATACAGAAGCAGCTTCGAGAGGGAAAAAAGAAGAAAAAAAAAACACATTACTAGACGCGTGAAGCTCGTTCATACTTCATTCTGCATGGAGTTTCACAAACCTGCCTACAGAGGGCAGTAGATGACCGTTGTATAATGTAACTGCACTGGGACAATTTCCGTTCTGCTGCAAATGAGGGAGCTCAAAAACCAAAAAACCCTTAAACTCATCACCGTAATTCCACTTTGGAATTTATAAGCATTGGGACACAAATGAACGAAAGCCATTTGCTGGACTGCACCTGAACGGGAAAGCAGTTCATTCACTGGCAAAAGGGCTCATCCTGCTACTTCACAAGCCAGATGTAATTTGCAATAGATGGGGGAGACCTGAGCACTGACAGGCCTGTTTCATGCATCATTCTCCCTCTTAACGTCTCAGCGACGTGCCAGTTACTGTAGACACTGCAGCCCGCAGCAGGCATCGGCACGTGTTGATTATTAAACGCCGTTACGTTATGATTTTTCACTTTCATGGCCCCTGACACAGGTGCGGGGAGCATTGTGCAAAGTCTCTGTTTTCCCCCACAATGGAGCGCCGCTCCAAAGCTGCGAGGAAAACTGTTGAGTCCTTGTGTTGTAAATGCCGCAAAAGGACAAAGGCTGGCATTCACAGTCCTGCATTGTTGCTGTCCTTACTATACAAACTGGTGAGAAAAAAATATAGTAAAAAAAAAATAACAAAAAAAAAGAGGCCCCGAAAAAAGTGCATATTATCAAGGATGCAGAGAGAAGGTTGTATAGGCTCTTTAATACAGCCAATGGGCTATGTTAATAAACAGTTTGCTCTACAAAGAGATGATATGACAAAGGAACTGTGGAGACAAAATTGAATTTCCTTTGACAGGATGTGGCTCCCGTTGAGCCTTATTGATTTTCATCACAGGCACATTGCAGAGGCCTTCACAACTTGGAACTGAGAGGAATCGGCGGCAATTGAAAGAAAATGGCAAAGTAACACTAACAATGGGGGTTTCATAAAAAACTTGTTTTCCTCACTCTGGTTGTAGCAAATGTCACTCCGCTTTATTTACGGTCAGCTTTGCAACGCCTGCTTGCTTAAAATCAGTTTACGGCAGTGGACAGTAATTGTTTTTGGGGGGCATAACTGGTTGGTGGTTTCCTCTTGAAAAGCACAAAATGACAAATCTTATATATCCAAGGCTTCACCTCCGGTGGTGTCCTCGCTCCCGGAGACATCTTTCAGGCAAGTCATCGCTGTATGCGGAAATCCTAACACTATATACCCTCTTGATAATGACATCTACTTGCCGCGCTTGTGAAGCATTGCCTTTCAAACACCGTGGAGAGAAGAACAGCACTTTGTGAAAATGGGCAGCCCTCCCGAGAGCACTCCAGCAAAGAGACAGGAAAGTAAGAGCCTTTCACACACCAGACAAAGTCCTGCGCGTCGCCTCGGGCCGAGCCAAAGTGAGGAGGTTTTGCGAGATTAGGTTTCGCCAGGACACAATCAGGGTGAATCATTGTCGGCGGAAATGTCTCAAATCGCGTGAGTGGAAAGGAGTGCAATGCAAACCTACCTTGTTGCCCCCAGTGACAAACTGTTTATGGTTGGATTTGGTGAACTGAGGGTGCAGCGCCACCACCTGCAACGGAAGAGCAAGACGCGGGGTGTCACTGCGCTGGAGGTTTCAACTCACCTGCTTCCGTGTTGCACAAAGTGAAAATGGCTTGCGAGAGGAAAGTTGTCAGAATAATCATATAATGCTTACTTTAATAGGACAGTCAAAGTTCTCGTGGAAGCCTTCTCTTGTGTAGAGGCCAAACACTTGAACCTGTGAGGAGACGACACAGCAAGAAGGAGAAGACCGGTAACGCAAAATGTCATTCTTTCTTCTTCCCTCTTTTACTTAATTGCTGCCACTGCAGCTGTCCGAGGGGCAGCAGGGGTGTGTGTGGGGGGGATTGTGGCGAGAGCAACATTTGATTGGCTCCTTTACTTCTCCGCTGGGTCACCAATTAGTGGTCAGCTTGATTCTTTGGACCCTGCAGGGTTTAAAATCACAAGTCCTCGTCTCTGTCTGGACCGCAACCTCCCTTGGCTACAACAAACACCAAATGCACCATCAGTGTCCAAGGCACCTGGACATTGTACATGCAGTGCTCATAATGGGACCCCCACCCCTGTCCCCGAAACCCCCCTGCCCCCCAACACAAAAAAAAGTTAGGAAATAATATAAAACTGATCTCATATCTTTTTTGGAAGCGCACCAGCAGTAAAGGATTAAGTTAGATTTTTAAAGGATTAGCAGCCGTCTGAAATGGTTGAGGGAAAACAATTGCACTCGCATTGATTTTAATTGTCTGCTCCACTTTTTTGCGCGACAAGATCTTGTTTTTTTTTGCCACCAGAGTGCTCTGAGCAGGCGAAGGGGCGATATCAGAGAGCATATCTTAACTGCGAAATCCATGAAGGATGGTGGTAATGATGAGAAGAGACAAGATAACAGGTAAGGCAGAGAACATGGGGAGGGTATCCGCTGACGACTGATGGCTGACTGACAGCGCTGCACATCTGAGCGCGAGCTTCTCCCCGAATCTGGAAAACTGGCACAAGCTTTTAACGACTTCGTGAATCATGACAAAAAAAAAAAAAAAAAGGTTCACGTGTAGATAACGTGATGATACAACTTCAGGTTAATGCTCCAACTGTCGTGAAAACTCGCTATCGCACCACTTCCAAGTTTCAAATTATTCCCAATAAGTTTAAAAATGTTATTATCCAAGTTATTTGTGGACTTGAAGGCCACTGATGAACGATAGCGACGGGTGACAGTATTTTTGGAGGGGTAGGAGTGCGGGGGGTTTGCATGGGCAGTGATCGGTGACGTCGGCAGCGCTCACCTTCCCATCCTCGGAGCAGATGCCCACATGCTCTCCACTCTCATCCAGGCTGATCTGGTTGATCTTCACTGAACTCTGAGGACACACAATATCCAGGCATCCGTTTTTAGAGGCGGCAAATATATTCGGCGGCAGCGGCCGAAAGCTGCACGCTCAACCTCAACCCACTAAGTGGACTCCAGAAATGGTGAAAAGTGAAAGAGAGATGAAAGATTCTGATTCTACACTGGCAACAGCCACAATTTAGGGCAACAAATCTCTTGTTCAGCAGCTACTCAGTATTACTCAAAATAAATTATGAAGCCTCTTGAATTAATATGCTAAACTGAACATTTTTTTTACATGAAGGATTCAACAACAGTGGACAAAATGTTGATACTGACACTTTAAATGTAAAAAGTGTCAACACGAGGGTTTCACTGTACTCACAATTTCAAACTTCTGAGTTATATTTCCCTGGATGTCCAGCAAAAAGACCTTTCCGAAATGTGTACCTAAAGCCAGGAACTGGAGAGGGACAATAGTTGTGTTAATTTAAACGAAAAGCATTTTGCAGAAGAAAAAAAAAAACAAGATTTAAAAAAAAAAAATCTGGTGCTAATGAAGGTTTTGGAAGAGGGTAAAAAAAAAAAAAATGTGTGTGGAGCCAGAGCGACCTGAGCAGAGCAGGGATTGGGCGGGCTTGGAGGCAAAGCTGTGAAATTGCAGGAGGTGGAAAAACCCTATTTATTAAAGCATACAGTGTGAAATGGCATTTTCCCCTCTCCCCTCCCTCAAATTAAAATGCTTAAGCATAATAAATGCACTGTACATCTGACTTCTTCCCAGGCTCCCAGTGCAACCCAATCACCTCTCTGCCCGACAGAGTCATTATTTCTTTTAAGCAGCAAACTGAGTTTCTGTTTGGACCGTGTATGTGTGAATTGGTGCACTTGTGTGTGTGTGTGTGTGTGTGTGTGCCAGCGCGCGCACGAGTCCACTGGGACAAAAAAATTATAGGAACTGGGAGCTTTTGGCATTAGATTAAGTGTGTGTTCTTCCACCCCGGCCGCTGCTCCGTGCCCTCCTACTAATCCCCCCTCCCTTCCACACAGCATGTGGATGTGCGGCGAGCCCACCATGCTTCAGTGCAGTCCATAATGAAATGCTTATATTTACAGGCACAACTGAGCATGTCAGACAGAGCCCCCCTGCAATCTCCCCAAATAAAATCACCCAAAATAAATAAATAAAGGGTTCAACCTTGTGAGGCGGAGCAACTTTTAAAGGGATTTATCGGGATGGAATTGTTCAAATGAAATTCTGATTCAGACACTTAAAATATGAGGCAACACAGGGCAATGTGTGTGTGCTACTGGTGGCTCAAGCGTTTTGTGGGGGGTGGCTGGTGGGGGTGTCACAGCTCTGTGCATGGTGGTGGTGGTGGTGGTGAAGGTGGGGGCTATGAACGCACGCTCAGCTAGACGGCACAGGAAGCAAAAGAAAGAGAAAGAGGGTCGGACAAGACTGGTCAAACTGGCACCGACGTCTCTATGTGGTAAAAAGTGGGGAAGGTAAAAGAGGCCGGGCTCCTTAAGGTAAGAAAAAATAAATAAAAATGAATACATGAAAATCAATGGCGGTTAATAAAACATCAGGTGAGCAGACGTGAGCGGTGGTGACTTGTGCTCTGCTCAGGCGTGCACGTGCGCCGCGCCGGTGCCACAACGATTAGCCGTCTGGCTGAGAACGGGGGCGGCCCTCATCTTAAAAATATCAGCAGTGGGCAAAAACACAGGCGGGTGGAGCGGAGAAGTATGCAAGAGTGGGAATAAGAAGAAAAAAAAGGCGGGAGGACAATGGAATGGGCTTCCTTTTGATGTGTCTCCCTGAGAGGCGATGAAGGGGAAGGTGAGAAAAGAATTGGCTGCCTTTCGAGGCTGCACACACACACAGAGGATGAAAAAAAGGGAAAGAAAGCAACAACTTTGCAGAGGACTTGTCTCAAAAGTGTACATAAACAATGCGAGGTCTGTACTTGAGGCTGGAACGCCCTTGTGGCGGCTGAGATACGACCGCTACCTTGTCGTGGACGGTCATGCAGCTGGCGGCGTCTTTCTGGAGGATCTCGGTCACCCCGTTGGAGAGCCTCTCATACTTCAGCTTGGGCTCCTCCTCGCTGTCCTCCTCCTGGTGGGGGAGTCGACGTGTGAGATGTACTCCTGCTGCAGCACTTTTGGTCAAGGTATTCATTGCAACAACAAAGTCCCCCCCCCCCAACACACACACACACACACACGCAAATGTTCCCTAAAAGCGATGGACAAAACCCTTCAGGAAGTCACTCAACTTAAGGGGCCCAGTGTGGAGGTTCTGACCACAAGTGTGGCTCCCTGGTTTGTATCTCAACAACACTGACAAAAAAAAAGACCGTGAAATTCCTTGTTTTAGTTATTATGTGGTATTATTATGAACACACCAAATACTATGCATGTCATGACGCACATTAAACAAGTGTCTCTTTATTTAGAGGTCAAATACATTTAAATTGCAATCATTAGTGAGGAAGAAATATTACTCATATAAAACCTGTAACCACAGATTTGTTTGTTTTCTTTTAATTCAGTGGATGAAAATATATGCAGATTTTTCCAGATTTTAATGAATTAAACATAAAAGAGGGATTTTTCTCATTTCAAGCCATCTATTCTACATCCAAACAATGAAGAACAGCAAAATATGAGAGGTTCTTTACAAGCAATCTTCTGCAAAAATAATATAAAAGTCGTGAAATTTGGGAGGATGAGTTGGGCTCAGCAATGCCTGCCGTCGCTGCCAGGCTCCCTATGCGAGTGTCTTCAAAGACATTCATATGTCTTGCATGTGCATATCAGAGCATATACATGCACAAAGACACATTTCCATTTACTTTCCCTGAGACTATTCATCCCCAGGGACAGACACGAATTTTCATCATTTCATAAAGCAAAGTCGAGGCAGTCTACCGTGTTACACTTTCCAGCGTGAGCCGACATTTGTGGCCAGTCACAGCCTGAATATTACTTATAATTCGGTTTATAACCAATGCTGCACAGTCTGTGGCTGCCCGGAGGGTGCATCAACTCAAAACATTGTCTGCCATTATGTGCGACTGGGCTGCAGGTTGGGGACAATAGCGTGGAAAAAATGTTATTTTCAAAAACAATCCTTTCCCACTCAACAACGCCATATCCAGGCTATTTGCTGTGTATTCTGCTTGCAGGATTTCCGATGCGAGGGCATTTGTCACGGCTCTCAGAGGTGTATCAAACAACAGAGGCAAACTTCATCCCAAGCAGAAACAACCAATTTTCTAACTTTTGCCATCGCTTTTGTCAGCTACTGTCTGTCTTCATGTGCTAAAAATACCATATTAAAGGCCAGGCACAACCAAGTGTCTGTTTACAATTAGTTCAACTTTTAAGTGCTTTTATCTCTGAATGAAACAACATCCATCCTAAACACAATCAGACAAAGAAAAGAATCTCTCTTTTATTGAAACTGCCATTGAAAAAAATTAAGTTATGGCAAACAAACTGGCCTATTCTTTGTTATCATATACAAGTTCTTTCACCAGTTCTTTGATGAAAGCATTGGCCATTGTTTATTTCCACTTTCTTGGTCTTTCTCTGCAATACAGGGTCAACCTTCTGAGGCAGCATATCTTGTATATCTCACATGCCATCTTTTCAGGCTCCATTTAAAAAATGCTTTCAGACAATCAACCAATCAGCGTCCTATGAGTTGCGTCAGCCGCAGCTCAAGTGCTGTCAAAGAGACTCATAGGGATGTTTTTTATTTTATGAGAAATTGATATTTTTTGACATTAAAGAACAAAAAGGTTTAGGTGAAAAGTATGTTTCTTGCTTTACTTTCAGAGTTTAGTTAAATGAGACAGTTGCATTCTACTTATACAATTAGCTGCTTTCTAGCACAGTCTGTCGTGTGTTTTCCAATGACTCTTCATGTCTCAGAGAAGTAAGCGCATCATACGATAGACATACAAAAAACAACATATTGTGAGCCCCGTTGTATTTAATAAACCAGGAAATCTCTGCTTTCTACTCTTACGCTCTTTCTTCCAAGGGGGCACAAGTGTTTCACTAAAGCCTTTCCCTGATATTTGATACTCATTCTCTGCTTTCTACAAAGTCTTTCCTTCCTGCCAGGCCGATGTCCAAAGCTATATTTTATTGAACCTACTCGTAATTCTCAGAAGCACAAGTGTGGTGTATCATCTCTGTGCTCAACCATAATATTGATGGAACTAGAGCGCTATCTGTAATTCATGAGTGTTTGACACCTCTCAAACCTGACAAAGATCCTTCTGGGATCACGCTGAGTTTATAAAGGCTGGTGTTGTATTATGCTCCGCAGGCAGTGAGCTGTATTTTTTCTGAGTTTTACAAAAAAGAGAAAGAAAGACTTGTGATTGACAAGAATACGGGCACTCCTGTCATCAGCAACGTGCTGCATTTGATGCATTCTGAAAGCAGCATACAAGTGTAACTACATGACATATTAAGTAAGGGTCAAGATTCCCCAACTCTTTTATTCCATCTCCGTCTTGATAGACATGGAAGGGAGAAATAGTTCATGGTGGTGCTCGAGTTTTTCTTACCTCAGACTCGTCTGTAAATTCCTCACTTTGTTTTCTTCCCTAGATGATGAGATATTTTTGAATGAATATTGAAAGTCTGCCATTAAATGCGTTCAAGGCTTCAAACAAGTTGGCACAGTATATTTATCGCCATTGCATATTCTTGCTAAACTGTAATTGATTCGAATTAAAGCTGCAGATGTCAAATCACCCTTTGTTACGCAGATATTATCACGTAACAAATGCTGTATATGACACCACATTAAATTGTAAACACAAAGCTGAATGTAAAGCAGTATTGAGTTTGTGTATCCGTATTGCTGTTATTATTTTTGACGCGAACGTCAACACAAACACGCTAGTATTAGCATTCAGAGCTTACCTGTTCCTCCACTTCCGCCATTGCTAGTAGCTTTATATGGACAGAGTGACACGCAAAACGGTTTAAATTTCAAAAGGCGTCTACATGAAATTTACACAATGTGTCCGCGTCCAACATCACACGCATATATCTTAAAATAACAACATCCAGTTCTCTATCAAGAGGAAACGCTTGCTGTCAGAGTCTGCTACCTCTACCATAAACTGAATCACATGACTGACACAGTGCTGCAAGGCATGGTGGGTAGTGAAGTCTTTGTGTGTGTCTGTGAGCGCGAGCACCGCATTGCCGCCACCATCAGAAGTGAACTGGCGCAGGTGAAGCTGATGGTGTAATTTAGCTGCGTGTGCAGTTGTTTTATCAAGAGTTCGACGTTCCACGTATACTTCCGCGTATTTGAGGTATTTTCCACACATATAGCGTCCTAACCGACGCCCAGCTTCTTTTCCTTCTTAATTGTTGTTCTACAGTTGAAAAAAAAGTTTAATGCTCGTGATGCATTAATGTGCTAGTATGTAAATAGACGCCCGCTCTTTCAGCACCGCCTTTTTTTTTATTTTTTGAATAGGAAATATTGATTAACAAGGAAATATACAGACAATACGTCGTTATAATGTATGCATTATTTTTAATCGCCGAGATACATGTGACGTATTTCGTTGACGTTAAATAAATCATGACGTAAATACACTGTATATTCTTGGGAAGTATGGAGCGATTTAGTAATTTGCAAAGCAATTTAAAAAATCAACAGAAACGGCGCCAATGAAGTGACTCTGCCATAAATTGAGGAGTTCTTCCTTAAATTAAGCAATTTAATTAAATAATACATTAAGCAGTTTAGCATTTTTAAATTTGCATTAAACACGCTCACGGTAGTTTTTTTTTTAATGATTCTGCTCATTCAAGAATCAATTAAGAGTCTCAAGTAAGCCACTGTATAACACTGCAAATAGCAATTGTGTGGAATTAATGAAAGAAATGCAAAAAAAAAACAAACAAACAGTATTTTCATATATCATATTCATAGAACACATTTTTTTCTTTTTCCAAGGACCTAAAAATAACTAAATACATTTTTAAAAAACAAAAAAAAACAAATATCCTGGTCCTTCACCGTACTGACAGTTATCTGCCCAATTCTAGATGAATACCAAACCTATGGTTTGCCTCTTCTTTATGATGATTGTCCAACACCCCCACCTCACCTCATTCATCCTCTGGAGAATCCTAATGCACTGATACCAAGGGGGAGATTTTTTTTTTATTTTAACAATCTACTTAGCAATGATTTATTGATTGTGGCTTCCACCCTCACAGAGAATTACCGATCCTTTTTGGGAAATCAGATTTTCACACCTTCAGTGTGTATGTGGCCCAGGTCTCCAGAGACTGTGTGAGAGGAAACTGACTTTGAGGAGCAGTGGTGTGTGAACCTCTACGTTGTCACCCGCTCCGCTGCCAGTGGTGTGCCTTGCGGATTGCCCTGTGATTCTCTGCCGCCCTCTCTATAGTACTGCATTATTTATTGGTGAGTAAATACAGTTACTGGTCTCCATTTCAATATTTTTCTATTCCCTTTCAAACCTTTTTAAACACTTCATTCACCCACTGTCATATCATAAACATGCAGCAGCCTTTCGAAACATCTAAAAAAAAAAGAAAGAAAGAAAGAAAATAATAAAAACAACCGTTGCCCTCTCTTAGGAGGAGTCAGATTAGTGTGCTGAAAGCTTTGATGCTCCAGAATGTCAGGCTCGTGGATCGATCTAGCAAAAAACACGCGCACACCTGACCAATCAGAGGCGCCTATGTGTTGTGGACCTGCTGGGCCCCGTGCTTTACAAGCTTCAAAGAGCTCCTTTTAATACACTGCTTTGATAGCCCTCAGCCTTCACTGACCCGCCGACCAGCCACTGGGGAGCGTTTTAGCTTTAGTAGAGTAGAGATGGATAACTGCTGATCATATTAATGAGTGCGGAGAAAAATTGCCTGCAGTATTGACGTCTTCCACCGTGGGCAATTTCAGTTCAGATGGTCATGCAAGATAAATGAATGAAATAGTGAGGTTATGTGAAAAAATATATATTTTTGCTCTTTGTAATATGATTAAGGCTGCTTTAATTTAAATACAAGTGAGGTGGACACGCAACAGGGTACTTTTTTTTGAAAATGTGCTGAAGATTCATGTACCAGAGGCGGGAACAGTTTTGTTTGATAACCCTAAGGGGGAGACAAATCATCATCTATCAGTCTACATTAAGCACTCGGCTTTTGTGTTCCAGCTGTAGTCACACATGATGAGAGTGCAGCTGGTGCCATTTTTCACAAACTTTACTTTTCTTGTGTTCAGAAATGGTTAAATGTTTAGCATGTTTCCCCAGCTGGTCATTTAGAGACACTATGTGGCCATAAACAATCCGTACACATAGATCTGGGAATGCAGGGCCAAGTGTAATGAAGCATTGCCGCTTTAAAATTTCAACAGGATGTAAATACTGTTTGAATAAAAGTTTTGTGTGTAGTTTTAGGCATTGTAAGTCATTATGATACAAATATAATAATTAGTTTATCATGCATAAAAATGTAATTTTTGATTGAACATTAACTTAAATGCATAAAGTCAGTTTCATAAATGCTAATTTTACCCATAATTTGATTTCATTTGTATTAGAAAGAAATTAAGGCATGACCGCATCATGAAATATTAATCTGATATTGACTATTTCAAGCCAATCATGCCTTCTTCCTGACTGCATTCCACCACTGTGCTAATTAACTTCGGCTTTCAGAGATAAACAGCCAAGAACCGAAGCAGTCGTATGAAAGAATTTTGTGTTAAAAACAGGCGTTGATGGTCCTTGATGACATCACTATGTTAAAATATTGTTTGTGAGAACTGAGAATGCACTGGTAAATTATGACAATACACACCCGACAAAATTTAGTTTGTCTGAGCCGTCTTTTTCACTTTTACACCACAAGAGGGAATTCATCACCTTTTAAATTCAGGAAAGAACGTCTCAGAAATCTTAAAGTTATGAACATTTACACTATGACACTGTGGCCGAGATGAAGTCACGTTTAAAACAATAATGTTGAGTATCTCTTCTCTTTTCTAGAGGAGCCTCACATTCTGGAGGACAGGGTGCTACTGAGACCACTCAGCCAGGCAACCTCGCACTGGACCAGCAATGGTAGGACCACTTGTGCTATTAGCATGGGTATCTGATGACACACAAGAGTCTGTGCTAACCACTCATTATTCGGCCACTGGGGGATGTTTGCTAAATGGGATGCGGGGGGGTAGGAGGGACCAAGTGCTTTTTCTTGTTCTTGTAACCTGTTCCTGGGTTGTGGCCAAACTGAGTGAACAAAGAAGAAATGAGACAAACCTTCACCCTCATAATGGCTCTCACACAAACCTATATTTTAACCAGAGGTCAGAGGATTACTTTAAGCCAAAAAAAAAAAAAAAAAAAAAAGGGGGGTGAACGCCAACAGAAATATCCATTTAGATGTCCACTGTTCTTCCCAACTGTTTTCACAAATGCCTCATAATAAGATTGCGCTCATCCCATTTTGTTTGATTGCATTTACTGCCGGGGCTGAAATTCATAACGCGAGGCCAATTTAGTCGCAGTGACTGCAAACAGGATAGCCAGTTTGGGGGCGAAGTAATTAACAACTGTGAAAGATGGTGAGAGATGTGTTGCCCCCTTATCCTGGAGCCTCAGAGGGCAGGGGGAGATTAGAGCTCTGATCTCATTCCCGGCACTTGTTTGGAGTCTGTCAGGAAGAGAAATGCCAACATTAGAGCGGTACGGCCGCACTCCTGATATGATGAAATAAGGGGGAAAGGGGAAAGGGAAAAAGATGGAGGGATGGACAGAAAGCATCCTGCCCTTCTCCAAAGTGTCAGCAGCTTGTTTATTCTATTTTTCATCGTAGCTGCTGGGGCAAAGATTCCCATTTTTCCTTTATATTTCCCCCAACTCGTAACAAAAACCGCCGCTCTCATTTTTTATAGGCCTGGCAAACTCTCATGCCCCGCTGGAAATTACATTGTGAAGCGGCAGGAATTTCAGTGCAGCCGGCGCTCTGCCCTGTCCCTCCGAGCTTTCAAACAGTCATCAGACTGTGAAGAATAAATAATAAAAAACTATTGATTATTTTGATGACTGCAAGATTCAATTAGGTATTAATTTTGCCCTCCAGTGGACCTATCAAGCAACTCAAAGCAGGGGTGGTGGGAGGCAGCGGCGGCGGGGGAGGAGGGCTGGACCCAAATGCATGCAGAGTGCGGCCCGGCTCAGACAGAGGGGAAAATGTGTTTACCTCGGCATGCAGGGGCGTGCATTGATGCACGGCGTCCCACATTTAAGTGGCGGGCAAATTAAAGCGTGATGACTAGTGACATTGTTGCCAGGGATATAAGTATTGACCAGCCCCGGCTCACATTTTTAACGACAGCTTAAACTCCCTCTATTGATTAACATTTTCATAGATTATCATGTGTCAAATCAAAGGGGGCTGATTCCAGTGATGTGCACATTAAAAAGGCCCCTCTGGGCTGAAAGCCATCGACCACGCTTGGAAAAGTGTTGAGGAGGAGCAGGGGTATTCATTGATGCAGTCGAATGATAAGTGTCACCAACCCCCGCCCCCACCCCCACCCCACCCCTTTCTTTTTTGTCTTTTTTTTTCTTTGTGTATGTTCTGGTCCACCCATCTTTTTTTTTTCCCTGACGTATTTAAGTTGATTCATAAATAAGGAAGAGGACCGTGGGGCTGCCGCCTGCTGTCACAGAGCCTTAGGTGGGTCGAACACTGTCTGAGGAGCTCTCTGGTCAGGGGACACGAGAGGGAAGAGACAGAGGGAGCAAAGGTGGGAGGGACGGAGGAAGGGAGGGGTGTGTGTGTGTGTGTGTGTGTGAGAGAGAGAGAAGAAGAAAAAGAAGGTGGCGTCTCCAGTGCCTGTCTGAGGAAGCGACCCCAGGCTTGAACCCGTGGTGGTCTTTCAGTCGCACAAAGGTTGATTTTGGCTGCTTCTGGTTCAGTGAGGAACATGTGCGAGCTGGTCGCTGGGCCGCTTGGCGCCGTGTCTCAGCAGCTGCTTGACCCGCCTTAACATTTCCAGTTTTTTCAGAAAAAAACAAAAAAGAAAATCAACCGAAAAAACCTCTGTGCTGAAGCTCTGTTTGGGTCCGAGCAATTTCAAACAGCGTTTAATGTGCACAGGAGTGGAAGGATAGAAACGTAGCCTGAACTTCCTTCCTGATTCCACGTTTAGAAATGGAATGTTGACCAACGTCCCACACTTCCCAACACTCTGTTACGACCTTTTAATGTTACGCTTTGTGAATCTTTTTATTTTTTATCTCCCATTTCAAGATGTTCCAACAGATGAGCTTTATCTCGAAGCTCCGCTTTGCTCACTTGGACGCCGTTCATTCTCATTTCAAAGTGCCGCAAATAAATGAAAATAATTGGTATAAAAAAATATTGTATTTGTTCTTCATCGCTGACTTCATCTTTTGTTTAAATCAGGCCTTGGCTCCCTTTCTACTGTACGTTGTCACGTTTAATCTCACTCTATGTCCTCTGCTTTGTGCAAATTGGTGTAATCGCTGGTATTTTCCATTTCTTTTCTTGTGCCGTTGTGTTTATTCCATTTATTTACCACCACACAATCAATGATCCTTTGCGGGGCTTTTTTTTTTTTTTTTTTTCGTTTGTTTGTTTTTTTTCCTGCTGTCAGCTCAGCGTCGGCCGGAGACGCGGCCACACGTCAGGTAGTAATGAGCCCTCGGAGACGGATGCGCGGCCGTTTTGTGGGGCCGCGGGGTGCAAATGGTAAAGCCACGCCATCCGTAACAGTTCCTCACCAGCCGGCAGAGGCAGCGGCAGCATCAGCGGGGCAGCACCAAGCAGCCTCAGATAAAAAGAGGGAGCCGGGGAGGGAGGGAGCAGGAGAGAGAGGGAGAGTGATGAGTGAGCAGCAGAGGAGGCAGAAGCCGGGGTAGTAGAGGGAGTGAGTGGAGACAGAGCCAGAGAAGTAGCCGGCGAGGGTCCACACGCCCAAGCTGCATCTAACCAGGGGTGGGTTTTTTTTCCCCTCCTCCCCTTCCCACCCCCCCCTTTTTTCCTCCTCCCTCTGCTGCTTCCCACCTGCCTGCGCTCCCAGCTCCCTCCAGGATCCGATGATTACGGGGCAGCTCAGCAAGCCGCTGCTCTCCCTGCGCAGCGACATGAACGCGGCTGAACTCCGGGCGGACGACAAAGCGGCCACCCCAGACAGCGACCTGAACGACGAGCCCCTTCTCCTGCCCTCCGAGGCTGCGGACAGGGAGGGCTCTCCCACCAAGCTCTACAGTAAGTCGGCTCTCTTCTCCTTTTCCCGCTCTAGTCGTAAACGAAGGAACATATATTAAGAATAGCGGGTTGAGGTCTGCTTCCAGCAGCAGCGGTGAGGTGAGAGCAGAGGGCTTCCTGCGCTGGGACAGGTGTGTGTGTGTGTTTAAGTATGTGTGAAGCAGCAAAGTTTCAGAGTCAGAGCATCTTTGAAAAGTTCAGATATTTTAATGGAAAAATATATTTGTCATTTGTCAAGACACCACATTCAATCTTCAATTAATTTCATCGTTTTTCTCATTGTGATTCTGAAATGTGAGTGATTTTGTATTGCGGGTGTCTTTCACTTTTCCCTCACATCTAATAAATAAAGGTTGAGGGCTGTGTGCTACACAACTGTGTGCACATTGTGGTCTTGAAGTAAAACGATAGTGAAAGTTGAACTGGCGACGTCTTCACAAACAGTGAATGCTGAAAGTGTTTCTCAACAGTCTTTGACTTGAGAGCAAAACACCTCTGTTATCTGGAACACTGACAGAATAAGTAGAACTATATATAATAACTATACATAAGATAAACATCAAGGAAAACACCTGCAGAGAAGAAATAATGTGGCTGCTTTCAGGTTGGTACATTTCCTCAGCATATTTATAATTTTATGTAAATGTTTTACTTTTTTACGATGGTGACGCCTACAATTTAAGTTAAGCCAGTTTAGTGTCAGTGGGCCTCATTATTGTTGCAATTCTTCAATTATACAATTATTCTGATGTTATTTACCTCAATCAGTGTGTGTGTGTGTGTGTGTGTGCTTTTTATGACTTGCCTCAGTAATGAAGTGCAATTTAATTTTTTGAGTCTGAGCATCATCACACAATTACTGTTTTACTTCACTGCTGTAAAAATAATGAAATAGTAGTGGGTAGTAATTAGTAATTTAGCTCTGCACATTTTAGACAAATTTGAGAAGCATTATAATTATAAATATTACAAATTCACTTTGTAGTAATGGCATTAATTTTTCTCTCGACATGCAAAGAGATTTTAAATATTTTGTATGGAAAAATTTTATGAAACTTTTATTATTAAAAAACAATTCACATTCATGCATGTGAACACAAGAAAAAATGATTTATAAATTGCTTTGATTGTGGCTTCCGCTTTAAATGATTTATAGAAGCAGTCCTGGTTTTTCTTCGTCCGTTTTTTTTTTTTTTTTTTTTTTCCTTTTACACAAAAATTAGATTGTGTGTGCATGTGCGTGAGGGCCATTTTAGCATATACATTTAGTTATGAATTTATGTGGCAGCGAGCAGGGCGTGTGTTTGTGTTTTCTGTATCCCAGCAAGAGTTGTTAATTTAATATGTCAGAATGTCTGGGTCTGTTTGTGTTTCTGCAAAATGGCATCGCTTCCACTCTGTACTTGAGCTTTGGAAGGTTTAGGGGAGGGCTATCTAAATATCTCTGCCCTACTACATCATTCTTCTTCCTCCTCTGTTCTGTTTATTTTTTTTATTTTTTTTTAAAGATTAGTCCAAGAGTCGTCTGTGATTTAGTCTCTGAAGTGTTCAATTTAGTCTAATCAGCATCACTTCTCTCCCACTTCCCTTTACTCTTAGCACTGAGTCCCTCTCTGGTTTTTTCCCAAAAAAAAAAATTCTCTTTCATACATACATGCCTCAGATGTTTATTTCCCATTTTAGAAGAGAAATTTAAACCCAGATAGCAAAGCTCCGAAGCAGAGAATTGTTTGACGAACATTGATTATTTTTTTTTTTTAATGCATATGAGTACACATTCATATTTGGAAGTGCGTCCCTCTTCTGCTTTGTTTTGACTTCATTCACGCTGCTTGGAACGGCTCGAGTGTGGCTCGTGAATTTTGGGCGCAGGGAGTCTCCTGCTCTGCCTGCATGGTGGCGAAGCCCTCGGCTGTGCCAGCGGCAGGTCGGTCTTGGATCTGCTGCCCAACCTGTGAGGCCTGGAGGAAAAGGCAGGGATGGTCCAGTGGATGTGACACACTTTGTGTCTTCTGCATGGTGGGAGAGACGGAGCAATGGAAAAAAGAGAGAGAATCAGAGGCAGTGGGGGAAAAAAGATACTCAGCATTTTTTTTAATACAGTTCTTTAAATGCTGCCAGACAGTTGGAGAAGGTCTGGTGATAGTAATTGATTGTGATTGCCCAGATTTTTTTCTCGTCAGTATTGGCATAGCAGCTTCTCTTTCTT
Organism: Thamnaconus septentrionalis; assembly: GCA_009823395.1. NCBI lineage: Eukaryota > Metazoa > Chordata > Actinopteri > Tetraodontiformes > Monacanthidae > Thamnaconus > Thamnaconus septentrionalis. The sequence continues at coordinate 4,723,408 of CM020520.1, forward strand.
TTGTTTAGCTTTTGTTTTGCTCTTCTAGTTTCAGCAAACATTTTTGGAAGGTTGAATATATTATATGCTTACAGTTGACTCCTATCTGGGAAGTCCTCTGTCTAAATGAGTTTGTAACCCTTTCAAGTAGCTCATTAGTTCAGATTCAGAATTGTAGTCTGCAGTCATAATCCTCATCCAGCCTCATTGTATTTCTGAAATTCAGAACACACAACAAGTTTGCAAACAAGATCTTACACATAGTCTGCACACAAAATACAAATGTGTGACTTTTTTTTTTTTTTTTTTGCTTTGCTACTCGTAATAGAACGGGTAAAACACAAGCAGATTCCTCTCATTTATGTCCGCAATTCAACAAAGTCGTGTGTGCAGAGAGAAACGCACCAGTTGCTCCAATGAAATGCACATGATGCTGTTTCTTTTCCTTTCAAAGAAGTGCTATTATGTTGCCATGAAAGTCGCGTTGCCACGAAGAAATCAATATGGAAGGAGGTGAAAGTAAAGAACGTCTTGACTGTGGTGCCTGAAATAAATACCAGAATGTTTTCCTCTCGATTCAGAACATATTTGTTAAAGGAACACGACCCTGCCAATGAGCCCAGCCTGCAGTCAGTCCATATAGCACTAGTACTGTCTAACAACGGTAAATAGAGACTGTATATCATTTTTTTTGTCCAGCTACGTGTACTTTCTAATGTCGGTCTTAATGAAATATGTTTCTTTTAACTGCACATTCAAGCATTTTCCAGAATTACTGACATCTTCAACTTTGGGATATAGAGTAGATTTAGTTATACATTGTTATGAACATTATGCTTTGTTAAATTCAAAATGACATTTTATTTCTTTTCTGAGTTTTGTTCATTGCCTTAACTCCTTAAAACCGTTTAAGCAAAGGCTTTGCTGTAACACTGCTAATGAATCAGCCTGACGTAATTAAGCTCACAAGTCATGAATCATTCATCAAGCTGGGAGTCAGTCAGTCTGGGTGTGCACATTTTTAAGTTGTTTAGATGACAGTTTGATTTGGCAAAAATGACTCGCAGACAAACTGCACAGAACAATATGCATGGCACAAATGTGATGAATTCATAATTTTATAATTGGCAGCAAATGCGCACGCTCAGACTGCTTTGATCCACTTCCAACCAGAGCGAAACCAGCCACCTTTAAGATCAGTGAGTTAATTAAGAAAAAATAGAATCAAATCTGAATACAGCGTAAACTTCCGTAGTGGCTGTGTTGAAGTGCCAGGCGGCTTTTTCTCTGTGGCTAGATTTCCCTTATTGTCATATCTAGTCCTTCCTTAACTGTTTTTTTTTTTTCTTTGCTTGACAGAGTTGATGTATGAAGTGAGGAGAGACAATGACAGTGGCGGTCATGTTTGTCCACAGTAAATTGTCCACCTTCCACACCTAGTGCACGCTCGCCGCAGTAGTGAAAGGGTCATTCTCCTCCTAAAAGCTGTGCCTGTGCAAATAGTCTTCCACTCCAACTAACAGGGGCGACGAGGCACCACAAACATCCTGCCGCCTTGTATTTATTCCAAGCAGAAGTGGACATTAGGTGGAAAAGCGGTGGTTAGTAGGGCAAGCAATTCACACAATTCGCACACACACACACACACACACACACACACACACACACACACCCTCGTTCCAAAGGACGAGATGTTGTTGGATGTCTACAGTTTCTGTCTCTCTCCTCAAGCAAATCTCCCCCTTTCAGACATCAACAGACAAGATAATAAGACACTCAGAGTACAATTCCATATTATATTCAGCAACCAAAGGCTCATCTCTTGTCAGTTTGCATTTACTCTCTCAGGGATGTGACGCTTCTATCATCATGCTGTCAAAGAGAGCCAGGCTGGAACGACAGGAGCACTCATTTCATACACTTACTGTCTACGTGAAATGGTCTGCACTTATATTCTGCCAAAATGGTGGAACATTTTCACAAAGGTCACCTCCAGATACCCTCACCACCACCACCACCCCCTGCCCAAAATGAATCTTTCATTGATTGTTTTTGTTTTTTTTTTTTGAATATTGGAGGTCACTCAAAACAAAAAGTCCAAACCAAATGCCATATTTACCCTGAACCTTGTTTGTATGTCTTTCCAAGTGGGGCTTTTATTTGATTTGTGAACTTTTTAAAAAAAAAAAATAATAATAATTTTAATAATATTATACTAAGAACGCCTGAGACTGTAAATGCCGAAGTTGAAGATTGCAGTTTTTATTTTCCTTCTTTCATCTGTTTAAATGTGCAGCCGATCAAAAATCGTTTCATTATTTGACACAACAAGAGATAAGTATTCATTTTTACTCAATATTTGCTGAACATTTAGTAACAACCCTGCCGCACCTGAAAATATCCAGACAAGTGAAAATTGAGTTTATTGGATAACGTTTTTTTTATTCTTTCCATATTACATCTGCATTACATTTTTATTTAATTTGTCCAGCGAGTACTAAGTGTTATGTGACACAGATACAGGGCAGAGCAGACGCAGCCACATGCATCCACACATACCGCTGCGGGCGCGACTTCTTATTATTTTTGTGTAATCAGCTTAGTGAGCGGAATGCACGGTGGCACTGGCTGCTTACTGATGCAAAGAGCCCCGTAATGTTGTTGTTGAGGTTAAGTAATAAAGCAGCGCAAAAAACCCCACTGCTGAATGGGACGGCTAAGTAAATAAGAGTGGATAAAGGAGGCGGAGGAGGACGAGGCGGCAGCACGAGTCTCTTGCCAGGAGGTGGATCTCATTATGGGGATTTCAGCTGCCTGCGCAAACTTGAAAACAAGCTTAATGCATGCCTATAAAGCAGGTGTAATACATTTGCTAATGTGGCCGCAGTGCCCACAGCGACGGCGCTGCAGTCGCGGCGTGGCACAGAGGACAGCGATGATGAGCTGCAGACAGACTGGTTGTTTTCCATCAGCAGAGGTCACCAGGTTTTGGAGAGCCTTAAAAAAAACAAAACGGCAACATAAATCTACATCTTCTTTTAGAAAAAAAAAAAAGTTTATTATGAGCCCAAAGTATATTCACAGAATCACATTAAAAGTTCTGCTGTCCGCCACCTTTGGAGGAAAATAAATTGAATTCTGGTGTGTGTGTCTATTTTAGCGGCGCACCTTCTTTAAGTTGGTATATCATTTTCCAAAAGAAAGAAAGAAAGAAAGAGAGTTCCATGTCTGCGGCGCTCTCCATAACCAATATCAATAAGCCTTTCATGTATTGCTAACAAAGAGGCATCGCATCTCCTGGCACGGACGCGCTCGGTGTTGTCGAGATGTAATTGAAGCTGCAAGGGTCACATTTTCCAGAATAGAAATTACAGACTTGTCTTTGACTTGTGTGGCGTGAACCAGAGATGCATCCCACGGCCCTCGTGTCCTTCACAGGCCTTTATTATTTATAACGCGCGCTCTTTGAGCAATGACCAGTACTAATGCATAACCTTCTGTCCTTCTGGCTGATTCGCTTCCTTTGAAACCCGAGATTGAGGCAGGAGAAGTGGGTGTACGGCGGAGGAGGCTGGGGTGTGGGTGAATTGAGGATGGGTGGGTGAGCTGGGAGGGGGTGTGTGTTGCCGGTATAGGGCAGTGGAGATCCAGGCTATCGAGAAGTTATTATGTTGTTTTTTTCCCTTTTATATCCGAGGGTATGGAATAACAGTCGGATGATTTTCTTTTTTTCTCTCCCCCTCCTCCAAAACAGAGTTACGCGCTTCAAAGCAATACTGTTTCCTCGACGTCCCTCCTTTCACTGTTTTGTCTGCTCCACAAAAATTATGTGTTGGGTGAGGGGTGGGGCGCATCTCTTTTAGAAACACGAGTATTCTCACTTGTTTCCACCTTCACCCACTCACTCATTTCTCGCAGCGGAGCCGAGCGGAGCCGGGGATCACCTGACGGTGTCCTGCAGTGATTAAGCTTGTGCCGCAGCACTGGTGTGATCCATTGTTATTATACCTCTATGACAGAAGGAAACGGGGGGGTGAGTGGTGGTGGTGGTGGTCGGGAGGCCGGGGGCGGGGGGGGTTAAGCAACGGGTAGAAAGTGGGACATAGGCAGCATTAGTGCCGGATAGCCTGGGGGGCTCAGGCTGATGTGTCAGGCATGACATGTTGGTGTCTGGCCTCCTACGCGCACACACCAACACACATGTATTGCCCTCTTGCCCACTGGCTACTTCTAAATGTCCTGCACTTGACCAGATGCAATGCAGGATGGACCGAAATAATGATAAGGTCAACTGAATTTGGGTTTTTCTCTTTGTATATTAATATATATCATCAATACTTTTTTTTTTGGTCCTTTTCTTTCCGCTTGGATTGTTGCAAATAAATAAAAAAGCAACACGTTGTGAAATAGTTGAAATTTCAGGTATATGTTCACACAAAGATGGCATCCCTTTATTCATACAAGGTTGTGTGTGCACCGATCAACACAGCTGCGCGAGGCAGTGTGTAACTTCTTGTGCAAAGAAGTTATCAAAATCATCTGCTTTTCTGTGACAGATTTGTACTTGTACATTGTGTTCTTTGCTTCTTTATTGTAAATTAATACAATTCATTTGGACGACGCCTCATTGATTAAACCTGCTATAGAATCAGCTTTATTCAGGTGGTAAGATTGATTGCTTCGCCGCCGCGTTCATGTTTATCGCAGCTCATCATAATAGCCTCGCGGACCAAACAAAAGCTCTTTTATTTTCCCAGGGTGTTGTTGCGGGCGGCCGGCGGCAGAATCCTATTTGCGCCAAATATCATTTAAGTAATTTAGGAGGAGGAGCGACGGTGGGCAAGGCGCCTCCTAAAAGGCTTACGGCCTCCTAAAGCTGCTCTTCATCTCGCCGTCGCTCCCTCGCTGATGGCCGTAAAAGGATGAGGAATAATTTGGACTGTTGCTTGCCTCCAACCCCGGGCTAATCAGGTTGACATTGCTTCAGGAATGAGGCGGTGGGGGGGGGGGGCGGCGCATCAGAGCAGATGTGCTCATGTTTAAAGTGTCCCGAGTCCCCCCGACGCGAGTGGTCGCGTTGCATCCCCCCCCTCCACCTCTCCTCCTTTCCCCTCCTCTTGCCATCGCACCATCCCTCCTTCTTGACCTTTGAAACGGGCCTCGCCTCTTCTCGCCAATTTACCTCCCTCCGGGTCCCTCTCGTGCTTCCAGCCCCACTCCAGCATCAAGGGAGACGCAGGTAAGAGGCGGGGGCAGAGCACTCTCGTGTCAGAGAGCCTTTTTGACGAAGACCCCGCGGCCACCAGAGAGAGAGGGAGAGAGAGAGAGGCGGTCAGCGGCGCCGGCGTTTTGCGCCGATTTCAGCAACATTTGCATGCACGCCCCCTTTCCACACCGCTCATCAAGCGCCGGTTGTCGCTCGCTGCATACTAGCTGCGTTTCCATGACCCCTAGAATTGCGCAAACCTAAATATCACAATAAAAAACTGGTAATGGGAACACCTAAGCTTCTGCTATGGCTAAAAGGTTTTGACGCTCCCACGAGGTGGTTTTTCAGATGTATCGATATCGAGGTATATCGCAAAAGTGTCATGCAAACAACATGCAACAACGTTTTTTTACGCCGACAAACTTTGCAACCCCCTCCTCCCCGGCCCCTCCTCTTCTTTTTGCGCTCGCAGTGCGCTGCAGAGATGCACACCTTTCCTTTTCAAGCGCTCTCCACCGGCTCCTCTCTAACTTCTTAATTCCACCTTGTTGCCGGAATAACGAATGAGATGGATTCTCACTCTCGCCCTCCGAGGTCCGAGCCCTCTTGTGATGAGGAATCAGGAGTTAATGCTCAGGCCCCAGAGAGATTGCTCTGGCCTCTTCTCCCTCTTGCCCTGCGCCGAGCTCTTAATTAAGGAAATGACCGTCCTCCTCGCAGCGGCGCCGGCTATAATGTTGCTAATAGTCTTGTGAGCAGCTACTCAAAAGTCGGTGTCTGGTGATTTCTCTATTCCCAGAAACACTACTGAGACACTGTGGCCTCTTCAGCTTCCAGCTCCCTAACAGAGTATTACTTTGCTGGCCCTGAGGGAGCCATCAGACTAAGAGCACCTGGAGTTATTGGCAGCGGATTATTCCCTGTTATTGTTTAGGGCTTTTGGTGGAAGTGAATGAACCGCAGGGATGAATCACTCACTGCTTCTATACATGCAACTTAGAGAAAAAGACAATATTGCAATCAAGCTGTAGGGTCCTAATTTTCTAAATCTGCTGCTGAGTCTGCACTTTAAAGTCTGCTAATATCAGCATAGAATATCATGCAGTTTGACAGGGAAACAATTTCATCATCGTATCAGAGTAATAGTGAACCATTGGTGTGCATGTAAACATATTCACAGATGGGGTTTGCAGTCCTCTATTTGATTCATATGTCATCTTTCTCTCGACCCAGACGACTGGTTTCATAACTTTTCAGACTCAATGGCCAAAACGTTCAGCTGTCGTGCGGGCAGCATTAGCAATCCATGTGCTATTCACATAGTCAATGGTAAAAACAAAAAAAACAAAAAACAATCTAATACAATTGGTTTGGTATTGACGGAATTAAACCTTCTGCATGAAGTAGCTTTGTTGTTTATCCGGCCCCGTTCTTCACGCTTCAAAAGCGCTCGCCGTCCACTTTGCTCTCTGTGTTAACGGACTCAAAGCACGCTAAACGTTGAAACCTATATTAGTCTGCACCTCGCCAGCTCCGTAATTGCTGCTTCTTTGATAATGCAATTCTGTCGTGACAATTAAACGTGTAATTTACTTATAAAAAAGTGAGTGTCTTTTTTTTTTTTAGACTTGACATGAGTTATTTTGCGCGGGCTGAGACTTCACTGGAGAAATGATTGACAACATCTTAATAGCAAATACGTGCGCTCAGTCAGACATTTTCAAAAGGACCATTATAAAAATGGGGGTCGGCTGTTCTTTCTGAATAGGCTAAATCGTTACCAGGCCTCTCTCGTACATTTGACAACTTACATAATGCATTTCCACTAAAATAGCTTAAGTGTTAAAGCTTCTTTTATGGGCAGAAATTGATTCATGAATGCACTGAGGCGAAAGCTAACGTGCGCACAAAGCCGTCCATTTTATTCAGACTGTCTGTGGTTGTATGAAGTGGTTGCATTAGACAAGGTGGCATGCTGATTGCTTTATGAAATCCAGGCTAATTGTTTTGTGGTGCGGTCCTTGGGGCACCGTGTATTGAGAGGGGCCGAGTGAAGTCAAATAAATGTAGCAATTTGCTGCCGCCTCCCCACCCTACACACACACACACACACACACACACACACACACACACACACACACACACACACACACACACACACACACACACACAACGACCCCTACCAACACGCGCACAGCACAAAGAGACCCTCAGCCTTGCTCTCCAGTGGCCACTTTGCTGATCAATGAAAGGGAATTTATATAGCGGAGGATATTGGCAATATTTCCATGACATAAGTCACAGCAAATTGCACTCTGTGCCCTGTAATAAATCTCATTATTTTACTCGCGCGGCGAAAGGTTTTCACACTGTGAGTGTCATCGCGTCGCGCCAGAGGAGGAATTCATAAAACTTGGGCTAACTCCGTTAAGGTCGCCGCCGCACGTGTACTCGCTCAGGCGAGGCCTTCGTGTTGCATTTAGGAGGATGTGGCGGGGGCGCGGAAGAATGAGCTGCTCAGAAAAGTGCTGAAAAGAGAGATGAAGCGCGAACATCCGAGATAAATGTAACGATACGTTGAATGTGCGTCGCCTCCTCTCTGCTCCGTTTGGCCTCTTCACAGAATTCCTCTCGCATCAATAGCGCAGTTCTTCTATTTTACCTACAGACCTTTTCAGCTGACAGGAAAAAAAAATTCCCTCCCTCCCTTTCCCTCTCTTTCTCTCTCCGTAAATCCATTTAAGAATCACTCACATGAGATAAGTACATTTTTTAAGAAAAGCCAAACATGTACAAATATCACAGTAATAAAAGAGAATTGAAGATTGACTCCCTGGATAGTTCTCCTGTCAGCTGCTTAATTTTGTTAAACATGTTAAAGTCGCAGGTATTTGCAAGGGGACTAAACCCTCTTAGATATTGTGAAATGATGCAGTGAAAAGCATCAAGGAATCATCATTTATAATGCTGCCCGGTCACGAGCCGCCATGGCTGTAAAACCTACTATTAATGTTATTGACAGTCAGCCTAGCGCCAATGCCGCGTGTCTTGAATGAGCTCATTGGCTGAGCTACGACAATAATTAGCTGCCGGGAAGTCAGATTATGATAATCTTTCTTCTCTGTGCCAAGACAGGCACAGCGCAACAGTCGCTCATATCTGCGTTTTCAGATTGATCTTAATTCTAGATACCAAGTGCACACTGCGATCCATTATGGGTGAAATAATTGCTGAAAAGAGACCGGCACGTCAAAACGGCTACAGTCTCGCCGGGCTGATAAGCGCGAGGACCCTCACGGAGGAGCGGGGCCGGCCAGACAGAGAGGTACAGACCAGCCAGAGGAGCAGGCTCCCCTCTGGGCTTTCACATCAGCCGTCAGACGCAGGAGCTCGCATAGGTCGCGCACATTCACCAATTATTTGGATTTTATGTAAAGAAGAGATGATTTCTGTTGGCGGAGGAGACTCTTAAAGACGCGACGCGCGGAAATACTTGACAGGCCAGTGGGATCCCGTTTGCAAGGGGCTGCTCGGCTGCATGTTGTTTGCGTGGAGCTTTTGCCTTCTTTTTTTTTGGCAGGAACTGAAGAAACGCGACTCTTTCCAAGTCTGTTCATCCTCCAGTTGTCGTTACAAGATAATACGGGGAGGTTTTTCTTTTATTTTATTTTCAGAGGAGAAAAATCTTCTGTGTCGAGGTATTGATCGCAATGGTGCGTTGTTGTTTTTTTTGTTGCCGTTTTCTTTTTTTCTTCTTTAATTCATTGCCAGCCTGTGCTATTCATTTTGCTTCCGAGGCCTTGATACGCTTCTTCCTGGTCAGCTGGAGGAAGTTGGTGTGTTTTTATTTTTTCTATATAATCAGATACTGACGGTTTTGCAATATTGTGTTAACCAAGTTGCAAAATGCACTGCAGGCCTTAAAAAAAAAAAGAAAAGAGCCCTAAGTTTGGGTTGGGTATGTGCTCGTGGTCCTGGTGGTTATTATCACCCCAGATGAAGCTGTGAGTGGCTATTATCCACGATATTGACGGCCGGTCAGAAAGGGAACGCGGTCTCCCTCGGCGCCACTCCAGTCTCACCTTCACCTTGTTATTCAGAGGAGATCGATTCCTTTTTCACCAAGTTACACAATCTTTTCAGCTCCTGTTTTTGGCCAGAGGTCAAAGTTCACCCACAGTTGTGCGGTGCCGTATTGAATGAGCGCTGGTGCTTGTGTGCTTTCAAGTATGATTTTGGGAGTTTCGTTCTTTCCTCTCCAAATGAGAAATCAAGAGTTTGAACTCGAGAGTATTTGACCAAAAAAAAAAAAAAAAAAAAAACCTGCACACTAACAAAATATCCGAGGCATATCACATCAGCACTTTACCTGCAAACCCAACTAGCAGACATAAAAACAGGTATTTTCAAGTTGTAAACAGAGAAAGTCAAAACACTAAGTTCTCAACAGCCAACAGGCTGCAGACAGACAAATGACATTTAATTCAGTTCAATCCAATTTTTCCGTCTCTTCTTCCGGTGGGACTCCCTCGTCTTTGCGCTCCACAAAGCCTTTGCGTCTACATGGAGACGTCACTCGAGCCAGGGTGAGGGTCGCGGCCACCACTTCGCTTATCTTGGAGCGAGGGATCCGCTGCGTTATCCAATTGTCGCCATCCTTTATTTGTCCCCGCAGCCATCAGCCGGCTTATTACCGTTGCCCCTGTTTGCTCCGCTCCACTCGGCCCCTCCGAGCAAACAGGTCTAATTGTGTCTCATTGCTGCCGGGCTCAGTGCGGAGGGTGGGGCGGTGGGATGGGGGACACTGGGATGAGTGATACTCAGTGATGTAAATGGCTGAATAATATGGCCTCGCGTCTGAGACGGGGCTCTATCTCTCGGTAGTAATCTCTGCCATCAGGGACCGCCAGTATGCATCATCCCCCATCAGTGAGCTCCTCCGCCGCTCAGTAATGTATTCAGCGTTACAGCAGTTATTGATAAATCGCTTAAATACAAATTCCCCCCTCATGTCCCAACCGCCCTTTCTTTTCTTCGGCTTTTTTTTCCTTCCTGCAAATCTCTTCCGCGCCGCTTATTTTCCTGCTCCTCGTGTCTGTGTTGACTTAAGGCCGACTCACTCTCTCTCTCCCCCTCTCGCTCTCATTTCTGCTCCCCCAGGAGGCCGCGATGGTTCAGTCCAGTCCGACTCCAGCAGCAGTCCGTCCGAGCAGAGCCAGCTTGGCCAGTCCCACCCGGGATACCCAATGGGTCCGCAGGTGAGCCGTGCAAAAGCATTCTTTGTATAGATTATCATGTGAGCAATAATGTTTTTTAAGTTGGTCCTGGTTTATCAGGTAAATGACAAAGATATAGATCAATAAAAACAAATAATAATTAACAAGTGCAGGCATAGTTAAGCGGTGTAATTCAGTGCACATAGACAATCAATGTTGCAAAACCCCAGATGTCAGCATGTCATGTTTGTCCTTTTATTCAGTATAGTGCATGGATGCCGTCTTTGACTTGTTGTTCCTCAGCCTGGGGGGTTCAAAAAGCTTTGCAGATTAATACCCATGCAGAAAAAGTCCCAGCTGTTCAAACGAATCCCATCTGTAATTGAATCAGGATCAAAATGTTTCAGATATTAACGACGCGTTCTTGGTCTTTCATTCGAGGCCATAACACAAAATACAAGTTCAAGAGTTTACAACTAAATAAAGATTAATTATAACGTGAAATCCTGAGGTATCTCTGGTAGCTGGTGCGCTACCCTCTGATGTAACCGAGTGGTGGCTCTAATGAGGTGACACGGGGCGCCTGGTCAAGGCCAGAGAGGCCCCGCCCCCCGCAGCCTCGCTAATAGCTCAATTAGGAATTGTCCTCTCTGATTGGATTTATTGGCCCGGCGACTTCACTGATGTTTAATGAACATCTATCTCATTAGCGCCGCTCAGTGTCACAGCTCAACACACACACACACACACACACACACACACACACACACACTCACTCAGCGCTTTGGGTTTCCGCCACTCTCCTTAATAAGGCGGTAGTGCCTCGGCTCTGCACCGCACGGCGACACTTTATCCTCGTAAACAAAGGAGGCGACGGCGGAGCAGGAGAGTCCGTCTGCTTCGACCGGCAGTTGTTTTGTTTTTGTTTCCAAGCGGAGAATTCCCACATGAAGGATTCGCTGCTCTGCAAGTGGAGATAAAGAGCAAGCTTAATTAAAAGGTGTTTTTCTGTCTTTTTTTTGATTACAAGCACCTTTGCAGGTCAGGGCTGCTGTTTTTGGTTATAGATTAAAAGCGAGCACTAAAGGCGGATGGAGGAGGGCTGTGGGGGGGGGGGGGGTGCGAGCAAAGCAGCGGTTAGTCTGAGCCGCAGCAGGCGGCTCTCGGCAGCCACCGTCTAATATATTAATGCTGTCAGTACAGTCTGGGTGAAGCTAACACTTTTCAGAAACAAAGGCGCTCGGCATGCCATACCCAATTCTCCTGCTCTGGGATCAATATGTTTTGATAGATTCTCGCTCCGGCGCCGGATATTGTTCGAACAACCATTATCCAATGGTAGTTTACCCAACATGAATCCACCTTCCTTCTGTTTCCCCACTCACAGTTAGGATGACAAAAGTCTGCTATCTGGGTGATTATAGGCAATTTCTCAGTGCCAGAGCTGCCAGGCAGATAGAAGGGCCTATTCTCCCCCGATGGGCAGAGAGGCTGGGTACCGAATCCTTCTCCTGCGCTGGCCCTGCTTCCCCATCCCGAGCCCTAGCGTACACCCGGCCTGCCTTTCTGTGTGGCCCCTAGGAGACCGCCACTCAACACGCAGCTGTCGAGCCTGCCAAACACCGCCCAGCAACTTTTCAGCAGCACCTATGGAGAGGAGGAGTGCAGGGCAGGTGGAAGGGGGGGGGGAAAATGTGAAGCGGAGATGAACGATTTCATTGACTCGCTTTGAGTAAAGGCTGGCGACGTGGCTGCAGAGTTGAGATAATGTTTATGTGCAGCATTTCTTCTCATCTCTTATTTTGACGTCGCACCAAACGCAGCGTTCTCACCTCAGATAAAGATCATAATTAGTCCTCAACCAGTGGAGCAAACAGCCTTAAAGTCTCAGCTGAGTCAAGGAAGAAAATATGAAAAAAAGCTGCACCTAATGCTAAAAGAAACAAGGCTTGGTCTGATAATTGAGGACTTGTCTTTTAATGTTATTCCCTCATATGTGAGCCCGGCAATCTTACTTTGCTTGACTCCGAGAGGGAACGATCAGAGGCCTCCTTTGATTATGTGCCGCTTCCAATTCAGATTACACTCGATATAAAACGTGAGATTAAACGTGTGCCACTTTCAGCTCAAGACGGGCTTCTTTTGTTATTGTCCTTTGAGGATTCCTTTAGCTTCCGTTATTTATTCCCATCCCACCCCAGTTAAGAGCAAATGCCATTTTGAATGCTGTCAGAAGCGCCAGGATGCTTTCATTTGTTTTGAACCGTCGTCGTGTATCAAAGCAAATGTTCAAACAAGGAGATGCCAGCGCAGTGCGTGATAACACCCGTGCAAGCAGTCGTCACCTCTTTCTTTTGCTTCAGTCTTTAACAGATTAAAAAAAAATAAAGATAAAGGTGTGCGGTTGTCTCTTAATGCGAACATTTCCCTGTGAGATCGCTCGCTGCGCGCTCTGTGGCTCTCACGACCTTCCCACAATCCTGAACGGCGATCGCATGGACGTCGGGGCGGGTGTGCAGGCTTGTGCCGGGTGATCACAGTGACACCCCTGTCACCCAGGAGCGCCAGGTTCCGGGAGCCGCCCGGTGGGGCTCTCCGCACCAGTCGGCCCGCTCTGCAGCCTGGTGCCAGCTGCAGACGCACCGTTGCAAAAAAAACAAAAGCGGATAGCTGACAATTGGAGTTAAAGGCCTGCGACTGTGAGTCAACACAGTGCAGCCGGGCTTAGCCAGCAACGTCCATAGGCTGCTGTGCCGCGGACTCGATGCGAGCCGACAGTGTGCTTTTGCTACTGCGTTCCAAACATTTCAACTCGATGCTTAAGCAGTAATTTCACTTTTTTTTTTTTGTTCTTCTCCAAGCGTCTTCAGGAGTCTTATACCTTCATCATAAACTCAGTTTGACATCCTCTGAAAGGCTTTTTTTTGCTGTTTTTTTGTTTAATCTATTGCCAGAATGAATGAAATTTTAGGATGTCATTCAGTGTGCACTCATACAGAATCCGGGCTTGATGCAACGCTTCCCACTTGTGGCTCAAAGCACTCGCGTGAAAAAAGAAAGAAAAACTGTGTTGGTGTATATCCAAATCCACTTCAACAGAAAATGCATTTGAGGAGATCTTCTGCGGTGTAAAATTTCTCGGAGCGATGCTTTTGATAACATATCTTTTCCTCTGTGCGTATGACTGCAGAGATTCCACTCTCACTAATATGAATGAATGGATACGCGGAGAGCTAAGAGTGATGTGTTATATCCCTCATCAAAGAGTTGAAGTACTGCTACTTTAAAAAAAAAGAAAGAAAGAAAGAAAAAAAACCTATAAAAGCGCTGTGTATTTCAGGCACATTTCTCTGGTGCCAGCGCTCAGTTCAATGGGATGAAACACAAATCGCGGCGCATCTCTGCGAGAGAAGGAAGGAGAAGAAGAAGAAGAAAAAATCTCCGCTTTTTCACAAAGATTGCATTTGATCTCTGTCAGCGCCAGCGGCTGTGTGTTTTGATTGTCAGTCTGCAACACAAGCACAGAACAGAATTCATCGGCAAAACAACTGCATAAGAGCGCGTTGATTAGTGAGAGTCACGTTTGTCACATCTCTCCCCCCTGCTGCGACTCGACTTGTCCTCACAGAGCGTCCCTGCATGGGGAAAAAAAAACTATGTGTTCATCATCGCTGATGCAATTAATGAATGTTGTGTCATCTTGTAAAAATTACACATATTGCTGCCTCAGAACTAATGATACGAGTGTGAAAAAGAAAACAAACTGCTGATCTTTTCAGGGTTTATGTCAAATGCAGACACACGTTTATTAAGATGATAATGCATTGTTATCCATCCGTCTGCTGCAGTCCCTCCTGGTGGCCCAGCAGCTGGCCAACGCAGTGGGCGGCGTGATGTCCGGAGGGGCTCCCGGCATGAACCAGCCCATCCTCATCCCCTTCAACGCAGGCGGACACCTGGGCGGCCAGCAGGGCCTGGTCCTCTCCCTGCCCACCGCCAACATCCAGAGCCTGGTGGCTGCTGCTGCTGCGGGGGGCATCATGACGCTCCCCCTCCAGAACCTGCAAGGTGAGGGGCGGGGCCAGCCACAGGTGCACCGGGACGCCACATATACCCGAGTAGTTGAGTTCCGCTCAAGTAAAATGAATGTTTCTGAAATTAATTTCATTAATTTTATGGGGGGGGGAGGGAGGCGGGGGGATGCTTGATGCTGGGGGGGGGGAGAATTTGAAGTGAATCAGTATCAAACTATTTCAGGCCAGTCATTTGAATTTTCCTATAGGTTACATGGTGATTCGCGGAGCCTTGTGCAGTAGAAACTGTCGTGAATAATTACGAGTGTTATTGTTGTTCCCCACCACTTTGTTTTACGTCCGTCAGACGACACGGAACAGTTGTTGTTATTGTTGTTTTCTATCCCCCCCCCAGTATGAAAATGGGGCTTTACAAAGCTTTTCAGCAGGTAAGAATCCTGCAGGGAATTACATCCCGTCCAAAAAGCCGCCGTCTTCAACTTGCCCAGAAGAACAACCGTATTAATTACAGGTCACCGTTTTGCAGCGCAGCGCAAAAGCACTTTCTGCCTCTTCCCTGTGCGTAAGAGTGCACCAGACTTCACTCTCTCTCTCTCTCTCTCTCTCTCTCTCTCTCTCCTTTTCATCTCCTTTCCACCTCATCTGTCCGTCCGCATGGCTGTGCTTATCCTCTCCGTTTAAACTTTAATGGCCGAGTGTTCTCTTTTTGATCATAGTTGTAAATGGTTTTCATTTTAATGTTTAAAACATTGTCTCTTTTATACCATTAGATTGAGGGACGGACGGGGATCGGCAGGGGGGGGAGGGGGGCCATCAGTCATGAATCTTGGATGAGAGGCACTAATGTAAAAAGATGCCGGGCCACATGTAAAGCAGTGTGTGTGTGTGTGTGTGTGTGTGTTTTTTTAGGACGGCGATTACAATAATGCCAGCGCGGCACACAAAGTGCAGCGAGGGGCTTCCTCCATGTGAGGAAATGGATGGACAGATGCCCTGAGTGAGGAAATGCGAAGGTAGAAGCCTAATGGACACAAACATGCATAAATAACAGCAGCCATCGCTGTGGGCAGAGCTTTTAATAAACCCGAGTCTGTCCAGTGAGCCCTTCAATGTATCCGTCAGTGGCCGACGATAATGGGCCCAGCAGGCTCGTCTCACTCACACTTCAACACATCTTCCTCCTCCTCCTTTCCTTCCTTCCTCCCTCCCTCCCTCCCTCCCTTCATCGCCAGAGCCGGACAACCCGCCGGGCCTCGGCGATCTGTTGAACTTGACTGACAAACACATTGTCAGGGTGTCGGAGCCGCCGGTTCTGAAAGCTCCTCTCGCTCATCCTCTCAGTTCATCCAATCAGAGCAGCCTCCTCCTCCTCCTCCAATCCCTCCGTCCATGAGAGGCGGTGAATCGGACGGTTTTGGGAGGAACACCTCCCTCTGCGGCAGATCCGTGTTTTGGTTTGTTTTGTTTTTTTTTTTTTTTTAAATATGCGGCCTGACATTGTGCCAGTTTGCACGTCGTGCTGTCTGGAAGGGGGCGCAGGGGCGTGGGGGGTGGTTGCGTTGAGGGGACCTCCGCCGAGAGAAAGTGACACGAGTCACGAGTGAAGCTAAATGTCTTGACTGTGTGCGAGGCCCCCTCTGGCCACGCGGCGCTCCTCCACTCTGCCCTGTCCGAGCTCATCACGGCTCGGCTGAATGAGGCCTGCTGGCGCAGCACCTCTGTCAGACGGCCGCGGCTCCAGCCTCTGCCCTCTGCAGACCGCCCCCCCCCGCTTCCCCTCCCGGGTCCCTGGGCCTGATTAATCACACGTATGATGCGGGAGAGCAACCGGCTCACTTCACCAGCTCAGTAGCAGAGTGTGAACCTCACTCGGCTACCGCTGCTCGCTAATTAACATCGCATCAGACGCAAGACAGCTGCGAGTCTCGGTAATGAGACTCTGGGAGGAGCCCAGCCAGTGGTTGTATTTAAATGTAATGAGGCGGCTAATGAGCGGCTAATAAGGCTGCTTGTCTTCAGTGCAGCGCGGAGGGATTGTGTTTCACATAGAGGCGCAAAACACTCAAATCATGCTCCTCCGCTGCAAGACTCTAAATCAATTGCAGTGTACTTACTTTCAAAAGTGAATAAAATCCTTCGTTTTTATTCTGTTTGCCAGAATAAAATAAATGTTTCACTCTTTGGTGCTTGGGAGAATGAATGAAAAGGCTTTTTTTCCCGCGCTGTTTGTAAGAGCAGCATGTTTGATCGCACGTTTTAATCACGCAGATCAAAGCCGGCTTTGTCAGAGCAAGTGTTGGCGGCGGGGATCTGCCTGACCGCAGTGAGCGCCAGGAGTGCAGCTCCCTCGGACTTGATGAATAACCATCGCTGTAATGGGGCTCGCGCTACCAAGTTTGGAGCGCTCGCTTAAGTCAAGCCGGGCTCGTGGCGTTTCTCGCTAAACACAGGCTCCAGTGTAACCGCTTATTTGTCAGAATGATTTATGCCCGCAAAACACGCGGCAAAACAAATTCCCAATGAAACTAAACAAGGGAGAAAGTTATCTTTTGTGACAGAGTGCGCGCAAATTCTAGCTGACTTCACAAAAACTAGGTTGGGTCATGGTAAAGGTCTAAAGATGACGGTAGATGAGACTTAAAAAAAAAATGTTATATGCTTTTTATTTATTATTTCATTTTTTCAGGCTGTCAGATAGTATGCACACAACTCCATGAAGGCAGAACGTCGGCACATTCTCGTTTCAGGATGCGACGCTCCCGCTTCCAGTCCACTGCATTTCTAGCAGGTTTAAATTTCATATGTCATTTTTTTTTCCCCGCAGCATGATTAGCGCACTTGTAAAACTAGTTGCATCAAAGGGGCGCGCGGCGCGTAATGCCTGGTGGGAGGAAGCGGAACAAAGTTTCTGTCTCGCTGCCTCTTCTTCTGTGACTCACTCAAAGCTAATGCAAGGAGCTGGTTTACCGGCGCGCTTTCATATTAATAAGCATATTCCATCTTATTTGCTCTCAGCAGAAAGCGCAGTGCGGCGCATCACATCACAGAGCCGACTTCTAATGGCGGGTTTGAGTGTATTGTTTCTCCGACTTCTAATGGCGGGGGTGCAGAAAAAACTCAAAAACAGTATTGATTTCGACATGTACTCATCTTGAGCGTGAGGGAGCATGGGCGTTTTGATGGCGCCGCCGTCGTTCGCCGGGGTTGCGGAAAAAAATTAGGGAAAAACAGCTCATTACAGATAAAGGGTGGACATCCCACTCACCTGCAGTAATGAGAATGGGTGGCTGAGGGGAGGAGGGAGGTGAAGCAAATGTTTCCACACGAGTCAGACACGTCAGACTGCATCTCTTCTGACTTGGCTCAGCTCAGCTCAGACCAGAACGCTGCTGCTTTAAGAGGCTGGATGGGCCGGGCCGGGCCGGGCCGGGTCGGGTCGGGCCGACGGCTTGACCTCTGTCTGCAGCGACGCCTCCCAGCGGAACCCGGGTCCCTTCAGGCGAAGCGTGGCTGAAGCTCGTCCATCTCAGGGCTCCGGGGTATGGTTTTAAAACCCATGTCTTTGGCCACTGTCACCGTCAACACAGCAGTGGCCAAATCCCCCCCCGCCCCCCTCCCCCCCCCTCCCGTCCCTTCCCTTCTCCCTTCATCGCCGTTTAATTCGGGCTCCGCTTTCTCCCGTCGGCGGCACGTCGCCCTTTTAATGATTCAGCTTTTGCGAAGAAGCGGCTTTTGTACAATGACTCGCCGGGGAGGCAGCCGCATTAAATAAATAAGAGTGATAAAATGTAGACCTCATACATTTCAAAGCTAATGCAACTAGCGGGGCGCGATAGGAGCAGCTGCACACAGTCCTGGAGCGGTAATTTGATTGATTTGTTGTGACAGCAGCCAAATAATTGAGAGTGAGAGGTGCTGGCGGAGATGAAGCGCAAGGCAGAGGGAGGGAGTGAGAGGGAGGGAGTGAGAGGGAGCGAGGCAGGGGGGTTTTTTGCGCGCAAGTCAGTCCCAGCAGATACGGCACCCGGGTTCTCATCTCTGCCATTGATATCTGCCACTGGGTTTATTGTTTGTCTTCAATAAGCAGCTTGGAAACGCGTTGGGGTGCTGCTTTTTTTGTACAACAGAACGAGGGCGGGCGGGTGGGGGTGGGGATGGTGGGGAGGGGATGTCGGGGAGGTGGAGGTGTGCTGGGGTGAGAAAACACCAATCAAAACGTACAGAGGGGCAATCAACATTCAGGTGCGCTATACACATATGAAAACAGCGACGGTCCCGGGAGACGCGTGATTTATACTCTGGCGTCTTTTCTCTTGTTTTTTTGAAGCAGGGATGGAGGTAAATTTCCCACTTGTTGCAGACGTGCTCGTGATTTGTTCCAAGCTCATCGAACCTCCACTGCGTAATTGCTCAAAGAGAAGCGAAACGAGACAAAGGAGGGACGCGCACGGTTTATTCCTTGAGGTTTGTTTGCGTCCCGCGACGCTTGTTGTTGACGTTGTTGCGCCGCTTCCATGGCGGCAGGATACAGTAGTAGTGTTGCCTTGTTGTGGGTTTCTTGTTTTTTTTGTTTTTTTTCAGCCTGAGCCCCTCTGGCTTTTGACTCATGTTTTGTTTCAGTGGATGGTGGCGGTGTCACTCTGGCTCAGCCGTGCCACAGGACAACAGGCTGCCAGACCCTGAAATAGAATGAAACGAGGGGGGGAGAAAGAAGGAAAGAAAGGGAAAAGAGATGTCGGGCAAGTGGTCATGTCATGTGGCTGTGAGCAGGAGGAGGACAATAATATTGTTAATCAGATGTGGCTGCGTCTGCTCCTCCCCAGCCAACCCTGGCATCTGCTCCCACTGACACACGCCAAGGGGACGCTGTTCGCCAAACCTGCTGCAATAAAGCTACAAACGACAACGACAACGCAGTCTCTCGGCGTGGCGCTGCGTGGGCTGTAATGCACTCGCTAAGTTGATCTTTTATGGCACAAGTGTGTTTAAAGAGGAGGAGGAGGAGATGCTGCGCGACGGCTCCCTTGAATTAGGATTTTGTTTTCTGTGACAGATCAGATTTCCATCGACTGCGGTCACAGTTTACAGATTGGCTCTGGTGGCTCAACTGCTGAAAACAAACGTACGTCGCGCTCTTTGTCTGAAGATACCCTCATGAAACGAGTTGCGTGCAAAAAATTAGATTGTTTTAATTACGATTATATAATTTTTGCATAATGGGATCCTCCTTCACTGTTTTATGTCTGTGTAGCAAGATTTGATAGGAGATCTGAGGTTAGTCTGCCTCCATCAGTAGAAAGAAAATGCTGCTTTTGTTTGTGTTCAAGTAGACTTCTTGGTCACAGGCTCAATTTATTAATCTGATTTTAACAACACTCAATTAATGCGTTGTTCTCCGTGATATTTCAATTGCGCAGTGCTCCAAGTCGGGTCCCTGACCAATTGGCCCCCCGAGTCGTTTTCTTCAAATGACATCTCACTCCCCCCCCTTGGTCTTTTTTGTTGTCGTTTCTTTTCCCTGCAAGATTTGCTGTAGGTCTGCCACAGTGCCGGGGCCTCAGCTCAGCAGCTTTCAGCAACAATCTGTAGTCAAGCATTTTAAATGAAAATTGATTTGTGATTTACATGGTCAGCGAGGGGAAAATGAACTTATGAAATGTTGTAAATGAAATATTAGACAAGGCGCAGTTGGAGAGTGCAGACAGAGATGGTAATCTTGCGGAACCTTGAATTCCCGCCTGGCAGAACCGGGGTGACATTTTTGCATTTATCTGTGTTCTGCATGACTTGTAATGTTAATGGTAATTTTATGGAATTGAACCGGAATGAAGGGAGGGAAAAAAAGAGGGGGAGGCTGTTATCGCAGATTGCCTCAAATGGGGAATTGTGTAAAGTGGCACAACTGCATCCTTTATTTTTTTCCGCCGTTCCACGGTAATGTGTCTTATTGCATGATCCGCTCACTAAGGACGAATGTGTGTATTCAGCCCGTTAATATTACTCTGCACCTTAGCTACGGGACCAGAAAAACCACTGACTGCTGTCGTTTGATAGTGTGAGCGCTGCATTTACATACAAATGTATTTTTTTTGCCCAGTGATTCTTTGTGTGTCCAAGTATTTTTAAACTCATGCCAAATAGAATTAATTAAAATAAGTCTGCATTACCATTAGAATTTAGCTTAGTTTTTAATATTAGTCAAATGTCTCAGCAGTTAAAACCTGTACAATACAATTTAGCATATCTGATATAAAGTGCAATGTAAACTAACATTTTATTAATATGGATCCATCGTGGTCTTAATAAAACAAGCCAATCAATGCGGCATTACGCTTTTATCAATACTACTTGCACTCAGACCAGATGTTCCGATTTTGATCAATACGCTGTGCAGTGAACGTTTCCTTCCTTCTCCGGCCTTGTGCAGCCGCATTTATGGATTTTCATACAGCTCCTTCTTCTCTAAAAAAAAAAAAAAAAAAAAAAAAAAGGTTGGGGTGGGTGGCAGAGGGGAGGTGTAACAAAGGAGAAATAAAAACACAGCGCGATCCAGTCGAAGCAGAGTAGAGTGTGGTCATCTCCAGAGGTCATCTCGAAACCCCAGTCTCTGGTTCCACGTCTGTGAAACCCAAAGAGTCTGCGGTGACGTTTGTCGGCAGATGGTTTGGAAAAACCCAAACCCCCCACCAACCAGCCTGACCAGCAGCGACGTCTCAGCTGCTGCTAAAAGCTGTCCGCGGTTAACAACCGCCAACCGGGTCCTAATTACCTTAATTAATGGCCGAGGTGTCTGGGGAGGCGGATTTGTGGCGCTTTTATCAGTATCATTGCAGCTTAAAAGGTCCCGCAGGAAGCCTGAGGAGCGTGTCAGTCCTGCGGGCGCTGTATCTTCTCTAACTGCAGACGCATCACAGGGGGATCCTGTGGCGCTGGCGCAAAGCGTCATGTTTGGAAAGGATATCTTTAACTTACAATAATGCCGGTGGGGGAGGTGGGAGGAGGCCCTCGATGGAGAATATTTCAGGCTGGAGAGAGAGAGAGAGGAAGAAAAACAGGCCTTTCATGCCTTTCAATCAGAATATATTTTCTACCTTTCTCCCGCGCACACACGCATGCACACACACATGCACGCAAGCCCCTTTTCCTGAATTACGTGCCGCATTTCACAATGACAAAGTAGACTTGGCGCCGTTTTTTCCAGCGACCGTGCTGGGTTTTTGTTCACTGAGCTCTAACTGTGAAATTAGCCCCTGCTACTTTCATTTTCCAGCTGCAGTGAAATGGTTAAAAGACACAGATCAGCCGCTATGAAAATAGAACGGACTCAACAGAATCGCTTCCCCCTCCTCACCCAGGCGGCATCCCCGTCCTCACCCCAACCCCCCCGCCCCCCCCCTCCCCTCCACCGCTCCTCACCTCCCTCCCTCCCCTCCAAACCCGTCAAGGCACCTTGTCCGCATCCGGAGGAGGCTTGTAAGTTTTTTTCGGGAGTGCATACATTTCTGTTGATGATATATTGTCCCGGTGCGGAATTTCATTTACCGCCGCTGCCCTTTGCTGAACCTGTTGCTAGTCAGCGAGCACGATAAGCGCATAAGTAGCGTGCCACTTCATTCATCATACATCGTTCTGGCCTCTCAAATATCTCATATGCGATTCAGTCGGGGGGGTGGGGGGGCGGGAAACTACTAAACCGGCACAAAAGGATCCCACCAGGATCTGGCGCAGAAGTTCGATGAGACGGCGCGTCCAGCCGAGTGCGCCAGCTCCAGCCATTCTCAAGTGCACTATTTCAGAGACGCCGCGCCGCATTCTGTGCGTTTTTTCACACACTGTTTATGTTGCAGAGGGCGGAAGATGTGTCGAACATCATCCCGTCCGACGCTGCATTTTGGAATGCGCGCTTTTTTTTTTTTTAAGACTCCCCACCACCTCCTCAATCATCGCGGCTGCGCCGCCTTGTATTAAACAGCATTAATAATCACAAGAGGCGCAGTGTCACTCAGAAGTCTCTGCATCACTGAGGCAGACAGAGCTGCGCTGCCGGGCATGTTGTTCTGTGTGAAAGTGCTTACACGCTCCCTCAGACAACCAAAGGGAATAATTAAAGACAGAAGATGGAGGCAGAAGAATGGAAAGCAAATCCCATTGTTTGGCCTTATTTCATCGCCGCCAATTTTTTTTTCTTCTTCTTCTTCTTCTTCTTCTTCTTCTTCTTCTCCTCTCTCACTTGCTTTCCCTCCCCAAATGCACTGTGGGTATGTGGCAAGCTATCAAAAAGCCGCATGTAAGCCGAGCGGCGCAGAACAAAAGGCCTTATGATGTCCTTCTCATACCAGCCGCTGTCTTTTGATTATTCTACAATCATTTTGTATCTGTGTAAGTCGGAATGGGAGGGAAGGCTTAATAAACCCCATCATACACAATACTTTAGCTGCTCAGAAACACCAGCGCAGCCGGTGCTCTTAATAATTTGAAAACAAGCTTGTTTTTTCTTGACTTATTCTCTTTTTTTACCCCCTTCTCGGTAGCATAATCCCCGCTCCTCCTCGCTGTTCAGATTGTTACCAGAGTGAGCCGCAATGAAATTGAAATTAAAGGTGAACTAGACTATTAGG
The DNA here is from genome assembly GCA_009823395.1 of Thamnaconus septentrionalis. Lineage (NCBI taxonomy): Eukaryota > Metazoa > Chordata > Actinopteri > Tetraodontiformes > Monacanthidae > Thamnaconus > Thamnaconus septentrionalis. The sequence goes on from CM020520.1 coordinate 4,746,464, forward strand.
CCAACTCGTCTCCACTCCATTTCTAGAACGGCAAATGTAGCCCCTCAATCTCTCTTAGCTTTTACTGTCAGTCAGAGAGCACTCAGTCATCTCCATGCATCAGACCCGCGATATTGATTTTTCCACCCACTGTAACAGCCGCATGAACATAAATTTTGCATGAGGCTTTTACTCGCGGCCTCCGCTTTGGTCTGACGACACATGATGGGACCGTGAACACTGTGTAATAACCCAGTCTGTTCTCCCAAGCAGACGAGCTCCTTTATTCTTAAAGAAAAGGGGTTTGGGGCGAAGTGTGCGTGTGTGTGTGTGTGTGTGTGTGTGTGTGTGTGTGTGTGTGTGTGTGTGTGTGTGTGTGTGTGTGTGTGTGTGTGTGTGTGTGTGTGTGTGTGTGGTTGGGGGAGGGGGGTTGCTTGTGGTCTCTGAAGGACAAAAGCAAAGGGATGTCTCACTGCGCTTCACAGCGTTACACACTGTTTACATTGTTTTCCAATAATGGGTAAACTGAAGATGCCGCTGACTGTAAACTGGGGCTATAGTTTAGTTTCATTAGTTTTATTTACATGTTTTGTGTCACTTTACATAAACAAGTTTAATTAATAAAATATATTTTTGGTTTAGCAAATCCATGAAAAAGAACATTTGCTGCACTAATTGAATTATCTTTCTTTAATTGGCATTGTCTGACTACAGAATGATGGACAAGTACAGTAGCATCAGATATTTTCTTCCCTCAATAAATTCATGTGTTTTTGTCTTGACTGGCAAATGATTCAATTAAAGGGCGATCGTCGCAGTGCGCATGTGCCCCAGACAGAAATGTCAATTTGTCTGGAACCCCCTTGTTCTCCGTCCGGGGCCCCCCCAGGAGTCCCCGGACCACACTTTGGAAATCAATAACCCAGTCAAGGGAACACCAGAGGGGCAACATTAGCGAGCACGCGGGGGGATGTCCCCGTAATGCGCCGGCGTCTCCGCGAAGAGGCTGGGATTCTTTGAAATGCCGCCGTCACGGCGAGAACTTGCTCCGCGCAGCTTGATGGCGGCGCCTCGCATGGCAAAGTCAAGGCATTATCCGCCGATCCCCGCGAGCCGTGTGGTTTACTCTCTCCGAGACCCCGCGGCTGTGCGAGGCAGCTCGAATCCTAACCGCCCGTGTTTCCTTGTAGTCGGCGGGATCCTCTGGAAAAGCGGTGCTGCGAGCGCCGCTCTTTGCCCCGCTGAGGCTCTCAGAAATGTTTTTCTTTTTTTTTTTTCCATCAGCAGTTTGCTGTTTCCGCTCGCAGGTTGTGTTTATTCGAGCCACACAAAGGCGGGAATGTATTTTCCACTCCTTTAACTTGATTTCCAACTGTAGGGATTCACTTGTTCATAAAAAAAATGAAGTGGGGTGTTGAACAACCTTGTGATGAAAACATCACGGAAGCAAAAAGCAGTGGAGAGTTTGAACTTAATTGTGGTGGACTGCATCAAGTCATTCGAATCAGAATAATAATAAAACTTTTCTGTCATAATTTTACTTGCCTGCTTAATGATCCTGGAAAGCTTTGGCTTGTCTTTAACATGCAATGAAAGCTCGTCTTTACCCTGAGAGTTGTGATGTGTCTCTTTACTTGAATTGATCACACCTGCCCGCCTCCCCTGTTGTCACTGCTGCCCCGGCTCAGTTCCGTCTCTGCGGTGGATTAATAAAAGTGCAGGAATGCTGATGTTATCCACTTCATCTGTGCTCCCGTCGAACCCTCAGAGTAAAAATGACCTTCCTTTGACGAGCTCCGTAATCACCGCGTCCCGGCGAGCCTAAATCTCCTCACCTCCCGTGAAGTAATTATGACCGCGGCTCAGTGAGGAGCCAACTGAGACGCGGGTTTACGGAGTTCCCGGCACAGGAACGTGCGTCCGGGCAACAATGGGGAGCTTGTTTGTCCTCCCTGGCCTCCCTCATTATTGAGCGGCAGCTGCGTTCGGACCCGAGCCGGGGCTAAAAATACAAAGCGCCGCGACTGTCGGACAGGTTCATCGCACACGTTGGGCGATTCCAATTGGCTCTTCACTCACAGCCCTGCCTGGATGACTCCAGACGAAGATGTTTTGACTTCATGGCAGCAATGATTTGGCCTTTTCCTGCTCTTAAACTAGGGATAAAAACCGCATCAGAGCTGAGTGGTGAAAACAACTCTCACGTCCCAGTGGGGAGGAGCATCTTGCAGCAGTCGCGCGTAAAGGGAAAAAAAAAAACCCTATTGATTTTTATTCACAAACTTAGTTTCCTTCTTTTCAAACTAGGTTCACAAACGGTTTCCGTCCTCGGTGGCGGCTGAGGAAAGTGGGATTCTTTTCACACCTTCTCTCTTGACCTTACACACAGGCTGCGGCACTCGTGCAGCCTGAGCCTGAAAAACTTTACAGTCCTTTTTGTGCGCGTGTGTGTGATTACAGGTTTTGCTCGCTCGCAAACATTTTTCTCGCCGGCCTTGAATGGACTTTTCTGAGGACTGTAATATGATGAGCAACGATCGCACGCAGACGATTTCATCAAGGTTCAAACACATCATGTAGCTTTTTTGTGTGCAGACCACAGATTCTGTTTGTGTTTTATCTGATAAAAGTTTTTCACAATGCTGTAGTGGCTCTGAGTTGTTTTTTTTTTTTCCATATTCACCATTTGGTTGTCAAAGTATCGTCTGTGTAAAAAGATGGGGGCTTTTCTGACCCGCTGAGACACAATGTGCAAACCCTGGTGTGTGCACAGAGGTGGCATCGGATTCAGGCCCCGCAGAGGAAAAAGTGCTGCACCGTGAGGAGGGGGAGCAAGAGGAGGAGGAGGAGGAGGAGGAAGCTGAGGGGGTGACTGAGACATCACTCGTAATGAGAGCATCTACCACCACCCACCCGCCGCCGCCGCCGCACGGAAAACAAAAATAGCATTTTGTCTGAGGGATGAGGCGGGCGTGACCTCGCCTTTCGACCTCTGACAATCAGTCTTGCCTCGTCCTGCCGCTCCCTCAGAAGCCCCGGGGCCTGGGACAGTCGCAGATAACGCTTGATTCCTACCGTGCCGCTAAAATAACGGCGGGAGGAAGAAAGCAGGGAAAGAAGAGTTTGGGGGGAGGGGGTGCGTGTCAGGCAGGCAGTTCTTCAAAGCGCCGAAGGTTGGAGCCCTCAGACTCCTGGCCGCTGCCGCTTGGCGCCCTCAGATGATTGTTGCTGAACTGTCTGAGCCCGAGGAACAAAATGCCCCGGTGGAGCCGCCGTCTGGTCATTTAGCGGCGCAATCCCGACTCGCTCCTGATTAGAAACATTATCATAGGCGGCGATGGCGTCCAAAACCCCTCAACCCTACCAGCTATCACCCCCACGCTTCCACCCAACCCGCCCGCCGGCCTGATGACTCAGAGAGGGGTTAGCAGGAGTTGGTTTTTTTTCCCTCCTCGGCGCAACTCGGAAGGCGAGACGTAAAACAAAGAGGCGCCGGGAGAGATTTAACGAAGCGCTATCGGCTCCCCGGCGCCCTCTCGGCACCCTCGCCGTCACGAGTGAAGCCCGCCGCCGCCGCTTCTGGCCTGCCGGAGGAGGAGAATGAGGAGGAGGAGGAGGAGGAGGAGGAGGAGGAGGAGGAGGAGGAAGAAGGAGCGCAAACAATTAACTGAGACAAGCCGCTTGGATTATGTGCTCGAGCAGAGCAATCCGGCGGCGGAGGCTAAAATAAGGAGCCTGTCTGTGCATGGAGGAGGGAGCGGATGGAGGGATGGAGGGTTGGTTGGGGGGGGGGAGTGGCGGGTCAGCGGTCCTGACAGTCTTAACAAGATGACAGAATTTATAAAGCGGCGCCGTTAAAGAATATAGTACCTGCGGTGTAGCCCTTATAATAAGGCCACATGGGGCTTCTTCCATATTCCCTCTGTATTTGTTTTCTTTTTGCCTCATGTCTTTTTATGTTTGTGTGTGTGTGTGTGTGCGCGCGCGCGTGCGTGCATGCGCGTGTGTGTTGTACCTCTTGTTCTGCGGCGTAATGGTCGACGCTGGAGGAAATTCTCCAATCGTCTTTGATCTTCGGCCTGGTTTCAATAATTTTCTGACAGAAATCTCATTTCATGTCTCTGCACTCCTCCTCCTCCCCCGTCTCCCCCCCTACTTTTGTTTTCTCCGGCTTTGTTCACCCCTCCCACCCACCCTCTCTCCGTCCTTAAATAGGGCTCAACATTTTGTCGTTTGTGAAGTTGCGATGGAAAAGAGGCGGTCCTGTTTCTGTGGCCAGACGAGCCTCGCCGTTCGCACACGCCGATACATAATTCATGGTCAAGGAGGGAGGGGGGGGGGGGCTGCGAGAGAGGTGTCAACGTGTCAGAAGTGCTGAAGAAATGCAAAAAGTGCACTGTTTACTGGCTGCCTGTGGCCGGGGCGGCTGCAGGAGGAGGAATGAGGATGATGATCTGGTCTTCATCAAATGTTCATCTGTGCCTGTCCTGCAGTGCCAGTGACCGGCGCTAATCAAAGACTTGTCTGCGCCGATGTTTTATTCATCTTTCATGAAGCAACCATCCCTTCAATTATTTAAGTGCATTGATTCTGTATGTATACAAGCTTGTCTGCGCCTCTGTTCACAATTGTTCGGCGGGCTGATCAGTCGACGTCGGACCCTTTAAGCAAGCATTTGTTATTCGCTCTTTTGTGTTTTAGACCATCTATTTTTTATTTTATTTTTTTTCAATAGCAATGTTGCTATTATAGCCTGGCTTCTTTCATCATGCATGTGCACACTTGTGCATTATTTTGCTTTTCTTTTGCTTCTTTGCTTCTTTGTGTTTCTCACAGATGCTAATTTCTTCAGTCATAACAGATGTCAAGTGCAGACCTGGGCTCTCTGTGGGCAAGCGGCCTATCAGACGCCAGCCCACACATCAGGTCACTAGCGTCCCTTTTTTCCGCTTGTGCATGAACCCCAGTGGATCTTTCCAAGGCCGCTTATTCATCCGCTGGGAAACGCAGCGTTGCTTTAAAGGGCGCAAGCGGCACTCAGACTGGGGAAGGTTTTCTGTGTCAGGTCTGGTTTACTGTAAGACTGAAGCTTTCTGAATGCAAGCTCTGGTACATAAAAGAAAAGAATCATATCTCAATGAAGCTGCTGTGTTTCACATCAAGAAGCTCCAGTGTGTAACACAAATTGTGTATTAGCCTGTGTTCTTTTTTATGATTTGAGACTAAACGTCAAATCAACCAATTTAATATTTAGATGTAATTCAAATAATTATCACTGTGAGATTAATTTGGGGCGATTCGTATTCGTCCACACGTGGCTAAAACCTCTCTTAGCCTTGGCTTTTTTTTTTTTTTTTTCTTTTACGGCATAATTATGATGTAGAAATTAAGCTTCCGATCTCGTTCCCCCACTTATTGAATTCAATTAGTTAATGGCTTTGTTTCTGAAGCCTTCCCATAAAGATTGATGTCTCTCTTTTCCTGCGAGCTCTGGCTATCGAGCCAAAGATTCTGACATCCTCCAAGTGACAATGAAAGTTTTGGCTCCAGAGAGAGCAATTATACCAGCCGGTGCCTGATAGCTTTGTTCCCCACCAGCGAAATTAAATTTGCTCGCTTTTCCACGGCATCTAAAGTCCCTCTGGGACGTTGTTGTGGCTCCGTGCTATTTGCATATGTCTCAGCATTGGGGCGATATGCATTCCCACACCTCTCTGAATGTGTGTGGACTCGTGGCAAAGGTGTGGGCATTTCCCCGGTCTGGGGGTTTTCAGATTGCAAAGAGAGTCTCCAACAGCTCGCTGTCCTTTCATCAACAGCTACCTCATCACTGAACTCCCAGCTCCAACACCTGCAGCAGCTCCAGCAGATGCAGCAGCACCACCACCATCAACAGCAGCAGCAGCAGCAACAGCAGCAGCAACAACATCAGCAGCAGCAACAGACTCACTCCCACAGCCAGAACCAGCTGTCCTCCCAGCATCACATGACTCCGCCCAGCCAGCAGCAGACCTCGGTCCCCTCGCCGGGATCCGCCTGCTCGTCCGCCTCCGGCCAGCCGCCGCTCTCGCCGCCGCATCGTCCCAACCAGTCGCCGGCCCGCAGCCTCCCTTCGCCCGTCACCCCGCCCATGCCTCTGCCGGTGAGTCTGCACCTGCATCACGTTCATCACTGCTAACTCCAAATATGTGCTTCTTGAAAACCTGCGACTGTCTGGGCAACTTGGTCCACGTCCCATCAAATATTCTAAATTCATTCAAGCCAAATTCAGCTCGCTTGCAGACTGACGGCGCATTTCTGCATTCAGAGCGATTTGGATGTGCTCCTCTTTCCTGCTAACATGCATTAACTCAGAGCCGGCCAGGCAGGAAGCATCACTCACATCGCGCCGCGGCTTTGAGGAGGAAGCGGAGGTTATCTTACCTTTAGGCTTTGGCCGTGTAATCAGCCCCTCAATCTTGGCTTCTCTTCCTGCTCAACCTCCTTTTTAGTCACTTTGTCCGTCCATCCATCTCGGGCCTTCTGTCCGTCTGCTTGTCACTGTGCGACGATAATAACCTATTTTATATCCCTGCGGTTTCATTTCTGGTGGAGACTGGCCAGGGTCGCCTTGCTGTCCCTGGTCACATTCATCAGCGTCAGGCCCTTATTGGGTTGTGGCGCAACCTTCTTTATGGCCAGGATGAGTTGGGCTATTTGTTTCCCGCCCCTCCAGCCCTCTCAGGCCCTGTCACGGCCTAGTGAGACTCAGCAGGAAAAACAGCCTCTGGATTTTAATGGGCTCCAAAAGGCTAGCAGCGTGCGCACGTGCGCCAAAACACTGTGCAGTCTAGTCCACACTGTCTGTCTGCACACAATGACCAACAAAAAAAACCAGCAGATTTACTGGGCATGAGTTGGCGTAAACACTGGCCACGTGTTGTGAAGTGGCCATGTCAAAAATGTCACGCTCAGATTGGGCAAACACACAAGATTTCCTTGATAAAAAGTGCTGTCAGCACTTCACAGTGAACCTTGCACCAAACAACACGCTACTATCACCGTGCAATAATTATTCTCCTGCAAGTGCCTGTACGTATCTTTTGTGTTTGCATAACTTTCACCTTTCCTTCATCCTCAGTTGTCCCCACCAAAATGCTTCCTCACATGAGACATAACGGTGTGCATGGGCCGATGGCAACTGCAGTCTCCACTTTAGCTTAACAGAAACTACACTTTTTGCCCCCCTGACCCTGCACACCTCATTCTTGAAGCCATCGCATGTCCTTGTCCTGCTTTTGATGGAGAAATTGACAATAAGGTTACATCCTTATTTAAAAAAATAAATGCTGAGCAGCGTTTGTGTCTCCCTATAAGTGCGCATTCACACCAATCTATTGAGGGTTGTTTTATACCCAGCCTGCAGAGTGAATGAGAGCTTCTCCTCTATATAGATGGCCTTCCTCTGGGAGAGGCAGCGAGGCTGATTATGAAGAGTGAGGACGGTCCTTTGAAGGGGGGGGGGGGGAAGAAAAAAAACGTCCACATCAGTATCATTAGGATATTGCCTCATCAAATGGGATTATGTGTTTGGATGAGTGTGTGTGTGTGTGTGTGTGTGTGTGTGTGAGAGAGAGAGAGAGAGAGCCAGGACAGAGAGTGGTGGTGGAACAGCCCTAAAAGGTTTAGACTGTGTGGGTCAGCGCTGGTGAGTGTGTCACCCAGCAAGGTGCTCGCCCAAGGACAGGCCGCAGCCTCAGCACCTCTGCTGGCTTCAATAGGATTTGAACAGCGGCTCCGCCCTCCCCCGCTGCCCGGTTCGTGATTGGATTTTTCTTTTTTCTTTTTACGTCCGCCGCGTGCCGGAATCGCTGAGCAACTTGCTGGCTAATTGCCGCAAGTTTTTAATTTGGGTGGGCTCCCTGAGCTGAGACCAGGAGGAGGAGGAGGATGAGGAGGAGGAGGAGCAGGAAGGTGTGTCACTTCTCCCAGGGGAAGCGTTCTGTGTGCTAACTTTGCGTTACAATTAGCATACTACAATCAGCATTGCGCAGATAACGCCCCCTATTTCCTGCCGTCATTATTCGGAGGCAGCCGACTCACCCAGCCGTGAACACTACTTGGCAAAAAAATAGAAGAAAAAAAAACAGCGGCGAGACACAAACACTCATTATGTTCCAATTAATGCGCCATTGTAATTCTCCTCTCACGGGACGCCTGCGAAATTCTCTCCGCGAGCCAATAAGTGAGGAAATCCTCAGCATTCATTACATCCCTGGTGTTTTTAGTGCTCGGTGTTTTCCAATTTGAGAGACAAAATGCATTAATTGGCTCATTAAGAGCCCTATTAGAATACGAATCGCACCACAACAGACGGCGTCCCCTCGAGTCCGCGGCTCAAACCCAGATTACTGCGGCTAATGTGGTTAAATGAAGTAAGAATTTACCACTTTTTTTCTCCCCCCCCTCTACCCTCTCCCACCCCTCCCCCCGGCATGCCGGCTACAGTGAGATGTTGCTATTGGCTGCCCGGACGAGCCGCCCCGGCGATGACAAATAGACGCAGGAGATTATAAAATTTGCTTAAGTGTGTTAATGGGCTGATTGCGGGAGCATGCTGGATTTCGCTGGGAGTTGATTGATTAGAGCCGTGGGTTTTCTCCACGCCCGGGGAGCTCGGGGATTTGATGGGAGGTCGGGGGGAGGCGGCGCTCGCCAAGTCGGTTACACCAGAATTGATCTTAATTAGATCTGAAAGACCTGCCACAGCAGAATGGTCCCGGCGATTAAAATGAAAAACAGGAGAAATTACTGATCAAATTAATCATAATGTCGGGGTACAGCTGTAGGTCTGGTGTAATTTGCCACTCCAGTGAGTTACATCAGCCCCAGCCAGCGAGAGGAGCGGCGGCACATACTGATCCGTGGCAGCGGGGAAGCTTAGGCCAGCCCATCAACTCCCTTCTCTCTCTCTCTCTCTCTCTCTCTCTCTCTCTCTCTCTCTCTCTCTCTCTCTCTCTCTCTCTCTCTCTCTCTCTCTCTCTCTCTCTCTCTCTCTCTCTCTCTCTCTCTCTCTCTCTCTCTCTCTCTCTCTCTCTCTCTCTCTCTCTCTCTCTCTCTCTCTCTCTCTCTCTCTCTCTCTCTCTCTCTCTCTCTCTCTCTCTCTCTCTCTCTCTCTCTCTCTCTCTCTCTCTCTCTCTCTCTCTCTCTCTCTCTCTCTCTCTCTCTCTCTCTCTCTCTCTCTCTCTCTCTCTCTCTCTCTCTCTCTCTCTCTCTCTCTCTCTCTCTCTCTCTCTCTCTCTCTCTCTCTCTCTCTCACTCTCTCTCTCTCTCTCTCTCTCTCTCTCTCTCTCTCTCTCTCTCTCTCTCTCTCTCTCTCTCTCTCTCTCACTCTCTCGCTCTCTCTCTTTCTCTCTCTCCCTCCCCTCCACTTGGTATGGCTCGGGTCCTCCTGACCCAGCTGCGCCATCCAGTGGAGCTCCTGCACGTTGACCCTCTGTGCCTCCGCTCCAGTCGATTTTTTTCCCTCTCGTTTTTTGCCAAATCTGCCCGATTGCGTCACCTTAACGTCTGCGCTTCCGACAAACAATTTCCTCTTTGTCGCCAGCACACTGCGCCTCGCCTCCAACCTTGGTCAGGGTCCGGCTGTCCTGTTGTTGTTTTTTTGTTTTTTGTTTGGACGCCCCCTGACGGAGATGGAGGCTCCCCGTCCTCCTCCGGCCGCCGAGACTCTCTCCATCCCTCCGTCCGTCCGTCTGTCTTTGTTGTGTGTCTGCATCGGCTGGCCGCCGCGGTCATCTCCATGATCGCTGTCAGAGCCTCACACTGGGCACCGTCCACTCTCCATCCCGCACACTCACAGGGGTAATTACAGCCCCGGGGGCCCTCTGCTCTCTCTCCCGTCCTCGCGCTCCACAATTTACCACCAAAGCGTCCGCCGACATCTCTCTCTCTTCTTCTTCTTCTTCTTCTCCTCCTCCTCCTCCTTCCAGCGTCGCAACCCCGACATCACAGGACCGCAGGGCCTCAGACCCACAAGTGCTGCAATTACCTGAACCGCTCCTCTATCCTTTTCTCCCCCCTTCTCTCTCTCTCTCTCTCTGGGTCTCTCCTCTCCCCTCTCTGTGGCTCTCTGTGGCTCCCTCACTCTGCCCCGGCAATCAGCCTTCATTAGAAGCCTCTGGTGAAAAGCCGTCGTCGCCAAGGTCAGCGGCCGCCAGCCGCAGCGGCCTTTTCTGAGGCCGCGGCTGTCCGCGCCCTCCGCTTCCCCTCGTCATCCTCCTTCCCTCCCTCCCACCCTCCTCCCATTCACTCCCACAATCCAACCTCCAGTCCTGGGCCCACCTCTGCCTCTGCCTCTGTCTCTGCTTGTGTCTCCAGCTGAGGCCTCCTTCGCCACTGCGCACTTCTTTCCAATTCTTCTTTCCAACCGCTGTCCAATTTGCTCCAAACGCCTTCTTTTTTCTTTCCCATTATATGAACATGTGTATGAAATGAGCCTCAGTGCATCGATTGATTGATTTTCCAGATCAGGCCCACATCTATTCAATTTAGCGAAACGAGCGGCCGCCATTCCACGGGGCGTTAAATCAAAATTAGAATGACACGCTTAAACGTGGCACTCTGCCGCGTCGATGAAACGGGCGGCGCTCGAGTGGAGGCTGGAAGCCCTCATCTGCTTTATGTGTCATAACTCAATCCAGGTTATTTTTCACTCTGAATTCACAAGTAGGCCTACAATTAAGACTGAAATCCTGCAGAAATTGCCAATTATGGCCACTGAGAGAGACGGAGGGTGCGGGTGGGAGGGTGTCTTCCTGAGGCCTTGATCAAATGAACACTGCATCAACTATATCATTCTAAATGCGATCAAACAGCAGGTGTTCATCCATCAGGCATCTGGGATCTGAGAACTGCATTGCTCTGATGAATAATCGCCACGCGCCAGCGTTCCATTGCTACCAGGTGAATTAGCAGCCAGGGCGCGTGGCTCTCGGGCAGCTCAGCACAACGTCTTATTAATGCGCGGCAGATCTGGCTCTTAAGAAGGCAGAAAATTGCCTTACATAACGGCCGCGCGCGCAATTTGGAAATACAAATGTGCACTGTTGACTGAAGCAGAAAATAAGACTGTTGCCCATCAACAGAAGCACATTTCATATGAATAATTATAAAGCATGGGAGCTAGATGAGGAAAACAACCTGACCATGACAGCTCTACTACTTTTATTTACTTCAAATGAGGGATTAGGCGGGGAGGGGGATCTACAGACTTAAGGACCGGGGACGGGCCCTGAATTTAGAAGGAAGGATGAACTCCCAATTTATCATATTTCCGAGGCATCTTCTCACACACAAAAAATGAGGAGACTTTTTCTCTGCAACTCCTGCAGCCTCCTCTCCACTCTGGGTCGTATTGGAGGTTTATGACCGAGCCGAGTTTGATATTTCCGTCGCTTTTCTGCGGTGGTCCGCCCGCGTGGCTCCTCCAAACCTGGCCTTGGAACTCTGCTGGTGGGCAGCGGGGTCTTGCAGTCGAGGCACCCTGCAAGAAAGGCAGCGGCGCCCGATCGGCCCACGTGCACGCCGGGAGCAAGGCGGCATTAGACGCCCACAGGGGAGCCTTCGCAGACGGAGCGGCCTGGGCCAGGGCTCACCTAACAGTGGATAAGGAATAGGGTTTCTTTAATTATGAGGGAAGGCTTTGACATTGAGTTCCATCCAACCGCTCCACCCCTCCACCCACCCAGCCTCCCCTTCCTCCTCAGGCTTCCAGACACTGTCTAAGTGCTCCGCTCTGCTGAGGAGGCCAGTCCCCCCCGCGGGGCGCGATTCCGCTGCCTGTAATTTCTGATGCCCATTAGTGACCGCAAACAGAGCACCGAGTTCACACGAGGAGTACAGCCGCCTAGCGCCGCCGCCGCCACACTGTAAGGAAAAAGAGCCTCCCTAATGCAGTGTTATTGCATTATGCCCTCCTCTTTGGACAGAGTCAAAACTCCTATTTGTGGTCCTGCTAGAATTTTAGAGGGGGGGGAGAATCATCGCTTCTCGTTCTCATAGCTGAATAACGGAGGCTGGATTTTGGTGTTTGAAGTGCATCGTCGACTCTGTGAATTGAAGCCACTTTGACCGTTTTGTACTCGCGTCTCATTAATGAGGAGTGTAATTTTTCTGTTTACATTTTCTTTTTTATTATTTCTTTTTGGCCTTAACATTGCAAATGTGCAATTGACAGCTTAACATCCAGCGAGGAAGAGGAGAGCTGCATAACCTCCCCCAAAAAAACAAAAACTTAAGGAATCAATACAAATATGGCGGTAAATGTCAACAATTGGTCTTCGCCACTTAGGTTGATTTTAACTCCATCCGGCAGTTTTACTTATATTTGGGACTCGGCGAGAGACAGAGAGAGAGAGAGAGGGAGAGAGAGAGAGAGGGAGAGAGAGAGAGCGTAGGTGGGGAAGGAGTAGAAGGGAGGGGAGGAGAGCAGATTTATTGATCAAGGGTGACCACATCTTAGCCACAGAGCCCCTCTGCCGTGATTAATCTTAGGTCTCGGAGTTGGCCAATGACACATGACAGGCCTCCCGCTCAAACTCCACCATTTCTCTTCATTACCGGCCGTATTTTTGGACACGGCGGCGGAGAGTAATCATTTACCTTTATTGTGTTTATAAAGCTGCGGCACGGTTGACCCTTCCTATATTGAATCGAGGACATCAAAAGATCACCGGACATTGATTAGGAGGATATTAAAGTCGCTCAAATGGTATATTTATATGTCAAACAACAGCGAAGTGAGGAGAGGCGGCGTCCCGCTATCCCCCCCCCCACCACCACCACCACCTAACGAAAACGGATGGGGAGTCGTCTGGCGCAACGGAAAACATCCCGTCAAAGCCGAGTGATGTTGTTCTTATTGCACGGCGCCGTCCAAACAAAACGACCAGGGGGAAAAAAGCGTTTGGATGACGTAACCGAACATTGGGGACGACGATTCCTTCAATTATCCAACTCTCCCGGCTCGTTTTCTCGCCACCGCAGCAGCAGCAGCAGCAAAGCTCGGCCAGGTTTGCGGCAGATTTACCGCAGCAGGGGCTTTAACGCTGTTGTGACTTTCATCCTGAGCGCGACGCCGCAATAACGGTGGTCAGCGCTTTGCTTTGCTAATCAGCGTCGCCAGGAATTTTTCTAAAATTTCATATGTCATGAAACGGCAAAATATTATAGATCAGGAAAATAATAATAGCGTCATGGAAAATGTAGTTTAACTTTGATTTTTTTTTTTTTTTCATATATATGTATGTCTCTTACCAGAGGGAAATATATAGCGGGCCAGAAGTGATTGATGGCCGAGAACCCGATCTGAACCTGGACGCCGCACAATTATCAACAAATGGTCCGCGGCCGGATTCCCATGTAGTGATTGAAGCCGCTGTTAATTTCACACGGAGGTAATGAGTGGGGAGATTGACGGCCACTGTCCGCCACTCCATCACGTCTTTATAGTGAGTCGGAGCGTTTTGGCCACTCTCTCCGCCGCTTCATTTGCATTTCGCCTCATTAGACGCGGCCGCCCGCCACGTCCATTTCCTGCCGCTAATGCCTTTTTATTTGATCAGCCGCCCCGAACGCTTTCGCGGTTTAACTAGCTGTCATGCCGCCGCTTCGTATGACATCACCCCATTAGCTGCCACACCCCTCAACACCCACCAACCCATCCCCTCGGTCCTGATTGTCACAGGACCAGGACGTTATCTCAGCTCTGTCTTGTTCTAATCCATCCGTCGCATCCCCAGTGTTTTTCTGAGAGACTGAGGAGGACTCTTTTACAGATATATAAATGTTTTTTGTTTTTTTCTTACAAAGGCCGCGGCGACAAAAGAAAAAAGCCCCGGCGGGTTGAGAGAAAGTCGATGGCCTGGAGAGCTTCAGAGTGCAGGACCACTGGGCGAAGGCCCGTCCAGCCGAGGGACCGGAGGTGTTTTGGAGGGCCTAATGGCATTTTGATGTTTATAAGCGCGGCGGATATGGGTGGGGGAGAGGATTGGGGGGTGGGAAGGCGCTGAGTTTGGTGTGGGAGAAGGGGGGAGGCGGAGGAGGGGAGTCAGCAGAGGACTGACAGACAGAGAACGTGTTTTCTCATGTCACAGCTGATTACTTTCACTCCAGAGTGGCAGAAAAGAGCAGGAGAAGACGGAGGTGTGTGTGAAAGAGTGACGGAGGCTCCCATGTTGTTCCACAAAAGGACTTTTTTGTGTCCTTTGTCAGAAACAATATTCACATTTACTGGTGTGCATCACAGAATGCGGAGGTTGTGAGCCTGTTCCGTGTTCCCTTAACTGAGCAAAATCTAGATTTTTGCGTTAAATCCTTTATTAGAAATAGCAGACCATCTTATTCTGCTTTCAAATTACTGGCCACTGACAAACAATTACCTTATGTCTTTTATTCTCTTTGAATAACCGCAAATATATCCTAAAGCTTTATTTCGGGGAATCGTCGATGGCAGAGAAGATTCTTGACACACTCAGCAACAAACTTTGCCACCTACTGGTGTATAAACAGCTCTGTGTTGCTCCTTTTTTTCTTTTTTCTATTTTCCAAGTCCAGAGCGGGAGGGGGAAAAAAAGCAATTAAGTTTCCAATGAGCACACATGAAAAGGGCAAAAAACCAAGAATAATCTCCTGTTAGTTTTGTGTCAGACAATTTTGGGCTCCTGAAGTCTCTCCACGCTTGTGCGAGGACACGATTTTTTTTCCCCGCTTCTATTTTTTAAGATTACACGGGTTGCTGCGCCAGGTGACCCTCATGGTCAAACGGCAGACTTTAGATTTCCTCCCATTTACAGGGTGTGTGTGTGTTTGTGTGTGTATTTTTAACAATTTGCAACCTTTTTTTTCTTCCCGTCCTCAGATGTGTTGACTTGGTTTGTGAGCCGATCCCCCGTGTCGCCCTGCTGCTTTCCTGCCGTAATGAAGCAGAAAGTCGCCTTGGCTCCGCAGGCCAAAAGGCGACAGGATGATGTCATGTGATCTGGCAGAGATAGTTTTCTCATATTTCGCCGACCTCCCTTTTATTTACATTTACTCCTTATCTCTGCATCTTTGGCTTCGCCAGAGTGCGTCGCAGTGGCCAACACTGTGCCCGTTTTTCCCGCGACGCTGTGAGCTCGCTCGCTGTTTATCTCCGGCAACACATGCAATCAGTCCAAACGCCGGGCCAGCTCTGTCATTTTGTGCCTCCCGCCGAGGTGTTGAGAGGAGTCACCGTGGCGGAAAATCACCTGTTTAGGTGTCGAGCGAGGCGGCGGCATCTCCTCTCATTCCAGGGGCCTCTCCTTTCAAACCAATACATACATGCAACAATAAAACCTGCCCTCTTCTCCACTGAGATTTTGCCGGAATAGTGGCTATAGGGCTATCATTGAAGGAGAACACAATGATTGTCGTTGGAATAATTCCTAAAGCTTCTCTGATGGCCCGTCGCTCAGCTTAGCCGGTCGTCTTTATTGATCTTTGCCCTCTTTCACTGGTTTTACCCACAATATTTATCCCGGAGTTAATGCGGCATAAAGACGTATAACCTATTACTGATTTAAACAGAGTAATATAGTCTGATGTGTCTTTCTGTCAGGCTGTATGTCAAGATTTGTGCGCAATGCAAAGACAAACACACAAGCACCAGCTTAAACTTTATACTTGGAGAGAGCATCAATTCTCACTTTTAATGCTATTTTATAAAGGAAAATTCTCACACGCCACATAAACTTCAATCCTACATGCTTGAGACGTTTAAAATCTCAACGTTACCCCACAAAATGCCAAATTCTTTTGGAGAAATGCTGTGTAAAATTTGCCCAACAAGAAAATCGCAATGTCCTGATGTCCCGCGAGCTAAAAAAATCCACCTTTTCTAATGTTCTGAGACGTGAGGCTTGTGCGAAGGACGAGCGTGCGACCGATAAAAGACAATCCTGCGATTATCGAGGAAAAACTGGATGACTTTCAGGAGGGGGCGGGCGGAGGCAATATCAATCACGGCCAATTTGAGGCCACCAACATGAAATATGATTTCATAAGACAAATGCGGTGTCATTCTTAATGTGCTTAACCTTTACTGTCAATGAAAAAGTATTGATCGCCCGGCGGCATTTTTTCATCATTTGATTTCAGAAAGTGTAATAATATATGGTTGTGGGCCCTGATAAAAGATAAATGGCAACCGAATGATCCCTACATGAACCAAAGCAGAATCCCCTGCAGAGCGCCGCAGCCTGCAATATCTCCTCTCAGCTCGGCGCATTTTGCATCGCAACACATAAACTTAACTTTTAATTCCAGTGGCTTTTTATTTTTCACTATGTTGCTGAGCTGGAACAGGCAGCAGGGAACAAACGGGGCAACATGCTCCCCCGACCAGCGTTCCTATTATTCCTCCTATCTCCCCCTGCTCTTTGATCTACTCGCTCAACCTAATAAGACTTTGCTCTGCTGCACGACAACCAAATCAGCGGAGCATTTTCAGCCGGCTAATAAGTAGTTAGTTTGATTTATAAGGGTAATCTCCCCAGTGTGGCAACCTCTTTCCCAATGCAAAGAGCCCTTTCCACCACGGCCAGCGCTGGATGAGTCCATTACGGCAGGCAAGAGCTAAGATTATTTTAAGGCCCTTCCCTTTTGAACCTGACCATGTGACGCAAGGAGGGGGGCGGATTTTCTTTTTTTTTCTTTGTTTGTTTTTTTAAAGAAGAAGAAAGAAAGAAAGAACTTCTGCCCCGTGCACAGTGAAGGCGCTGAGGCAACAGTGATGCATGGGCCACCAGTCGGCTCTATTGTTAGAGCAGAACGCTGTTGTGCCATTGCTGCAGGTGCAGAGGCTCGGCTCCGGCCTGTGGGGAGCCCCGGGGCCAGAAGCAGCACTTAGAGTGTTAAAATGCCCACTTATCCTCAGCCAAACTCCAGTTCTCGCTGCTTCTTCCTCTGGCTTCCATCCAGTCTCCCAACCGGCCTCCCAGCACGGCCCTCTGGGAGCTAAATGATGGACCACACTGGCGGAATATTTTTTTTTACAAGTAATCAAAGAGAAAAATATAACAACCATTCTTGACAGCAAACAAATGTAAATAAACAAAAGCAAACGCAATTCGAGATTTTACGAGAATTACGGTTTATGCGCTTCATACCATTCAATGGAAACACCTGCAAATCACACTTGTACTTGGTCGAAATTTAAAACCACTTTTATTTTGCAAAAAACTGTCATGGAAACGCAGGTGTTGACAATCCTGCAAAGCTGAAAAAAATATAAATCAACAAATACATCATGACGTTGTTTGACGTGGAGTTTTTTTTTTGTTGTTTTTGTCCCGCAGCAGCTGAACCCGCTGGCCAGCCAGGTGGCCGCAGCCGCAGCCATGGGCTCCATCGCCGGTTCTCAGGTGTTTGGAAACGCCCTGTCCAACCTGCAGGGGGCCACCGGACAGCTGGTGACCAACGCACAAGGACAGGTGAGCGCTGATGTCAGCTGAGACACAGACTGGATTCCGTGATTCTGATCCTTCCTCAGCGACCCCTGCATTAGCCCTCCCAGTGTGTATTAATGTGTTGGGTGGTGAACAAATCCCTTCTTTCTCTTATCCGCGTTGCGCCTGCCACAGTGAAACGCTGACCTTGTCATATTCACAGGGCGGCTGCAGAGCAGTTCCATCAGTAGCCGGAGGCCTGAACGATGATGCTTGTCATTGCGGGACGCAACCTGATGAATCATCTTAGCGCGAGGTGGCGCGCCGGCACCTATTGGAAAGGAAGCTGTGCGGACGGCGCGCCCTTCTCCCCCGCGCGCTTTCACTTTGCCGCCCTCAAACTTTTACACCACCGTGCCGATGGCACCCCATCCCTAAGCCCCTCCCCCCCACCCCAGAATTCATTTCATTCATCCCCCGACGCCACAAAACGCACCGACGCACGCTTCGTTTCTGATGTCAAACGGAGCACTTAGCTCCCGTGTCAGCGCCACCGGGGTCGAGCGCGCCACACCGTTCACACTTAAGTGTTTGCTCGAGCACTTAATGCTAAATGTCACTAATGAGACAGTATGGACTCGCTGGGCTCACACGAGGCGCCTGCAGCGCTGGGGGACCGATCACTGTGGATGTGGACTTTGACGGGATGCTCTGTGCTTTTGTAGCGTCTCGGCGGCTGACAACCCCTGACATAATCAGGTCACGGAGACGGTCAAAGCCCTGGGCTCCAGCCTTTCGCTCCCCGCCCCGCCTCATTATTCCGCAGCATTATTCACCGACTGAGGGCCTCTGAAACGGGCACCGCTGCTATCACCCCCCCCCACCCTCTCTGCCTTCAGCCTCTGCCGCTCAGGTGATTATACGAGCTAAGGCACAGGGTCGGAGGTCCAGCAAAACACAGGCAGCGATGAAAAGAACAAAGCGGACGCAGCCGTTTGAGGGGAGCGATCTGCTTTTTGTCTTTTCAGGTGACGCAGTGCAGGAGTTTCAAAAAAGTAAGAAGGAAAAAAAAAATCACAATTTCTTCAATGGATAAATGTCATGTTTTGTCTTTTGATCTCAAAACTTCTCGTCAAACTCTTGTCAAAAGACCCTTTTTTCATAAGTGAGCACTCAGGAGTCCTTGAGGAGTGTGAAGGCCTGATAAGCGTCTGCCGCTCGATACGTTTCTACTTTTTTTTTTTTGAAAGCTAAATTATATTGGCCCTTGGCCTTTTTGTACTCCGCCAGAATCAATGAGGCTCTTTTGTCCTTTATTCCCTCTATACCTCAGATTAATACCGTGAACACGAGCCGCAACCTCGTGAAGTCCCTCCGCCGCCACTCACTTTTCTCTTTCTGTGCAAGTCTGTAAAGGAAGATTCCCACCTTTTCCTTCATCCTTAATTTTTTTCCATACAAAACATGTTTGAAATGGAAGACATTAAGGGCTGTGCGCCTGTACATGTGGTGTGTGTGGCTCGAGTGAAGCCCCTGATGCTTTGTGTTCAAGGATCCATGGCTTCTCTTCCTCTCTCTCCTCCTCGGCCTTTGATAAAAGTCCTGCTGAGAAACAGCGACGCAGCGACTTCACGGTCGGCCCGTGAAGTGAATAAGGCCGGAGGCGGCTAAACAGCGTGTGCCCTGCGTATTGACGGAGGCTCCCGGGCCTTTAGATCATGTCTGACCTCGGCGGCAAACCCCTGTTGACCTTGTGGTTGTAAATCCAGCGCAGGAGCTCCGAGCATCGATTAGACTTCCGACCATCAATTAATCTGTCAATGCGACACAAGTTGCCCGACTGCCGATGTTGTCCGGTCTGCCGCTCCCTAAAAAAACCAAACTTCTGGCATTGAATTCGGTGCCGGAGGTTTAAATCAAAGCGCTAATTAACGTCCAACATTGTTTTGAAATCAAATGAAAATTGAGATCACCGCTTTTAGATGATGAAAACTGTCTTGATTTTCTTTCCAGTCCACCATTAAAGGTCCTCCTGTCGCTCTGATTGTTGCCATCTTTCTTTCTTCTTCTTCTCCTTCTTCTTTTTCAACTCTTTACTGAACTTCCCAAACATCTCCTCCCCTGGGCCCAATTCATCGCATGAATAGTGGTGGTGGTGGTGTTGGGGGGGGCAGAGCGATATTGTCTGGCCACCGTGGCTAAAGACACAGATTGGCTCCGGCCGGATGAGATGAGATGACATTCCTGCCGGAGACAAGAGCAGCATAATCTTAATGAGTTCTGCCGGTGGTGGAGAGAGAGAGAGAGAGAGAGAGAGAGAGAGAGAGAGAGAGAGAGAGAGAGACCCGTTACACACATGTCACACGATCGGGAGCGTTGAGGCAAACACAGAAAGCAGGAGGGGAAAGGAGAAGAAGCGGCGTGACGAAGGCTCGGAGGCCAGGGAGGAAAGGGGATGGAAAGAAACGGCTGGAAATTCGTCGATGTAACTTCAGTGGGAGCTCGGAGAGGAAATCCAAGTTTGTTTGGCTTCGGCTTTTGCTCAGAAGTTGGCATGTAGTTTCCAAAGAAGCGTCTATTTCAGCACATTTTTGGAAGAGATAAGCAGCTCGGCGATGTTTATCTGCAGAGCGATGAATATTGCATTAATGACGCTGTGGCAAAAGTTAAAAACGAGCCCAATTTCCTGTAAAAAAAAAAATAAGAAAATATTGAGCTAATCAATCATTACTTCAAATCTAATCCATTATAATTTTAAAGATGAACTTTAGTGAGTACAAGTAAGTGTGTACGTCCACAACTCTGCACTCATTGAAAAAAAGATTTTAAAAAAGGGCACCAAACCCCCGGCAGAGCTCCCAGACCTCGCAGCGCAGCGTCTGGCCCCAGAGACGGTCCGAGGAGGGAGAAGCAGAAGCAGCAGCAGCAGCAGCAGCAGCAGCAGCACGGCATGATGGGAGCGGGAGCAGAGCGAGGCTGTCACTTTGCCCCTGCTCTCTATTATGCTTATAGAAGAGCCACTTAGTCCGGCGACGATGAATAATTGAGCGGAACAAGCTCGCTGCCGCTGTGCCGTGCGGCGCTGGATCACTGGGGCTTCGGGGGAGACGGGAGAGTCGAGTCAGGCACGGCAATAAAATATGCTAAGTGGCAGGAGAGCATTGCGGGGGTTGGATTTGTAAAGCCGGCGTGGAGAGAGAGATAAATTATCTCCACCCTAATGCGAAGTAACATAAGCAAATGAGCCGTGGCGAGGATGAATTACAGATTGTCGGCCCACCTTTCTCTCACTGATCTCTCCCGATTATGTCAAAGAGATGAGGGGGGAGGAGGGAGAGGGGGGAGGAGAGCACGCTAGCTGCCGACTGGAGCGCAGAGCAGCGGAGGCAGAGAGGCGGCCCCAAGCCTCAGCGGCCTGTAAGCTCTCAGCGCTTGCAGATGAAGTGGAGACAACTGGACTGGCTTTGGTGTCTGGAAGATTTTTCCTTCTCATCTGAAAAAGCTTCTGCAGTTCTGGGAAAAAAAATTAGCTCAAAGTTTGTTTCTCTGCAAGCAGCGCCAGTGGAGTCAGTGACGGCGACGGCCAGTGCGGTTTTTCTGTTTAGTCAGCTCACTGTGCTGACTGTGTTGGTTAAAGTTGGGGCTAATGCAGGCGTGGGCAAACTTTTTGACTGGCGGGGCCACAATGGGTTCTAAAATGTGACAGAGGGGCCGGAGCAGCAGCAGATGGATGGAGTGTTTTGGTGAGCCACCTTATCGGATGATAAACATATATGATGGGATATGTTGAAAACTGTGCTTGAATGTCTATTGACAATGGAACAAAAGCAATGGCAATTGTTGTTGTGTTGTGTTGTGTTGCCTTTGTTGGAAACTGGCCCTCCGATCAATGCAGAGGATTTCTTGTCTTTGCACTGTGGCCTCGTTCAGACTGGTGGGCATCTGGTCCGAGCCGTGATACCAGGGCGGGGGGGACTGGAGGAAGAGGGAGTGGGGGTGGCGGGGTCACTCGCAGCTCGTCAGCCCCCCAGATGACATTAACCTTCATCATGGTGAAGAGGCGCTGGCTGAGACCCCTGACCCCCCCCCAAAGCGCCACTCTGGGCCGCACTCTGGCAGCACTGAGAGCTAAAACGCTGCAGTGACACTCCGCCGGCCCCCTTTGATCTGCCCTTCCTGATTACAGCCACAAAGGAGAGGGACGCTGGGGGGGGGGTACCCCCGGGACCCCCGGGACCCCCGGGACCCCCAGAGAGGAATTAGAAACACAGGGTCTCGTCCCTCTGGTAGCGCCTCTTCTCTTCCTCTCATTGTTTCTGTTCTCGACCCGTTTCTCTCGTTTTCTGATTGCGCGTGTGTATGTGCGAGCGTGTGTATGTGCGACCGTGTGTATGTGCGTGCGTGTGTATGTGCGTGCGTGTGTATGTGCGTGCGTGCATGTGTGTGAGAGGAGAGAAAGGGGATAAAAAAAAAAAGAGGGGTCTCTGTCTCTGAGCGGTCCCGCTCCCTCTCATCAGAGACAGACAAAGGCACTTCAGCTCAAACACCAACACACACACACACACACACACAGGCGTCCCAGTCTTGGCCTGCTGATGGATAATTCAGTCAGTGGTGTGCACCATCACACACACGCAGGTATTCAGCGCTGACCTTTGCGCCGGCGCTCCCAGCAGTCTCTGCTGCGGCTTCACTTGCTCCGGCCTACAAAAAGTACCTCGGTGACAGATGATCAGCGGACACTTGGGCTTTTTATTTTTGGTTTGTTTTTTTCCTCTGTGTTAGAAAATAATAAAAAAAAAAGCAACAACCAACCAATGCCCTGATTAGCCTCCCGCTGGAAGACGCTGGAACGACCCGCTTGTGTTTCTTTTCTTTCCTTTTCCCCTTCTTTTTTTCTCCTGATCACAGGGGCAGAAAGTCTAAGGAGAGGTGCGCCGCGGCGCCGATCATTAAAAGCGTTCCAAACCTCCAGTGGCGTCTAACCTCCCTCCTCCCTCCCTTTTTTTTTTTTTTTTTAAACCGCCTAGCTGATTTCACCTCCTCTTTACCCCCTTTGTAGATAATTGGAACAATCCCGCTGATGCCCAACTCCGCAGGGCCCTCCAGCCAATCAGGGGGCGGCAACCCGGCGCTGCAGGTGCCGCCAATTACACCTCAGCTTCTGACCAACGCTCAAGGCCAGATCATCGCCACAGTCATCGGCAATCAGATCTTGCCTGTCATCAACACCCAGGGAATCACGCTGTCGCCAATCAAGCCCGGACAGCAGGTGACATAATGCGCTGATGCTCGCGCGCGCACACACACACACACACACACACACACAAACATGTTGAGTGTTTAAGTCGATCTCAGACAGATTTTATTGCAGAATTTTGAACTGAACGTCCTCTGATTGTCTGTTTAGTATGAAAATAAGCAGCTTTTGCACTGAAACGCATCTGGAAATGTTCTATTTTTCCTTCTCTCGTCTTCGCTCTGATCCCTTTTACTCGCCGCCGCCTTTATTCATCCCCCACCTAAACAAGTCCAGTTAACAGAATGTAACAGCGAAAATAACACTGAATTTTTAAGGCTCTGCGCTCAAACGAGACGCAAAACAGACGTGTGAACCGTGATGTCGGCGTAATTGCAGGGCAAAAGTTTACATTTTAAAGGCCGGTGCGGTGGTAGCGATGGACGAAAGACAAATAAACGTGGCTCCCAGAGACCGAAAAGGTTACTCTTCTTGATCGAACCGCTTTGCTTTCTTCTTTTTTCCCCCAGTGATAATGTTTACCCTTTTGTCTCCCTCCCTGCAAGGCTGCATGTACACATTGTTGGGGCGGGCATAATTTACGGTTGTCAGAGCCGGCGCTGCAGAATTTTTCCAGCCCGAGCCGGATAGATCTCTGACAGCTGACACTGTGTGTGTGTGTGTGTGTGTGTGTGTGTGTGTGTGTGTGTGTGTGTGTGTGTGTGTGTGTGTGCATAGCCGCTGACACCATCCAAACAAACACATGCCACGGAGAAAATAATTAATTGCAAAGGAGAAGAAGAAGAAGTTTGGAAAGGGAGGAGAAGAAGGCGGCGGCTGCAGACAGCCCCTCACTTTTGTAGCCCGTCTTGATCTTGTAAACGCAATTCAGATGTGCATAAAACATGAAAATACATCGTTTTTCTCCGCATCGCAGCACGACAGCCCAGCGGATCATGAATTATGTTCAATATGGGGACTGCTGTGTTCACACGTTTCCACACATATATATTTATATATTTATTTTTGCAGCTCGCAGGCTGCCGTTCCGAGCGCCTGGTTGACGAGGCTCTAATTGTCACGAGAAGTGTGTTTGGCTTTTTGTTGTTTTTTTTCTGCAGAGAAGCACATCTCAGCCGTCTGCCGCCAGTCGACTCCATCGAGCCGAGTATCGACGTCACACTCGCCTCCCGTCACTGCAAAGCGGGACAGGCAGTAATCACCGCGTTATTCATTATCCACTCCGGGGTTGATGTCAATCTCATTACGCTCGCGGCGCATTAGCAGCCAACTTAATAGCCGCTGATTGGCTTGATTAGATTTATCAGCGGCCTCATAATCATTGGACTTGATTAGCGGGGCGATGGTGGCTGCGCGCAGGGTCAAGGGTTTGTTTTCTCCTGTGCTGAAAATGCGCCGGCGCATCCTGTTGACCCGCGTGTGTAATTGCGTTTGCGTCCTGCGGCAGGGTCAGAGCGGGTCGGCGGCGGCGGTAGCGGCGGCAGCGGCGGCGGCGGCGGCATCGCAACCCAGCCTCCTCCACATGCCCCACCGTCAGAGTCCCCTCCACCAGGCCTCCTCCTCCTCCTCCACCTCTTCCTCCACCTCCTCCGCGCTCAGCGTGGGCCAGCTGGTCAGCAGTAAGTGTTTCAGCACCGCGGACAGCACATACCACGGCTGGGCGCAGCGCCGACTCGTGTGTCGGCTCTGGTTTGCGAGCGTGCGTCAGGAAAAAAGGAAAAATAATAAATGTGCTTTTCAAGGTCAGCAGATTTAACAGTTGAAACTTCCTTGTCCCCTGCTAAAATGTAGAATGAGATGAAAGGTAAAGCCTCATGCTTGTTCCAGTGCAGGTCTGAGTGTACTGAACTGTTGTATTATATAAATGTACACTGCTACTTTCTACGCTGTAGATACACACTGAAGACATCAAATATGACCAAGATATGTGGATTAATGGGGCAAAAGAAAAAAAGTTGAATACCTAAATATGTTTATATATATATTTATATATTTTATATGAAGGGCGGCTATATACAGTGTCTTATATCCACTACACTAATATATTCTAACAGTCCAGGACAAGCAGATAGAGATTTGACTGGTAAACAGTTTCCAAAGGGACAAAGTGTGTGAAACCCACAGAGTTGAGCCGCACTTTTTACCAAACAGTGAAGCTAAAACCCCACTATTCATTATTATTTATTCATTAATTCATTGTTTTCTTTATTAATTAATGTTTTACTTCTCTCCTGTCCAAAGGCTGAGTGAGGAAAACATTGCGTTCGCCCCGAGTGCAGACCGCTCCCGACTGATCCGCCGTCCTCCTTCGTTCTTCCACTTCAGCCCGATTGTCAATTCTCAACTTTATTTAGACGATTCAAAGTGGCGTGCGTTATGATGGAGCAACTTTCATTGTTCCCTCAATGCCGGGGCCCTTTTTTCTTTTTTTCTGCTGCAGAACACTTATAAATCACCGGGGCCACAGCCTGTCAGCATGCGGCCACTGCCTTTTTAAAAAGTCTGTTTTATTCAGATAAATTTCATTTTGTCCGACTTGATTCCCCAAAAGTCCACGTAAACTTGTTTCAAAGGCAGCTACAACGCCGCCAAATTGAATAAAAGCAAGTCGCCATTGATCAACTTGTTGTAGACACTGTGTTTGCTTTGTATTTACTCAGAGCTCGGACAAAGTCTTTCTTTCTGCTTGCTTTAGCGTCCGGGAACAAATAAATAGGGCCTTCATTCCCAAGTCAATAGAATGAATGTTTTATGCCAGATATGAGTCGTGTCACTTGATCTCACTATAAGTTGTGGCATACGTGCACTAGATCCCACGACGGGATGGTAAACTGTCTGCAGAGAGGAGAAAAGGGAGCGTCATTGCATTTTCCAGACACAGAAAAACAGGGAAAACAGTTTTACCACCATCATCATATTTACGGTTTATGAAGCCAGTGTCCACTGTTGAATCAAACCTCTGCTCTCAACACAAATAGGAATAAAAAAAAAACAAAACATATTTTTGCATATCATAAAATACAGCTACGTCAGGATGTGTGTTTTTTTTAGGTTCATTATTCAGCTCATTTGGAAGAAGATAAATTCCTTGGGGGGCTTTTAAGAGGAAACTTCTGCACAGTTCT
The DNA here is from genome assembly GCA_009823395.1 of Thamnaconus septentrionalis. NCBI lineage: Eukaryota > Metazoa > Chordata > Actinopteri > Tetraodontiformes > Monacanthidae > Thamnaconus > Thamnaconus septentrionalis. Next base: position 4,772,275 of record CM020520.1, read on the forward strand.
GGAGCAAACCACAGTCCACACACACATGTCTCTGGCCTGGCTGATGAAGGGCTGCGCCTACATGCGTCGCCATCGGCACCTCAAGGTGTTGGTGCTGCTGGTCCCAGCCACCCAGTCTGGAGTCGCCGACTCCTCCCGGCGTTCACACGTCTGGAGCGCCGCCGCTGTGCGCGCCAGGCGTCACTTAAGAGTCGCGGCGAGATGGCAGCCCCATAGATTTTTGCTTAAATGCGCTTGGAGGATTCCTTTAATAATTCATCGATAATGACCAAGTTGAATAATTCAGAGGCACAAACTTTGCTTTAGTAAGCAGGATGCCAGGACACCTGACATTGATGTACAACGTGAAATCGCTTTTTATTAGCGCCGGAATTTTTCAAAATGTTCTCTCTCTCTCTCTCTCTCTCTCTCTCTCTCTCTCTCTCTCTCTCTCTCTCTCTCTCTCTCTCTCTCTCTCTCTCACACCCCCCCCCCTCTCTCTCTCCCTCTCTCTCTCTCTGTCTCTCTTTCTCCTGTCGTTGCACAAATGGGACGATTCGCAGACGGCGCTTCTATTTTGGCAGAGTGTTCTCTGTCCATCCTTACCAAGGGTCAGATGGATGAAATAATGTCTCTGCATTATTTAATGGTTATTTGCGAGCACCGGCCTTAGAGCACATTCATGATAAAAAAAAAAGAAGAAGAAGAAGAAGAAGAAGAGACCTGCAGGATCAAATCCTCCATCTTCTCTGATTTAATAAAATGAAGAATAAAAAAAAACCTCCATATTCATATACTTTTGTATGTGAACTGTACACTGGCGAGCCAGAGCCATGACACGTCTGCATTCATACCAGAGCTGAATGCACTCTTTAAAGCGTGTTTGGGATGCATGCAATCTGCAGCAGTGACACAAAGAGACCCAATAAGCCGCGACCCGTCTCACCGGAATATCCTGCTTTCACTTCAAGCTCGTTCAACTTCATTTCTCAGAGAAAAAAAAATGATCCAAGCAGCGAGAGGAAGCGAGGGTTCATGTGTGTGTGTGTGTGTGTGTGTGTGTTGTATTGCAGACCCGCAGACGGCGCCCAGCGAGGTGGACGGCGTCAACCTGGAGGAGATCCGCGAGTTTGCCAAAGCGTTCAAGATCCGCCGGCTGTCCCTGGGCCTGACCCAGACCCAGGTGGGCCAGGCGCTCAGCGCCGCCGAGGGGCCGGCCTACAGCCAGTCCGCCATCTGCAGGTAGGGGCAAACTCACAGGGACCAAAGTTTTTTTTTTTGCATTGGTTCCCATTAACACGGCCCAATTCTGTCAAGCGAGAGCGGCGGCGATGGCGGCGGCGCCATCTATTTTTCATCCCTCCCTTTTAGGAGACATTATAATACCTAATTGTCTGTAACCAGCCTGACAAATCAAGTTGGCGCGTCTTCCGCTCGCCATCCTCCTGATCTCTTACCCCCTCACCCCCCTTCCTCTCGTCCGCGCGACATGACAGCCTGGGGCCTCGCTTATGCAAAATACATAGACGAGGTATTACACCGAGCACTTAGAGCAGTTAATAATTCCTGAGGCCGCTCCTCCTCCGGCGGCTAATGAGAGCGGCCGTGTCTCACCGCCGCCGCTGCTGTTTAGTCGTTAAACGGCGCATGATGTATTCATGAGACAATCAGACACCCAGTGGCCTGAAATAGAAGCACAACTGCGCACAAATATTTAAAAGGGGGGCGAATGTGTAAAAAAAAAAAAAAAAACTACTCCAAATTTTCGTTTCAGATTTATTTAGAAGTCAGAATTGATGTGCGGAGCCCTGTTTTTTTTCACTTTGCATGAGTGCAAGCAAATGTATTCTTTATTTTCTGCAAAAAAAAAAAAAAATCCATTTTTCATTGGCGTATTAATTTTAATGTCCCCTCGGTGGCAGTGGCGGCGGCAGTGCCTGGCTTGATGACCTGTGCTGTTTATGTGACACGGCGCTGCCACGCACCTTTAAAAATTTCATCGCATCAGCATCAAACCGCCGATAAAATGTGAAGCAGCGCGGAGGGCCGGCGTTCTTATGAGGGCCTCGGCCCCGGCCCCTCCGACTAATGTTTAAAGTCTTAAGATCGCCCCATGAAATATTCACCGGCTGGAATAATTGAAATATTTATAACATACATTAAAGGCCATTAGCTTCAAAAATAAACACTCTGCGGGCTATTACGCCGTGCCGTGAAGACAATCTTTCCCTTTTTTTTTTTTTTTTCCTTTTTATGTTTGTTTGACATGCGACATGACATCCTGATGTTTTAAGTAGCGGGGCAATACTTCACATGCTTGAGTTTAGTTAACGTCAAGCACTGTGCAGTTTGGAGCAGCCAGCTCTGGGGCCGCGGCTCTGAGGCCCAGACAGTGAACAGACACTGACAGATGCTTCCGTCTTGTCTGCTCTCATTGCTCACTTGCCTTTTCCCCGGACGTTATTAGTTTATCTAAACAGGCACAGGCTTTACACGGGGGCAGCATCAGGAGCGGCGGTGGGCCGGCCGGCGCTGCCCTATTTTATGTTTTTGGCTGTGTCGGTGTAAAGGAGCGGGGACACGAAACGCTTTATCGACTCAACTTTGGAAACAAAGCAGAACTTAGTTGCCGGTGATTAAGTGGCAACTGGTAGATTTTATACCTTTATGTTGTTTCGGTCGTCCCACAACCAAGAGCAGATACGAGGCTCGTAAAAGAACAAACTAGAACTGCAGCTCCCTCGAATAGAATCACCGTCCAGATTTATCAAATGTAGGATGATGGGATTCGCTCACTTATTCTATTTTGTTTTATGGGAATGTGCATGTCTTCGTTTAAAAGGGCAGGTTATTGTTTTGTTTTTTTTCCTCAAATTAAATTGTTTTTGACTAAATTCTTGGGTGAAAAAGTTTTGCTTTTTTTCTAGTTATTGCTCTACATTGCATATGGCCTCAATATTAACCACAACTAAAATCTAATCCGATGTGGAAAATATTCCTATTACAAAGGGCGATCATTTCATCGTCGGCCCGTGATTGAATTTCCCGCGGTGCGGCTGCATTAAACACTATTTTCTTTGAAATTGCCCTCAGACGATTTATCGACCTCAGACTTTGCAACTCAGTTTGGAGACGATCAGCGACGCCAGTGGAAGAAACGAATCACATGATCGCTGATGTGCCGCCGCTACTGCTGAGCCTTTCCCAACCTTTACCTTCCAGTAATGTAAATTGTATAGACTTCCAATGCCCAGGAGCGTCAAACACAGCAGATGTGCGTGCGTGCTGACAATGCGGCCGCCATTTACATTTAAAACCACCGACGTCCGACCGTCCTCTGAACTAGACGTCGTCTGTCGCTGACCTCGATTTGAAGCGTGCGTCCCGTGCAAAGCCTGGGGAGGTGAGGTGGGGGGCAAAAACACACACACACACACATCGGCAGGTTTTCACGCAGCGCCTCCAAAGATGCTCTGAGGAAGAAGTCTGAGAGGCTGGCGGTGCGTTCAGGGCCGCTCCTGACGCACCAGCGCTGGGAGCCGCCGCTCTCAACTCATTTTAGTATCTGCACTTCCTGTTGATCCATGAAATGTCTCGTCTCTGGGGACTCCTCATATTTGCTAATGTATTCCCAGCAGTGCGGCCTCCCCCCACTCCCGACACACACACACACACATACACACTCTCACACACTCCACCCATCTCTGTTTATAAATAATACCGCCTGCCGACAAAGAGGAGGGCACCGGTGTGGTGGAGGAACAGAGGGGAGGAGGAGGAGGAGGAGGAGGAGGAGGAGGGGGGGCGCGTCTCTCCGCTGGTGTTGTCTGGCAGACTCTCACCTGGCCATTAGAATGTCTTGTGTGCATTGTTTCCCCGCTCCGCAGAGACTCGTCCGCCCGTCCTTCCATCACAGCTGTCGGCTGCCCGCCGTTATTTCCACTAAAAGCACCACACACTCTCTCTCTCTCTCTCTCTCTCTCTCTCTCTCTCTCTCTCTCCTCCAAGGTCACGCTCGCGTTTGTCCCAGTAAAGGCGGCATGCCTTCTTTTATTGATAGACGCCCCGGCGCTTAATAAAGATTTCATTATCTGTGTGTTTTCGTCTTTTGGTTTGAGGCCAACTTTTTTTTGTTTGTTTGTTTGTTTGTTTGTATTGGACTAAAGATCTCAGATAACGACATGAAGGGTGACAACATGCCATTCAATAATACCCAGAATGCAGTGCAATTGGACCACAGAGATGAACAGAACAGACGAGTGAGTGCTCGTCGCTGTTCTTTCTAGTGGCGCATCTTGTTCGACTGCACTTCCAAATACCTGAGAAACCAGCTGGAGTCGCAGTCTGACGAGCCAGTGAATGATTTTATTTATTGTTATTTAAAAGCGCAAAGGCTACTTTCCATCTGGAGTCCCTGGCAGGTCAGAAGAAATAACATTACAATGACAAACACGAAAAAAGCTTCAATTTAAAATTAGCTTCAATTTAAATTAGTGCTGACAGATCTGGTTTCTTTTCAGCCACTTTGTTATATTGACTTTAAAAAGTGAAATTCACACAGACACTTCAGACACTTGAGAGTGTCAAGGCCTCGCTGGGCTTGGTCCTCCCACCTGGTTTGAATGTAGACTCTGCCGTCAGCTCTCTGGCGCTGAGATGAGCCTCTCAGCTCTCTCGCTTGTCGCCGCCGCCGCCGCCACTCGCTAAAACACAGCCGATTATTTTCCCCGGATTAGCGCGTGCAAATGCACTCGCATTAAATATAAAATGAGACATTGTTGGAAGACGAGAGAAAGTTTGAAAAATGTATTAAATGTACATTTTGATGAATAATTGACAGCCTCTTTTTTTGTAAATAAATGATGGTGCCGTATTTAACTGCATGCATTAGTGCATTTTGTTTTTTAATTATATTTTATATCACCTGATTTAATATTTTTTGGTTTTGCTTTGGTGTTAAAGAAAATAGTTACATTTTTGCATGTTTTTCAATGTTTAGTGTTTGTGTGTGTGTGATCAACGAGATTTTTTTTTCGTTTTTGAATTTTTTTTTGAAGCAACAGTAAATTGTCAGTATCTCTTTGCTCCACTGTTGCCAAGTCGGGACAGAGACCCACAGCTCCAGCCTCTAAATGACGTCACTGTCGACGGGGTTGTTTTTCCAGGTGTTTTCTGGGAGGAGTTTGGGCTGTGACGCCCACCTGGACTGTAGTCTCGGTCCCCGTGGCATCCTGGTTGAGGAGAGAGCAACAAAAAAAAAAAAAAAAAAAAAAATGGAGGCGGGTGGGAGGGCGGCCGGCCGGCTGGCTGGCCGGCTGATCCCTTTTTGTGTTTGTCAGGGCACCTGAGTAAGATTCTGTTTTCTCGACTCTCCCCAGACACACCATCCTGAGAAGCCACTTTTTCCTACCGCAGGAAGCCCAAGAGAACACTATAGGTAGCAGTCTGACAGGCAAACTGAACCCTGGCCTTTTATATCCTGCCAGGTTTGAGAAGTTGGACATCACCCCTAAAAGCGCCCAGAAGATTAAGCCCGTTCTGGAGCGCTGGATGGCCGAGGCTGAAGCCCGCCACCGGTCTGGGATGCAGAACCTGACCGAGTTTATCGGCAGCGAGCCGTCGAAAAAACGCAAGCGGCGGACCTCGTTCACGCCGCAGGCGCTGGAGATCCTCAACGCCCACTTTGAGAAGAACACGCACCCGTCGGGGCAGGAGATGACGGAGATAGCCGAGAAGCTGAACTATGACAGGGAGGTGGTGCGCGTCTGGTTCTGCAACAAGCGGCAGGCGCTGAAGAACACCATCAAGCGGCTGAAGCCGCCCGAGCAGCTGGGGCCGGCCGCCACGCTGGACCCGCTGGCCGTCGACCCGCTGGACGAGCTGCCCAAGTGAACCAGGCAGGAGAGAGAGAGAGGGAGGGAGAGGAAGAGGAGGGAGAGGAAGAGGAGGGAGAGGGCAGCGGCACGAACTCCTGATTCCAGGACTGAAAATGTTTCGCGAGTCGTCGTCGTCGTCGTCGTCGTCGGATGGACAGCTTCTGAGTTTTGCGGAAAAACGAAAAGAAAAAAAAAGCTAATGTGTTGTCAGTGTGAGTGAAAAGCAGCTGTGTACATGAACCTGGGCGAAACCAAAAAAACTGCATTTAAAAAAGAGAGAGAGATTGAGAGAGAGAATTATCTGAGAATTATGTTTAGAAAATAAAAAACTAAAGACGGGGGAGGGAGGCGAGAAAAAAGTGAGGGCGTGCTGTTTCAAAGAGTCTCCGCGGATCCACTCGGCCTCCCGGTCCCGACCGGATCCGCACCCAAAAAGAATTTCTTTTGTCTGTTTGTTTGTTTGTTTGTTTGTTTTTCCGCGAGGAGGAGGAATTTAGTAAAGAGATCATACCAAATCCAAACACTATTTACCAAAGTCTGTTGCATCGGAGTACTGAGAATAATTTTGTAATTTAAATGTGCTCTAAATTTTTACATTTGTACTTGAAAAAAAAACAAAAAAAAAACGGAAGCTATACGTGCGTGTTTGTGTGTGAGAGGTTGAGTGTCACTTTGTTTAAAACTTTGTCTCGCCGACCTTTTTATTTTCTTTCTTTGATGTTTGTATGTAAATATATATGAAAAAGAGAGGAAAAAAATGCTTCAAGTTAAAAAAAAAATAAATCACCAGGGTTGTTTTTTATTTATTTTCTTTCTTTCTTTCTTTTCAATGCTGTGAATCGATTGATGGTAACAATGTCCTTTTTTTTTTGCCTCCGACTTTTTGCGTTTTTCTCGGTCAATGGTGGAACTTTGTACAACTTTTACAGGTATTTATTAACGAGAATCTCATGAGATTGTCTCACTGGACAGACGGACGGACGAACAGACATGCAGACTGTTGGACGGACGGACGGACGGTCAGAAGACGTGCAGCTTTGTTTTGAGCCACTGTGTCATTCTGTTGTTGCCAAAGCCTGATAGCCAAAGAACACATGAACTTCAGCTCAAGGACGGTGGCGGAGATTAGAAGCCCGCGTTCCTTTTTGTTTGATTTCATTAACAGAGATCTTTTTCTTTTTTTTCTTCTTTGTTCCTCTTCACTTTTTCTAAAGCGTTTCACTCTGTGTGTTGAGTTTAACAAAAAAAAAGAGGGAAAAAAAACATCATGTCAAACAGCTGCTATTGTGTCACGGCAATATGAGCCCATGTTACTGTTGGATGGATTTTCTTTTTCATATATATAAATATAATATAAATAATTTCTGACCAGTTTCTGTTGGTGCATGCTTTAGTAAAAAAAAAAAAAAAAAACATGCAAGGGTTAAATACAGAGGCAGTTCACCACCTGGAGAATTAGTAGTTTGATCATTTAAATAACAGAATGACTTTTATTTTTCAAGGTTGAAGCTTGTTGCCACTGACCAAACTGCTGATCTCACTGCAGCTTTTTACTGTTTTCATTTTCTGGGGTCTTGATCCTTCTTTTGACTGTTTGTTTCCAAGTGAAGGTTCGTCACTCGTCACTCGTCTATGTCGTCAATGTAGTTTTTATACATTCTTTCCGCATCAATTGATTTCTGAATTTAAAAAAAAAAAAAAATGAACCATTTTACAGACAGACTGAAAGTCCACCGACGCTGCAAACTCCCCCCGAATACACTCTGTTTCCACCAAATCCCTCACAGGAAGACAAGCGCTGGGAGGAAGAGGGGGGGGGGGGCTGCAGAAGAGGTGAATGTTGAGAATAAGTGTCACATGTCAGAACGAGTGAACTTAATTTGAAGTGAGGCAAAGTTTGATGCAATTTATTCAGGATCGCGTGTCTGCTCGATATCTGTCCTTCCATGTCACGCTGGTTATCTCTCCGTCCCTCGTGCATCACTCGCGTCCTTTTCCACTGCCTGTGAAACACACACACACACACACACACACTCTGTAAATGTTGAAAATACACACAAAATGAGCTTTAAGAGTCAGGGGTTTTTTTTCTAAGAAAAAGCAAATTTCTTTTGCCGCACAGACTTGAAGTATCATTTTTTTTTACTGTACATATTTAATCGCAAAAAGCAGCTGAACAATTAGACAATTGCCATATTTTTACACTTATTTGTTTTTGTTTGTTTATTTGACTTTGCAGCCAACTTTCAGTTCTCAGAGATTCTCTGGCCATGAAACTACGCAGCGGTTTCCAGAGCGCGCCAGGCTCCTGCAGGCCCACGTGTGTGGGAGGGGGGTTTGTTTCCGAGGTTTCACAATAAAAGCTTTAACCAAAATGAATTATTATTAATAACAACAAAAAACAAAAATAAAATAAGAAGAAACAGGATGAAAACGACAAACAATGCCTTTCGCTCAACTTTTTCGATGCTGGACCAAAGCTCTATCGTTATGCACATTGTACAGAGAAATAGAGTCATGATGTTGACAATCTTTAAGAATTGAGAAAAAAAAAAAAAAAAATGAATTGAGTAGAAAATGTACAGTAGTTCATCCAAGGTTTACCTCAGAGCTGTGTTTTTATTTTGAGTGCGTCAGCAGCAGCAGGTCAGTAGAGAAGTTTCTGTGTTTGTCACCTTCACACCAGGCCTCCCTTCATCAAGTTGATTAGCTCTTTATTTATTCTGTGACACTGGGTACTTTGTTTCTGTGAAGTTCTTCCAGAAGATGACTTCCTGTTCAATTATTTTGGTTTTAAATACCTCCTCTTGCTGTCTTACTTCTAATTTATTTGACATTCATTCACCTTCTGTTGTTTTTTTTTGTTGTTGTTTCTCTTTACTGTTAAGCCTCAGAGAGAAGAGGAAAAAGAGATTACAGAGATGTTGCTCTTGACCTTGATCCGACCCCACGTGCAAATCCAAGGCTCTTGTGAAATTTTACAAACCCAAATTAGTTTGATGTTCTTTTCAAACCGGCCCGCCCACTTCAAACAACTTTAAAACCAAAGCTGAAGAGATTTTTTTAATTATTTGTTTTATAGACTGTAATCTTAATCTATAGAGCAATATCTGGTTGGTCAGTGAAGCAGCACTTTTGTGTATTTCCCCTCCGAAAAATCAAAAAGAAAATAAAAAAATGCTTCAGATATGTCACGTTGATTTGTACCATAATTAGTAATAAACAATTGTTTGACATGAACTTCTGTCCCTGTTGTGTGTAATGCGTTCCAGGTCAGGTTTGTGCCTGCAACAAAACTTTATGGATGTGTGTGGATTGATGCAATGACGGCCCTGCAAAGGAGCTGCTAGCGGAGACGATGAAAAGAAATCCAAACAGGGATGTCAACAAATTAATCCATTATCAATTAATTGTCGATTAAAAATTTAATTGATTAAATTAAATTTAATTACTGGCAATGAATTGAATTTTTGTTCCACCAGGTTTGTTTTTGTTAGGTGCCGTGGTGTATACCTGTATTCCTAGAACAAGCTACTTTTAAACAAGTAAGTAAGTAAGAGTTAAATAATGTGTTCTGACACATTTTTCATTGTGAAATTTAGGTTGTCAGGAAAAATCAACGCTTATCAATTAATCGTTAATCGATCAATCAGGTCAATCGACTAATGATTAATGAATTAATTGATTGTTTGCATGCCTAACCTCAACAGAATTAAAACAATCCAGATTTTTTATATTATGTATAGACGCCTGAATTCTCAATGATTCCTCTGGTCACTGAACCAAAGTGGCAGCTATGAATCGTCATCACATGTTCGTGACTGATTATTGATTCATGTCGGTTTCCTTTGATGTGAACACGCGACTCCATTCAGTGAAAAACCAACTTCAAGATGAATGCATGTATAAAGTTTGACTTCAGGGGAAAACGAATCCACATAGATTCTTTAAAAAGTGACTGACGGGTCGTCCCAAACTTCTGCTGAAGGTCAAAGGTCACAGCGCCCTGAAGGTGTTTCTCGAAACCGTTCCTCGCGGGTTTTTAAACTGTTCGACATCAAACCTCTTCACACACACACACACACACACACACACAGAGGTGGACTGGCACATGAAGTGGCTGCTTTGCCACTTGACCTCCGGGCCGTCTGGGTTCAGAGCGTCACGAGCCGCGGCCGGTATGCAATATTTAGCGCCGCGCTCCGACACGGGAAGAGGTCAGTCGACGCATGTCGGGTTTGTTTCTCATCAAAGCTTCATGCGTTTGCTTCGCCAAATAACAACAAGACAAGTGTAAAAGAAGAGGAAATAAATATATATTTTGAAGGAAAAAAAAGAGAGTGAGAGAGAAAGCCTTTTGAAAGTAAGCCCAAAAGTTTTCATACGGCTTCCCTGTCCGTCCGTGATGCCTTTGAAAAATGGGCCCCGCTGCTGAAAAGAAAGTAGTAAATAAATAAATAATAATAATAAAAAGTACAGACAACATAAATTATTAACATTAGACTGAAAACTGATGTTCGAGATGCTTTTTCGTCTTCCTCGCAGTGCCCCCTCCCTCCCCGCAACCCCCCGCCCCTCGCCCCCCCTTCATCTCAAACACTGAGCACATCTCTGAGTGCTGATGGCTGAGGTGCTGCACGCCGCTCGCCTCCGCTATTTGATGTTCTTTTGTTGTCTATTTTCATTGTCTTGCCCATTAACAATGTAATTGTGCAGATGCAGCGCCTGACCCATATCTGTGTTCTCAAACTGTTTGTATTCCGCCTGCTGATAAAAAAAAAAAACCTTAAAAAAAAAAAAGTTTTCTTTCCGCTGTTTTTTTTTTTCCCCCCGTGCGTCTCCGGCAGTTGAAAGGGATCCTCGGCACAAGATTACAGAGTAAAATGTCAGTTTTTGGGAGGCTGTTATCACTCAAGATGGGATGCGACTCTGAAACGTGTCAAGCGCAAAAAGTTGTGCTGCCACTTTTTGTGCATATTTTAATAGAGTGAGGAGAAAAAGGGAAGAGTGGAAGTGAGCGGCCGATCCCAGAAGCTCTCTGACTTCTCTTCGCTGACAATTACATGAGAGGTCAAACTTGCTGTGTTTTGTAAGGCTTTAATTTTTTTAGGCTTATTGGAACGCTGTCAGGAAGATGATATAATATCAAATCATTTTCGCTGCTCTTTTTTTTTTTTTTTTTTGGCTAGATTAAACACAAAGACGTCAGACAGGTGCGATAGGAATAAAGTCACACGTGTGAATCATGTGCACATGCAGCTAAAACTCAAATATACATCAGTCAGTGCATCTTTTTGCAAGATCTTAAACTTTGCACCATCAAACTTTATTTATAAAGCAGTTTTCACACCATTAAAATGCAACTCTGACTGCTTTACGGCAGTTATAAGGAGAGAATAAGAGCATAAATCATCCCAATATGGGTCGTATATGGGATGAAGAGGTCAGAGGTCAACTAACTGCTGGTCTTCTTGTTCTTTGCCCACAAGCCTCCGGCCCTCTGACAAAAACTTGTTGAAAAACTGCAGCCCTCCGCGTCCGCGTTGGAGTGAGAAAATATGATGACAAGTCAGCGGCCCGAATGGATTATGTTCCAATATCGGCGCCGACACAGACCGAGCAGGAGAGGCGTCAGTGCTCGCTGGATGCAGATGGTTTGAAATTGCTGCCTTTGTTTCCCATCATGAGCCTCCACCTCCACCTGCCTCCTCCGCCGGCCGATGTTCCCACTAAATGAACTGTCTGCACGTCCCTCAATCCCGCCGCCGCCGCCGCCGTCTTGTTTTCACTTCCTACCTCAAGGTTGAGATGTTGCTACACCGACTGCCCCCCCATCCCCTCCTACTCCCCTCAACACACCCAAAACCCCCCACTTTGACTGCTGCTCCGCACACCCCGCTGCCTCTGGGGGTGCAATTACCCAACGCTCACATGCGATGGAGCCTGGTCATGCATATGATCCCCTCTGCTTTCACCCTCGTTCCTCCACCGGCTGTTGTTGTTGTTGTTTCTACCCATTTTGTTCCCCCTCAGCAGCATTATTAGCAGTGACACGCTGTGAGGTATCTGCAGCTTGGACGAGTTAATCGCCCGGCGCTTTATACCGAGACACCTGTCCGACTCGACTCTGGGCGCGTCGACAGTCCCTCAGTTCATCGCTGCTGTAGGATTAATCTCGTAAAGACGGAACTACGTGCAGTCTAGGTCTGACCTGTGGGAGGCAGCGGTGTGCGGCAAGGCATCGAGTCGATTCAAATCGCTCTAAATTTTAGATGTGACAATAATCCAGACCAAATTTACCAACCACACATGACTATATTAGCAGTCATTTCCCACTAAAGGCAAATTCTATATGCTAAAAACAAAGCAAAAAATAAATAAATACAGCTGCCCTCAACTTTAGTTTTTTTTTTCCACAATTTCGACTCTGGAGTCCGAGACACCGTTGCAGCACTGCAGCGATCCACGCACACAGACTCTGCATTGTGGCAGGATGTAAAGGAGGAATGCGATCAACAACACTTTAATTAAAAGCACGGTGCGCCGCTGAGCGCTTTGAGGACAACGAATGGAAGACGAGGACGCGTGTGAAAGCGTCAGAGGCCGCGGTCAAAAAGTATATTTCTCTCGCTGTGAATTAGTCGACGGTTTCAATAGTTTATTTGATTGTTTAATCAGTGGCCCTAAATTCTGTAAGAGAAATAAAGAAAGACGGAGTAAGAAAGGCAAACATCTCAGGTGGCTTTCTTTTTAACCTTCTGCCTCACTTCTATAAGTGCGTGTGTGAAATGTAAAAAGTGTAACAGGCTCACGCTGTAAAGTTTAGCGTGAATAACGGAAAAGTGTAGGTGGCTCTTTATGTGCGTGACATCTTCACTCTGCGCCGTGATCGCTTTTCAAGGTGACGACTTCACTCACTGCATTTCACACATTCCACACGCACACACACACACTCACACATATACACACACATATACAAAAACATCAAGGTACAAGTGTGTGTAATTCCTCGTTAAACAGAAAAATGCTGCATTTGTCCCAGAAATGAATGTCAGTGACTTTCAGTAGTTTCCCTTCCTGTCAGGTAGTTTGCAAAACAGAGAATGTGAAACAAAGCGAAACAGAACACACACACACACACACATACAAACACACACACACAGACAAAAAAAAGAAAAAAATACTAAACACCCTCTTGGCAAAAGTGCAACTCTCCTCCATGTGCAGGTCGTCGCGGCTTCGAGGGCCGGAGGAAAATAACGGGCGGCCCTTCCCTCCATCATCCCCTCATCCGGCTGACCTCTGCGTCGTAGTGTATGGTGTACTTACAGCACACGTGATTGCATATCTGAAGGCGAGGAGCGAGAGAGAGAGAGAGAGAGAGAGAGGAGATATGGACGGTGGAGAAGTGACACGGCCGGGCACATCTCGCCTCTCTTATTAGCAGGAAGCCTGCACCCACCCCAGTCTTTTCTATTTATTTATTTATTTATTTATTTATTTACTTATTTATTTATTTTCTCTCCTCTTCTCTTCAGTGAGGTGGTGGTGCTGGGTGGAGGAGGGTGGTGGTGGGGGGCAGGATGCATCTGTGGAAAATGGCCACGGAGAAGAAATCACAGTTGAGAATCACTCAAAGACAGCAAGATGTCAACAGGCACATAATGATAGCTGATGGCCCCAGAGCACTCTCTCACCCCCCCCCACCCTCCCTCCTCTCTCAACCCCTCCACCCCCACCCCCACCCCCATCTCTCCCCTCTCAGCCTCACCTGCCCAAGTTGCACCATAGTGGAAAACATAATTAGGGGGTAAAAACAAGAGAGACGGAAGCTTTATCCCTCTGTTTTCTGTAAGCAATGCTCTTTGTTCTGTACATCTGGGAGTCCCCCCCTCCCGCGCCCCTGCCCCCACCCACCCCTCCCACTTCCCAGTCTCTCTTTCACCCATAGAGGAGGAGGAAGAGGAGGAGGAGGAGGAAGAAGGAGGAGGAGGTGGTGGAGAGCTCCCTCTGCGAGATGCCAAGGTGCTCCTGGTCCATTGTGCTGCTGGCTGTCAGGTTAAATTAGGGAGTACAGGCTCCGTGAGTGTAAAAAAATCAATACTTGATGGAAGATTGCTCCCCGGAAAATCTGTTTTGATTCCAGGATTAATTCTTGACCAAAGGCTCCGGCAAAATGACATGCCATTAGCCCCCAAAATGAACACATTCTACAGTGGAAATTGGATGGAAATGTGTCAGGTGATTGGCCCCGGCCGCGCTTGTTTTTTGACTCTTTGGGTAAAAAAAAAGAGAGGTGGTGGTGGTGGGTGGGGGGTGTGGCCGCCCGTGAGAGAGGCTTCACCCCACCACCACCACCACCACCACCTTCCATTTCCAGGGCAGAGACAACTCCACCGTGGCCTCAGAGTGAGTGGTCTCAAGGCCATTGTTGTCCGGCGGCTGCAAATGCCTTCCAACCCAGTGAGAGGCACTCGGCCGCCGCCGTCCCCTCATCTCCTGTGTTTTCCACAGAGCAGCGAGAAGGACCAACAACGCCAGGCCCTGGAAAAGAAATCAAAAATAATTCAACAAATCAACATAGTTTTTTTTTCCTCACTGCTTATTTTACTTGTATGTTTCCTGAAAACGATGTATGACGTTTGCCTTGATTGGCAACTTAAACAGGGAGCCAAGGAGGCAAGTGATGAAAAATGTGATGATTTCTGACTCGCTGACAGTCGGTTTCTGACCGGCACGCTCAACTGCTACCTTCATTTTCTTGGGTAATATTCATTCATCCATCTTCCATACCCGCTTATTCCTTTTCAGGGTCATGGGGTCTGCTGGAGCCTATCCCAGCTGTCTTAGGGCGAAGGCAGGGTGACACCCTGGACAAGTCGCCAGTTCATCGCAGTTGGATAATATTTACACTTAAAAAAAAAAAAAAAGTGATGAGAGAGTCTGTATCAAAAACTGTAAGCTGCATCTATGCCTTCATGACAATGCCAACAATCAAAACTTTGCTTCTTTTTTTTGCATTTCTTTGTTTCTCTGGAGCTTTACAATAAAGTTACAGACCTGCTGAGAAATTGATGACAAACAAAAGGACTAAAGAGATGATGATGATGATGATGATGATGATGATGATGATGATGATGATGATGATCTCTCCCCCACCACTGTGCCGGTGAGCGAGGACGTTTGAAGCTGTTAGTTTCACCACGATCCCATAGCTCCCCCTGCAGGTAAGCATAATGCAACCTGAAAGAATAGGACTTTTAAAAAAAAAAAAACACTTTTGTCAACTGCTGCCATTAAAAGTTAACTTAAACACATTTTGTTAGTTAATATCTATTCCTGAATGTGCTATGCCTACACTTCACGTATAACTCACATTATGTATTTATTTATTTATTTATTTATTTATTTATTTATTTATTTTTAATATGATAACACTGAAATGATAATATATATATATATATTTCTATGAGTGTGACATATTTGAAGGGTAGGCCTACATAGAAATTTAAAATATATGATAAAAACTTACTCTAATCTTGTCGTACACAGCTTAATCCACTAGATGGCGACAAAGCCACTAATTTAAATATGCGCCATTTAAAACCACCCTTTATTCCTCCCTTCATCCATCTGCCCTCAAAGGAGAAAGATGAGGGTTCGAAAAAATGGGTTAAAAATGATTGTGTGATAGCAGTCAAGTAACTAAATAAGTGTAACTCATAATTAGTCATCAATTGAACAAATTAATTTGGTTAGTTTCGGAGGGTCGGTAATTCGTGTGCCCACTCCAGACGGGGGTAGTGCGCTTATCACTGTTTACCACCCACCATTTAGGCGAAAAAGAAGAAGAGAGGGAAACGGGAATGTCGCGTTATTGTGACGTACAGACAAAAATAGAAAGGGATAAACTTAAACTCTTTTTTTTTTCCTTTCCAAAAAAAAACATAGTCCCTCTTGTGTAATATGTTTTGTTCGATAAAAAATAATAAGAACAAAAAAAAGAAGCTAATTTTAACGGAATATGATAGCATTTAGCATAGACATCGGCGTCCATTGTTAGGGAAGTGACGCCATCAGGAAGTAGGCGCAGTTAGCCTTAAACCTCGAAGGCTGCCCTGATACACGCTGATAAACAGTTAAAACGACGGTGGCCAAGTCACGTCCATTAAAGCGACTTCACAACATTGTGTTTTTCTGATTTGGCCTCATCTTAGATTGACGATGTCTTGGGTTAAACGGGTTTCGCACGGTGAAGAAGATGTTTTTGACGAGTACGCGGACGACACTAGTTTGCTTCATCGAGAATGGGCGTCCAACATGAAGAAGCGAATCAGGGTAAAAACACACAGTTCAGTCTCGTCTCTTTATCTCACTGGTCACGCGGATGCAGTTTTTATTGAGTGATAGTTTCGCCACCCTGAAAAGCGGAGTTTGCCTCTGTCTTGGTGTTGTGGGCAGGATGGTTATGTGGATGGAGTGGATGACGGTGAGGAGGCTTCTCTTCAGGCGGGCTTCTGTTTGGGCTACACGGAAGGAGCCGCACAGACAGCCGCTGTAGGTCGTCTCAGAGGAATCGTCAGGTAATTCCCAACACACACACACACACACACACACACACACACACTGAAAGGGAAGGCTTTGCAGCAGTGGTGTTGTCTAGTTTATTCTAGTGGCTATACTCAGCTGCTTCAAAACAACACAAAACAAGAACCACCGTCATGCTCAGTCATGCATTCTGTGTCCAGCATCCACATATAAGTGAGATCATGGAAGGCTGATTATGTATTGTAAGCAACACAAACTTGCTGGACTTTACTTTATACTTTTAACAAGACAGTTTTTTAAATAAAGAAAAAAGCATAATCATTAACACATAAAGTTTCAGCAATCAAGTGCAAAAAGTGGTGCAAACACTCAAATGAAAGTTCTAAAGTGGCACTAAAGCAATGGTTCACAGAGCAAGAAGAAAAGAAAACACGCCATCACTTTATTTCTTTAAAATAGAGAAGTATGTTTTGTGTACAACAAGAGCCCATTTAATTTTCAGTAAATATTTGATGTAAAAAATATTATTTACTTTTATCATTATTTGATTTTTTTTTTTAATTGTCATTCATTTAATTGTACAGTTGTTGTGTGTTATAGCTTCCTACAAACTGAATTCCTGTTTTGTCTTTCAAAAAAATGTGTTGCATTTGTCTCTTTTATTGTACAGAAACATCATGAGACTCTTTTGTCCTGTTTACCACTAAAGACTTCTCTGTCCTAGTCATTCCTCTGAGCCTTTGTTTGTGACACTGTGGCCTCTTTGTTATTTATAGTGCTATATCTTGCTGGTGCCAGAGCCATCATCCGGAAAGCCCTGTCCTAGCTTCTGTGAAGGGCCTTCTGCAGCGGATTTCCCTGTATGAAGACACAATCGTGGAGGGCATTAAGAACGCTCTGGAGAATCCTCCGCCCAGTGTGAGCTCTGTGTCTGAGAGCATCGAGGCTCTGGACGTAAATCAGTCAAATTCAGATTGCTGTGGAGGGGGGTGCCAAGAAAAATCCTGCTGCAAGGGAGAAGAAAAAATGGACCAAGACTGTCCCAAACAGCAGAAAAGCAACTCGAGTGAAAGCCTGAATGACCTCCTGCAGAGCGTCAAGGACCTTGTTTCAGAACTAGGACTGCCAGATGAACTGTTTGGTCACATACAGGAAGTGAAGAACATCAACGAGCAGAACTGATGCAATTTTGGACTTGTGGGAAGCACATAGACGACGACAACAACAATCAAAAAAAAGTTTATCTAAGGCAATGATCTTCACGTATACTCAGATGTCAATAATGGAATATTTAATTTTATTACCAGTACTTCCAATCAACGTTTTTAGAAAATAAAAATGGATTTTGCTGCTGTTTGCATTTCTGTCTGTTTATTTTTGTGTAATAAAGATCATATTTTTCCTCATATTTGTAAATGATGACAAGCATGAAAACATTTTTTATTGATTTTAATGCAAGAAGTAAACTCAATAACAACAGACATTTAGAGAAATGTATGAAACAAAAATTGAGCGATCGAGAGAGCATCAACGCAGCAAATCTGTCGGCGCGCACGATAATGACGTCACAAGTTCGGACCGTGCCGTGACCTGGTGCTCGGGCTATGCTAGAGGTTCGCACTATTGAATATTCTCTATTAATTGTGTAAATATCGGACATGTGACGACTCTGCCCTATTGAGCGATGATGACCTGACATTTGTAGTGTGCAATCCACGTAGCGGCAGTGACGGCAATGAGCGACGGACCAAATGGAGCAGTTCCTGTTTACGTTTTAAGTTCCCCTCAGCTAGCAGGCTAAGCAGCGTTAGCTGAGGCGGGCGCCCAGTGCACCAAGCTTCAAGGCTTTTCTTTTTAGTCAACTGAGGTACGTTTTGATTTAAATGCTCGTCTTTGTTAATTTGACAGCGTCCATTTATCGGGAAGAGCGTTTTAGTTGACGCTGCAGTAAAACAAACTAAAGCTACTTTCGCTTTTCATTTGGAAAGGAAAACAGGTGTCAGAATGCAAGGCATGAATTCTCATTTTATATTATGAAGTAAAGAAGAGCCTTCAAAAATCTGAACTATTAAATTGTATATATAATATGTAAAAATAGATAAATACATGTAATGCATAACCAGTACATCTGCATGTACTAGGTTCTTAGCCCACATGGCTGTCGAAGCATACTGTGTATTCCACAGCTGTCACATTTGACAGTGGCCCTTGTCTTGCAGAGACACCAACATTAGTGTTGCCAACTGTCATTGAGAAAAATAAAGGAGGCCTCCTTCCCCCAGTGATCGGGGCCATGACCATTACAGGCCAGGGGCTTGCCAGTAGTGGTAAATCATAACTTAAAATAGGCTTTCAATAAAGTATGTGGTTCACATAGTTTGAACTGCTTTGTTACCAACATGCATTAGAAATAAGATGATTTTTATATATATATATATATATATATATAGATTGGATTGAAATATTTTAATTTAACATATTTTTACACGACACTCAATAAAGTGCAGGATGGCTGGATTACAAAGGAATTAAATAAATAAAGCTGAAAAGAACAAGCGATCCTGATTCATGGCCTACTCTATGCATCCAGCATGCAGTTGTTGTGAATGGGTTGCCTGCAGCTACGTAGATGATGGTTTTGAACGCACGCTCTATGGAAACAAAAGAGCTGCACCATTGCATTTTCAACTACGGAACAATTCTGTATTTTAAGGGACGGTTGGCAACTCTAATCAACATTTATCATTCATTTTAATCAGATGGGTCAAAGTTCTGAAGACGTGTTGTGTTCCACAGGGAGGATACGAGCCCTTGGTATGGTTGCTTCCTGGCTTTAGCAGCAGCAGCAGCACCCCCACCCTCCTCAACATGATAGACTCTTAGGTCTCCCAACCCTCGGCGACTCCTCGGGTCGCTCACAGGACCGCAGTGGTTTGTAGCGGAGCTCAGCCTGCGGGCCCGGTTCTGAGGAGGCATTGGGGGAAGAGATGGGAAGCTGCTGCTGCCACAACGAGAGTCCATGCGGCAGTGCGGAGGAGAGGAGCGTCCTGCTCAAAGGTGACGCAAAGGCAACGACTTGGACGGGCAGGCCGGTCGTGGTGGATGCTTGCGGCCCACAAGATGTGGATGATGGGTTAAGGTGAGGTGTGAAATGGGTCAACACCTTGGACCAGTGGTTCTCAACTGGTGGAGTCCCAGGACCCACATGTTTTTCCCTTATCATGAAATGAAATTTATTCCACAAAAACAAAACACTCGCCCACTTTCTATCATGTTGAGTAAATAAATCATTGAAATTACTGCATTGATTTGTGTATCCTGTGAAATTAATGCTCAATATTTGAAAATCAATTTAAAAGAATAACGAAAAGAAAAGGGAATTTCCCAGGAAGCCACAACCCACCAGCTGGGAAACACTGCCTCAGACCTTTTCATGACTTTGGAAACTTGAAGCCTAATGTGATTGTGTTTGCTTGCAAATGTGACGTGGGGGGGGAACCCCCGGTTCCACCCACAGAGATGCGATGACGTCCCGGGTTACAATCTGACTAAGTTGTTGAATTTAAGTCCTCAGTAATGTTTTAATATAGAAGCAGTTCTCTGCTTATAAAGCAAAATGTTTCAGATTAAGAGACGTGCAAAGTTCAAAGCCACAACACAGAGCACTTTCCCCTTTGACTTGTCATAGTGAAACTGAACTGATTGAGGAGGTCTGGGGGTTTTTGTTTTTGGTGATGCTGTTGATTTGAGTCAGCAGTCACTTGTTGTTTAGTCGCTTGTCACCCACTCTCAGTTATCAAAACTGTGAAACAGACGTAGCAAAGCTAAATGACTGCACACAAAAAAAAAAATCCCCCTTTCTTTCCTCCACGCTTCATATAAAAGGAGTTTCTCACAGCACCTTCGCTGCAGTGTCTGCTCTGCTCTGGCTTTGGCATCAGTTCACCAAATGAAAGCTGCACCCGGGTCAGGGATTCCATTCTGGGGCTGAAAAATGTTTTGATTTCTTCTGAAAAAATGTCCATATATTTTGCCTTCTCCGCTCTTTCATTCAGAATAACGCCGGACGAAAGCAATGCGGTGGCCAAGGTTGCGCCCGAGGCTGTGCAGGTGAAGAAGTGTGTTGAAGTGGAGGCGCCGACCAGCAGCATCACTCAGGAGAATGGGCCCCTGAAGGAGCCGGACGTGGCGACGGCAGCACCGTCTCCCAGGAGGGGGTCCAAGCTGGCGGAGAAGTCCGCCACAGCGCGAGATGAGGACGAGGAGGTCGGCCTTGAAGACGACAAACAGACTGGACTTCTGCAATGCACTTTAAACTCCCCGCAGAAGAAACGGGACTCGGACGATGTGCCAGAAGCAAACACAGCTCCGGAGGACACGAACGCAGCTCCGGCACAGGACGAACGCCTTGACCTCAGCACGCCGCTGCTCGTAGAGGCAGCTGGCCTCGAGAACCACACTGGAATAGAAGCAGCAGCAGTGGAGGAGGAGCAGAGCCCGTCTGCTACTCTCTCCGTTGACCAAGAAATGAGCTCCAAGATGGACCCTTCAAATGCAGAAGCGTCGCAGAATTGTTGTGGAAAAAAAGCAGCAGCATCTGCGTCATGTCAGTTGCCGTTTGCCTCTTTGGTCGGTGAGGAAGTGGAGTCTCTGAGCTGGTGAGTCACATGGAAACTTTACTTCCTTGTCCTGTCAGGCCGTCCTGGCAAGCAGCAGAAATATCTCGAGGACGGCTGACAGGTTTATTCTCAAAGGTAGAGCTCGAGATCAGAGAGTGTGAATCACACTGGTCGCTTCAGGAAGTACCTGTTGAGTGCTTTTATTATAGTCTATGACATTAATATATAAATAACTAAGACAAAGTATTGTGTGTGTGTGTGCACAAGTCACATGGAAACATAGCTATTTGCCCTCTGTTGGGGTCACATCTGTCAGCCAGCCTCTCGGGCCGAGCAGTGTGTCAGCTGTTAGAACTGAAAGGAGCCCTGCTGACGAGAACGCGCAGGCAGTCGCAGGTGGAAGTGACCTTTATTTGCAGTCAGACTCTTCAGAGCGGAATGAGAATCCAGGCTGCTCCCAACTCGGATGTCGTTGTGTGTTCAGCGCCGCCACACACGGCTCGGAGGAGAATGGAAGCTCCTCCGCGCCCGAGGAGCCCGCTTGCGACCCGGCGGCGAGCCCGGACATCTGCGAGTCGTCCTCTGGCTCGGACACCACAGGAAGCGACCGCAGTGGTGAGGAGCGAGGCCCCGCCCCCTGCGCCGGCGAGCCCGTGACCGCAGCGGGAGGAGACGCCAGCGACAGGTCAGCGGGTTCAGCAGTTGTGACATCAAAACAAGTGGCTTGTTTATTTATTCACAAGAGAAAAAGCAGCGGTGTGCTTCTTTCCAAGGCCACTAGGGGGCATGTAGCTCCCACTAACCAAACCTTTTTTTATATCTTCAGACTCCTGCATAAATATAAAGCTAAAAAATGAGGTGTACTTGAAGACCACGGCAAGCGACTCAGACATTAAAAGTTTGATTGACTTGTATTAAGCACTGCAAAATTGACTCATCGCCTCTGCAGAACGCAGCCCGATCAGGACGCGAGACCCGACCCGCCTTGTGTCACCGCCGTTTCCGAGGACGTCGCCGCATCTTCAGCAAGCACCAGTCTCGACGCTGCAGATGAAACGGCGCCGAAAGGAGAGGACGGCGGCGCAGAGTCGAAGGCCGAGGTGGAGCAGGAGGTAGTGGAGGAGGACAAGGACAAGGAGGAGAAGGTGGTAGTGGTGGTGAAGGTGAAGAAGGAGGTGGAAGAGGAGGAGAAGAAAGAGGTGGCAGTGAAGGAGGAGGAGGAGAAGGAGGTCCGAGGGACACCCAGCGGGGACGGGAGTGATGCCGAGAGCCGGGAGGCGTCTGGGAAAGAGGAGCAGCCGGCAGGGAAGCCACCCGGTGGCGTGGAGGGCGATGGCTTCGCCGCCTCAGGAGAAGAAGTGCTGGCTGACGGAGGCCTGGGAAACAGGTTGGTCTGTCGCCACTTGTTTTTGTTTTGCTTTGGTGGGGTTTCTGAGTTCA
The DNA here is from genome assembly GCA_009823395.1 of Thamnaconus septentrionalis. Classification (NCBI taxonomy): domain Eukaryota; kingdom Metazoa; phylum Chordata; class Actinopteri; order Tetraodontiformes; family Monacanthidae; genus Thamnaconus; species Thamnaconus septentrionalis. The sequence continues at coordinate 4,794,737 of CM020520.1, forward strand.
CTCACATCACCAGCCTCCTCAGAGAGAGGATGCGGAGAGGCATCGTTTCAAAAAAAAAAAAAAAAGAAAGACACCACAGTGTCACCGCTGAGAATGCGCGGTCGCTCCAGTGCAAGTGAAATGAAGTTCTGGGTCAAACATGACGACATGGGCAAACACATATTTTGTCGTCTGTGCGTTGACAATCGGCGACAAACCTGCAATTGTGCTCGTGTTGTTTTTGCTGAATTTAAACTCCAGACGCTCAAACCGACAATGTGTGCGGCCCCCCCGAGGGTCAAAACACGCACGTATATCTTCCCACTGACTCGCAAATACCCCAAAGTGGGTCACACACACACACACACACACACACACACACACACGTTACTTTTACATATTTGTGGGTCGGGTTTCTGTTTTTTTTTTGTGTTGTGTGTGTGTGTGTGTGTGTGTGTGTGTGTGTGTGTGTGTGTGTGTGTGTGTGTGTGGCTACAAATTACACTCTGACTTGAAATAGAGTCCACTGTGTTGGCGTGTGGGGCCGCTCTTCAGAGCAGACTGCAGGAATCTGAGCAAGTTATCAGGCTTCATGCGACCAGTTGATGTTTGTGAATCAGTGTGTGTGTGTGTGTGTGTGTGTTTCAGTGAGGAAGACCTGTACAGAGGAGCTGAGGAGCTGTCGGCTGGACCCCCGCCACCCACATGTCAGTGCATCCCAGTCACGCAGCGTGAAACAACAACCCTCCTCTTCTTCTTCTGTGGTGGCCACGTGTCGCCGTCTCACCGTCCTCTCTCTCTCCCTCTCTCCTCTCTCTCTCCTCTCTCTCTCTCTCTCTCTCTCTCTCTCTCTCTCTCTCTCTCTCTCTCTCTCTCTCTCTCTCTCTCTCTCTCTCTCTCTCTCTCTCTCTCTCTGCTGCAGTGTCGGAGGACAGCAGGTGCAGTCTGGGCCCGGCCATGGACGTCCTGTCTTACAGCGAGCGAGAGTGGAGAGGAAACACGGCCAAAAGCGCTCTCATCAGAAAGGTGGGCGGAAGCGATCCGGATGAGACCCAGTGGTCGTCGTCGTCGTTGTCGTCGTCGTCGTCGTTGCCGCAATAATGAGCCCAATGACTTCCTGTGCTGCCTCGGCAGGGTTATCAGGAACTGTCCCAGAAGTTCGGCAGCCTGCGGAGGGTGAGGGGGGACAACTACTGCGCCCTCAGAGCCACGCTCTTCCAGGTCCTCTCCCACAGCACCCAGCCGCCCTCCTGGCTGCAGGAGGACGGCTTTGCCACGGTAAAAAGCTGCTGCACGAGGGGCAACATGACTTCCACCCAGGCGCTCTGCATTGACCCAGCACAGTCCATTGCCTCTGAAGGCCCAGTGTGTAAAATGTGGCTTGGTTTATGATTTTTATATTGGTAAAATCATCATCTTAACATACTGCCCATAAGTACATGATTTAAAGTGTAAAGGTCATTTAAGTCATGTGAGTCATTAGGTTTTCCTACCGCTAGAACACTTCCTATCACTCGCAGTCAAAAGTTTGGATGCACCTTCTCATGCAATTTCTTTTTTACCTTTACAACTTTCTACACTGCAGATGGACACTGAAGACATCAAATATATGAGCAAGGCGGATGTAATTATGCAGCAAAGGAAAACACATTAAATAACTAAATCTGCTTCCGTGTGGGTTCGCACGTAGTTTTGATGCCTTCAGCAATAAGCTGCAATGTCAGTAGTCATGAGAATGAAAGAAAAAGACATTCAATTCATGGGGCGTGTCCAAACCTTTGACTGGTTGTGCTTATAAGAATATACATAGAGCAATGAGGGTCTTGCTCCTAGTTCGCTGCCATTTTTGAAGGAAGCCCATCTGACAGTTGGGCTTCCTGAATACGAAACGCACCGTCAGGCAGGCTTGCTGAACATTTCACACACTAGACCTTCAGGGAAATGCTGCACTTTGGATGTATTGGCCATAAACAAGTTAAATCTCTAACTTAAAGTAAAGTTCATAAACACATTGATCTTCAGCCTTTGACGCAGCACCTGTGACACCTGTGACAACCTGCGGGTGGCTGGGTGAATGATTGCTCAATGCACCGGGGCCTCATGCAAGTGGGATGAAATCAGAAAAAAATCTTGCTTGGCAAGATTACGACGACCGCAATGATCGGCGTCTGATTCGCGCCCATCGTGCACAGCCATTTTTCACCTTTCCGAACTGCTTTGCAGCTGCCGGAGCAGCTGGAGGCCCAGGAAGGCCTCGTCAGCCAGTGGAGGTTTCCGGCAGAGTGCCTGGGAGCGGAGGGCACGGTGGACGCCACCCTGAAGCTCCAGGGCTACGTGGAGCAGCTCTGGTCCAAGGTAGCCGCACGGCGACGTGACTAAACGCCTGAGAAACGTTGGCCGCCCCCGCAGACTTGTTTTGGTGGCCGCCCTGCAGCGCCCACGTTATTGATCTCCGCCCGCAGGCCCTTCAGAGCAGATTGCTACCATGTGTGAAAGGCCGCCGTCAGCTTGTCCCCCTCTGAATGCTGCGCTGCCTTCCTTTTTTTCCCCCTCCTTCTCTCCCTCCCTCTGCCATCGTGTGCCATAGAGACTCAGCCCAGTCATGCTCAAAAACATTCTGAGTTGTTGAAACCGCAGCAGCTTCCTCCGTTCCTCAGGCCCGGGCAGGAATACACAACCTGCCGCTGCTGCTGCCGCTGCTGCAGGAGTCGAGTCAAGAATCCTGGTGGTTACTCCACCAAGGAAAAGAAATGTGTGTGTGTTTTTGTTTTTGCTGTGTTAGTTTTCTTTTTTTAAAGCTGACCCAGTTGGGTTTGCTGCTTTCGGGGGCCTTGACTTATGGAATTTGTACAGTTGTACTTAAAAATAGAAAGCGCTCTCCCACAGATGTGACAGCAAGATTTGCGTGCGTGCGTGCGTGCGCGTGTGTGTGTGTGCAGGCAGGCAGGAAGGCAAAGAGCCAGGAGTAAATAGTAGTTACTGCTTTCCCAGTGAAAGTTAGAAAATGTGGCAAAAACACGGACAAGCACAACAGCTGTTAGTTTGTTTGTTAGGAAATTTATCCAACGTGTTAAAAACAAAAGAATGGAATCAAGGCAGAGTTGGGAATTGCATCGGCAAAAAAAGAAGAAAAAGCCTGAAGTCACTTTGTGACTGCACCTCACATGCCCGTCTATGTCATACAAAATGTTCTCCAATCGGGTCTTTTGCCCGGCGATAGACCTCCCGAATAAAAAATACATGACTGCAGTTTCCAATTACATATCTCAATTTATTGGTGCAGACAAATCTTCCCCGACTTCACTGACTTGTGTGTTTATTTCTTCATCTTCCCTCCAGTGGCGTGCGGCCGCCGACTGCCCCTCCGCCGCCCGGCGCCGGCGGCTGTGCGAGCAGCGCCTTCCAGGGCGGCGAGGGCGAGCTGGGCCTGCTGGGCGCTCAAGCTGCTGATGCTCGGCGGGCGGTGCAGCTGCACGGCCAAATGAGCGCCGGCGCCGACGTGCCGCTCTTCTGCTGGCTGCTGTTCGCCCGCGACTCCTCCGAGTGCCCGCGCTCCTTCCTCGCCAACCACCTGGGCCGCGTGGGCCTCGGCGCCGGCCTGGAACAGGTACTGGGGGATCAAGGATCACCTTTCAAAATGAAAGCCCTCCTCTTAAAGTTATCATTTTAATTGGAATAAACCAAAATCGGACGTGTAAATTATAATTATACATTAACAAAATGTACATTTAGGCAGCTACGACGACGGCGACGACAACAACCGCCCGTGTTTTTATTGCTGGCCGCAGAAAGAGAGTTTTTTTCACGGCGGCACGGCACTGAAGTACACGTGCTGAAGGTTTTACTGAGCGCCCCGCTGAGGTTTTCCTCGTAAACAGCACAAAGACAGCCGGCAGCGAAGCAGCGACTCGCCAACACCAGCGTAAAAAACAGCCGTCACGTCTGATTCCAGCGTCGCCTTCCAGCTTCCAGAGAAAAAGCTGCCGCGGCTTGTTGCTGTTGTTGTTGCTGTTGTTGTTCCTGTTGTTGTCTTTTTTGTGTTTTGTGTGCGTACGTGTGCTTTTTTTCCTCTCCATACCTGTTTTTGTGAGCTGACAGCTCGATGCATCATCGGCTCTCGGGAACCGACTGATTTTAATTGTTATTTTCCTCCTGTTGTTAATGAAAGCCCTTTGACGGGCTGCACAAGCCCCGCCCCGTAAAATATGATGTGCTCCGGCGGCGGCGGCAGCCAGCGAGCTCCTCTCCCAACGTTGCAATTATCTCCCTCATTCTTTTTTTTTTTTGTTGTGTGTGTGTTTGTGTGTCTTTCCCCCCCGAAGGTGGAGATGTTCCTGCTGGGCTACGCCCTGCAGTGCACCATTCAAGTTTACAGACTGTACAAGGCCGACACGGAGGAGTTTGTCACCTACTACCCGGACGACCACCGGGACGAGTGGCCGTGCGTCTGCCTGGTCACCGAGGACGACCGCCACTACAACGTGCCAGTGGTGGAGGCGGCGGCGGCGGCGGCGGCGGCGGCGGCGGTGGACACAGAGGTGGAGTCGAGCTGATCTTAGAGATAACCTGTCCCCCCTCTACTACCACCCCCACCCCAAACCCCACCCCCACCCGCCGCCATACAGACAGGAAAAAAAACAAACGCTCCTCAGGTCCAGTTTTGACATTTTGAAAATGAGCTTTTGCACTGAAACAGCGCCCGGCCTCGCAAACAGGAAGTACAGGGTGGCCCAAAAGAATTTGACATCATTTTAAAGGCAATTATCCTGAAAACTACTCAGTCTAACTCAATGAAGTTGATCAGTTTAGGTGTCGAACATCATAAGTTTATTATGGGACCCATTTCATCAGTGTCCAGTCTGTGCACCGTGTCACAACCTGGTGACTGTGTGCGAGCGGATTCCAGCAAAACGACTTCTCTTTGGGAGTGAACGGCTCAGCCCGAAAACACAACAAAAATAAAACATTAATTCAATATAAAATCTTGATCTGTTTCTGTACATTCTGTGAAAATTTGAGGTTATTTCAACAAGAATTGCCCAAATTATTGCCCTGCAAAATGATGTCAAATTCTTTTGGGACGGCCTGTGTGTCTGAAAGTGGCCCTGGTCCGATTGGTCGGTTTGGCCTCGGCCAGCTCGGTTCACCTTCGCAGGTGATGAACCCAAACCTCTAATCCTGGCGGGCTGGAATATTGTCATTATGGCTTGGCAGTTATTTCCTCTTTGCTGTGAGGTGTGTCAGTCAGAAGACTGTTTGATTTTCAGTGAGCTGGCATCTATCTAGTGGGAAGCTCATGACCAAAATGTCTATACCTTTAAAAAAAACAAAAAAACATATGCTGATACCAGACCCTGTGCAAAATGTGATTTACACACATTTGTGCAACACTGTATTGTATACAGTTTTTTTTCTATTGGTGGTGTGTTTATAATGTGCTTCTGATATTTGATCTTGTGCATTTTCCTTTGTAAAAATCCTGAAGGGTCGAACAAAAAAGCAAAACAATGCTGCCAAGAAGTCCAAAATGAACGTTTGTATCGGCATTTGGCCACATTTTCTATTAATTTATTTGTGTTTCTGCCACAGAATAGGTTTTCATTTAAGCCGAGTAACAGCTGAATTAGTGTTTTGAGTGGATACAAGAGGTTTAATAACTCAACAGTGTGTGTGTGTGTGTGTGTGTGCGTGTGCGTGTGCGTTCCACTCGATATGTTAACATGTTGCCTTTAAACCAAGCCGCTGTGAGCGAGCGCGGCTTGCAAGTGGCTGCAGCCGCCCCGACCAGCAGCCGCTGGGTTGAGCCTCAGTCTCGGCGCTCCGTGTTGCCTTATCACAAGTGATGCACAAGAAGGACGAAGGAACCGACGGCTGCTCGGTGGAGCGCGTGGCTCAGCGGGAACGCGACGTGTCTGCAGATGTGTCAATAAAATTGAGGAACCGATGATTCAGGTTTGGGGAAAAAAAAAAAACGCCTGGCTCTCGTCTTTCTTGTCGCGCCGGGCTGCCGCTGTTGCAGTTTGCCTCCGGGATCCTTTCATATTATCAGCCAAGGTCGGATTGAAAAGATCCAAAAAGCATAAAATCTCAGCGCAGGTGCGGAGGAGGAGGAGGCCGCCACCCAGAAGCCATCCACCACCAAACAGAAGCTCCCGCACACTGTTCAGCTTTCTCTCTTTTTATTAACACGTTTCAGTCGACAGACCTCCGTCAGGCTTTACACATGGCAAACTGGCATCCTAGATGCAGTTAGCCAATCAGAAGGCTGGAGGGCTCAGCATTGCTGATGGGCCTCTTAGTGCGATTCATCATCCCATATCCTGGAGGCATTCATCAAGAATTTGAAAAGGATGATGGCTACTCAGCACATCAAAGGGACAAACCATGATCTATAAAGGGGAAAATACCAATTGTGAGATACAAAAATATTTAGATTTAATAAAAACAGCAAATCTATAAAAAGTATGCGCTTATCAAGACAGCAGTCAAGGGCTGATTCTGATTGGCTAACCGCTTCTACCACAAGCGTATATGGAGAGAGGTGTATGCAAGTATGCTGTGTGTAATGCCTGATGAAGGTCTGTCAACTGAAACATTGTGTTAATGAAGACACAGAGAGCTGAACATTGTGCAGGAGCTTCTGTTTGATGAAGAAATTTGAACGATAAAGATTTCTTGATTTGAATTTGATCACTTTCTTGTTTAATCAGCCACAGCCTCAGGTATTTTTGCTGCTACTCGCAGCAGGTCATTTTGGGATATAATAGACTTCAAATTGTTTAGTCATCTCGGACGACTAATGTGCTTGTCATACAACGGGGGGGGGGGGAATTTCCCTACTTGACCAAACCGCGTGTCACGTCCCTGAATGCAGAAGTGGCTTCTGGACGGGAAGCCGACGAGTTTCTGAGAAAATAAAACCCTGCTGCGACTTTGACTTTTGCACAGAGCAGGAACGCGGAGCAACACGGCCTCGTAATAAAGCAATTTATTTGCCAAATAAGAATGCCTATACAGTATATACAGTACATACGACAGTCTGAATACTACCAGGGAAAAATGCTTGGCGAGAAAACAAGAGTTAGATGGACCTCCAGACTGCATGGAAAGTGAACAATCATAGTTTGTATTGTAACACGCAGTGATATAGTGAGGGGTTCCCGACCCCTCCGCAGCAATTAAATATACACATTGATTTTTACCCTATAGAAAAAAAAAAAACACAATAGTCTGTACACTGTTGTATGTAAAATACGATTGCACATCCCAACAAGTCCCACAACATGTCATTTCATCATTTGAATCCAAGCTAGAAGGCCTTCGCTGCTTCATCTCCATTAAAGAACAATATGAACTCTGTTATTTTTTTATTTTTTTTGGCAACTCCAGCACCACTCGACACATTTTATTTTTTTTTATTAATTCTTTTTAGTTTAACTCTCGCCACGGAGGAGGAGACGTTCTCCCGAGTCGTTCTTTTTTTTTTTTCCTTGTTCCCCCCAGTAGACGCATGAAAGTTTGTGGTTTGTTTTTTTACACTGCCGCTGATGCGGTGACTCCGGCTGCTGAGAAAGTCGGAAGACACAAGTATTTACACTGATGGGTGTACACTCGGAGGTGCATGGCTTTCTTTACAGTGCGTTTCGGTGGGGCTCGTCGTGGAGGAGACCTCGTCGTCTGTCTGTCTGTCTGTCTGTCTGTTTGTTCGTGATCCACTCTTGACCTCCGACGCCAACACCGTCCTGGGCTCCGCTCTCCTCCAGCACCGTCGCCACTCCTTGGCGGTTCTCCTCTCCGGCAAAAGTTCCTCGTGACGGCTCGGCGATAACAACTGGCCTCCGTCCAGAGCTTCACTCCTGCTCCTCCTCCTCCTCCTCCTCCTGGAGCTCCTCGATGGCGTCCATCTGGTTCCTGGGGCTCACGTCGCTCATGGGGGCCGAGTCGTTGCCCTCCACCACCAGCTCGTTGGACATCTCGTTGTTCCGCTGCAGCGAAGAGAGAAACTCAACTCAATACCTCGGTAATGGCCAAAAAGCCTCTAAGACGGACGAAGGTGCGAGAGCCAAACCCTGCAGTCTAATCCAACATTTGATTTGTTTCCGAGAAGAAAGAGCCTGTATTACAGTGTAATCTGGAGGATTACACTGCACCAAATAACCTAATCAGCAAATAATGAGAAGGATTGGCAGTGATCACGGTGCACTATGACCTCGTTCACACCAACACAAGCATTTTTGAAACCAAACTTTTTTTAAGGTCTGGTTACAAAAAAATTCCCGTCCGCACAAACGGTGTGATAAAAACTATCTAATGTAATACACATGCCAAAGCAGTAGGTGGCGATATCACTCCAAACAGGAAGACCATTTTGACCAATCACAAGGCTGGAAAGACGGCAACGGCGAACAAAGCAAGGCGGATTCTTTGGTGTGGACTGACAGCGAAGTGGAGCTACTGCTAATGTAACACACAAGGACAAAATCAATGAAAAATACAACAAAATGTGGATTGAGATCTGTGTCAGTCAAAGCACAGCGACACACTAGTTTCTATGGAGACGCCTCACTGTTTACCGTCGCACACTGTGACGTTCAACAATGCCGACAAGAGATTATTTTCCTCTGTTTTCCTGTCCACACGTGACTGCTGAAACCCGCAGTTCTTGGAAAAAGTTCAACCTGGACTCAGGTTACAAAATGACTCTGGTTTGAGGAGCCTACAACCGCAGTTAGGTGTGGATGAGAGGCCAAACATGGCAGGGAAACACACAGGGAAACAAAAAGCTGGAAAGGTGACGCCTCCTGCTGTGCCGTGTGACCTCGGGACAGTTTCACCTGAGTAATCAGAGCTCGTCAGAGACACCTGCGCCCACTCCCCCTCCCTCTGACTCCACCCTCACACCTGACACTGATTAGCAGGCTGGCAGTGAGCACACCTGCAGCAGCCACTCAGCAATCAGTGGTTTGAGACCAGGCTGCAGCTTTGGATGCCTTTGTTAGGGTTTGATTGTGTCAGACAGTCACATAGATTTTTATACGTTTACGTATATCTAAAAAAAAAAACAACAAGGTTCTGGAGATGCAGCCTTTGAACAGAGTGCATTGTGGGGGTTTATTTTCTCCTAGTTGTCCAGCTCCCCTGCGAGGCTCTCGGCTTTGCATCTGCTTTGCAAAAGTGAGTGTGACACAGTTTGTGGTGGGCAAAACCCCACAGCGACCCAAATGAGCTGTAACCAAGCGGCATTAGTGGTTGGAGGGAAGGAAAGAAAACACACGCACACTTCCGATTGGCCTGTTTGGATGTTGCTGAACGTCACCTTACGCACACACACACACACACACACACACACACACACACACACGTGTATCCTGATTCTTTTCAATGTCAAATTGACACACAGCTGTTCTGAAGTGGTTAGGTTCCTGAGCTAGAACGCTGCTCTTTGCTCGCGCAACGGCGTCAATGCAGGTGTTCCTCACCTGCTGCCGATAAACGTAGCAGGCTGCTATGGCAACCATTGTGGACTCCCCCACGAACCCGGCCAGGAGGGATCCGACCCCGAGCGTGGCCCCGTGAACCCTGCAACACAAAAGGATTTGTTTTGTTTTTTTCAAGGGCGCTTCAGTCCAGAATGAAGGTGAGTGCTTTGTCTTTGTTTTTGGGGTGGGGTGGGGTGGGGGGGGTATGAAAGAAAATCTGAAATTATTTTACTCATGAAACATAGCAGAGGAGAAAGGAGTTTAAAAAAAAAAAGAGAGAAGGCCTCTGAGCCTGGCAGGGTTCCCTGAAGTGTTGACTTACCCCATATAAGGCAGCACAACCAGACTAGTGATGAGGACAATGATGCGGAGAACCGAGCTGGGCGCCAACACAAAGGTCTTTTTCAGGGTCATGAGCCATCCGGTCAAATGAGCGCGAACAGTCACTGCAAGAACACAGAGAGAGAGAGAGAGAGAATAGAAAGGAATCATCACCCAGCTGGTCCCAGCCTCTGCCTGGGCCGGAGCAGCCACAGCTGGGAGGAGAGAGACAGGATATAAAGAGTCCCAAACCTGGCAGAGGGAAGAAGGAGAAAATTCGGAGGGGAACCACACACAGCTCGGCGAAGGCGTAGTCCACGCCGATGACGTCCACCAGGATCTTCTCCGACACATGAGGGGTCCAAAACACCACAAAGCAAAGCTGGACGGCGGGAGGAAACAAAAGGCGGCAAATTGACAATGGATCAGGCCTCATTATATTTCATTAGTTCGTTCACTCAAGGGGGCTCCTGATTAAATTCAGGGGGCCTTTGAAGCTCGGCAGCGAACAAACGCATCACAGCGGCGGTTATTGTTTCCTGAGCAGGTTTGTGGCGCAGCGGCGTCGTGCGTCCCGAGCCAACCCCACTAGATTGTAAAACAGCACAATCCCAGGATGAATAATACAAAGCTTTGTCTCAAAATTGCATTACAGCTCCTTTTTTTCTTTCCTCTTTTTAAGCTGGAGTGTGTACAAGCACTCCGGCCTTTTTTCTGTTATTTATTCAATTTCTTTTAAATGAACAGCCGCAGGCTTCCGATGTCCGTAAATCATGTTTTCCTAGTTCTGCTCCTGCTAACCTCAGTCAGGCGCAGCCCGCCTGGAGTCGTCTGCACTGCAGGCAAAGCAGCAGCAGCAGCTAAGGTGCATTCATCGGGGCGACGCTACGGCGTTCGCCGCAGGGTCTGGCTTCACTTAAGACCTTCGCTTGTCTAATTATGATCATCAGCGGCTCCCTCCTCAAACACACCCAGCCCGCTACGCCCACTCGCTTCTCTCGTCGCTTGGACGCCAGCTCGCTCCTTTGGCAAAACTGCCGCCGGCAGCTCCGCTTCGACCAACGGCCACTTGGTTTTCAACCGACGGCTTCGTTCTTATCTTATCAACGCAACAGAAAAGAAAAACCACATCGTCCTGCCCAGTCTGGCTCTGCTGCTCGGCTCCCGAGACAATAACTGGCGTCCTTCCATAGTGTTGCAGGACTCCAGATTGGCCGTGGTCTCCAGACCACTTTTTAAGGGTCTCGTCTCAAACTTGGAGAAGCCGGGACTTTGAAAACTGTCAATGAGCAGCTTCAGAGTTTCTCTGTCCACCACATTGCATTTAGAAATAAATATAAACTAGTGGCAGCCAGCCTCTTGTTGGCCTGTCCTGGTTTCTTGCAGGCGTTTACTCACTTAAAAACATGGTTTTGTGTTCACGCCGAGTCACACGGCTCTCCTTGCGAAAGGATGACGAGAACATTTTCACAACTCAGCCCAAAATTATACACGTCCGGCAGCGCCCAGTGAGTGACCCCCCCGCTCAGCTCTGGCGTGGTGGCTGTGGGCTGTGAGTCCACCTGGACCAGGAGATGTGAGTGGTCCTTCCAAAACTAGTTCTAGACTTTTTCTAAATTTTTGTTTTTTTTTAGTCAAGCCCCTCGCGTGTCGTTACTCATTGGCGCGGTTCCTCTTCCTGTGACTCAGCCTGCGGAGGCGCTCTGGCAAAACACAGTGACACGGCGACAACGACTTCCTCTGCGGCCCCCGAGAAACTGCTCCGGTGACGAGCGACGGAACATTCTGTCCGCCGTCGTATCTCTCGTGTTTTCCTCTTTCTCTCAGGCTCGGCTGCGCTAATCAGGACAAGCCCAGGCACGAAGGCCGAGCGCTTTGGCTTTCAGCGTCGCTGCAAGACCGTAACTCTGGAGCACACGCCCCCTTTTACATGTTTACAGCTCTGGGATTCCACATCTGGTGTGCCATTCTCCTCCTCCACCTCCTCCTGCTCCTGCTGCTGCTGCTGCTGCTGCTACTCAAAGACCCAACTTGTGCCCACAAGCTTCCTGTTTTTCTTGTCTGAGCAGTCAATTCATGTCACCAGGGAAGAGGGCGCTGGCTTTTTATCGGCTTGTTTTGAGCAGAAGTCGCTCTTGCAGCGTTCTGATAAACGCCACCATAATGTGACCACACAGGGTCGTGAGGCCAGAATGGAACAGAACAGAAAACAAAAAAGTGCAGCACCCGTGTGAGGGGGCTTTTTGGAATGTGTTAAGTGATATGTTTTTATGTGAACGCCTGTTTTTATGGCGCTTCTTAAACCTGGGGGGCGGGGTTGGGGGCGTGGCACAGAAGCTTCTCAGCATCGTCGCAAAATTCCAAGCTTTATGCGTCCGGCAGTTCCGTGCGACCCCGAAGCCGCGCCGCGTCTTGACACCGAGACGCAAAAAGGATCCGCGGACCCGTCCGAGCGTGACGGGCGCCGCTCGCTCAAATCTCCTCGGCATTCCGTGCGGAATGTTTTGCACCGGCGCTATCGGTCGGCAAGGGAAAGAGGCCGCAGACAGATTGGGTCTGGGTGTTTGCAGCCCGTCAGTGACGGCCAAGGTTTTTATAGACCTATAATCACAACGTTACAGACTTGGATCCCCCAACTGAGGGAAAAAGGGAGGGGGGAAAACAAGCTGTGATGTACAGTGTTTTGGTGTGGACATGCATCGGTGCACGTCGTGTAATTACCACCAAGAAAACGACTCCTTTTGGAAGTGAGTGACACCGAGCGTCGGCTCAAACGTATAGGCTTTCGCACGGTGAACTAATAGTCTGCGCGCTCACACTGGCCATTATAGAAATGAATAGCTGCCAGGTGGGTCAGCAGCACGTCGGAGCGCCGCTGCACTGAACTGCGGCGACCGAGCAGGAACTGAACTTGTGTGCTCACACCTCAGATCTAACGCAATAATAATCAGCAGGAAATGGTTGAAAGTAGAAGCAGCCACCATTGATGACTGGATGGATATTGTAGATGGAATATATGTGATGGAGAAGATATCTCATTCTCTCAAAGTTGAAAAAGAAAAGTTAACTAGAAACTAGAATCTCATGAACCTTCTGGAATTGTTTTTCTAGATGTCCTTGAATGACTCAGTCTGTCACTAATGTATGCAATGGAAAATTTGCCTTTCCAAATAAAAAGATAAATAAAAATAATAATAATAATAATAATAATAATAATAATAATAATGATGATGATGATTTGATGGCTTTGACACCTCGTAAATAAATAAAATCAATACATCCTGTTATTGATACAGAACAGAACTGCGTCCTCCTACCGTGAGAGACAGAGCCAGGCAGCAGAACGTAAACTTCTTGATGTTTGACTTGGTGACGGCGCTGGCAGCGTTTATCTTGTTGCTGGGATTATTCTGTGGGTGAGAGTGCAGAATCAGTCGCACGGACCGCAGACGGGCCAGGCAAAACACTTCTTGGAGCGGTGCGGGGGGGGGGGGGGGGATTAGCGGCTGGGTTACCTTGTCGAAGGCAGGGTACACTGCCCTCAGCTCCGTCAGCCAGCCGTAGGGCATGTGACCCACCGGGTATGTGGCGGTGAGCACGGCCACGGCCTGGAATGACAGAGGCGGTGAGTCGGCCGAGGCTGGAAATACCACGTCGCTGCTAAATTAATAACAGGTGTCTAACAATAGCGCACAGCAAGGCAACAACACACATGTCCTTCACCCCCCGCCAACGCTTTTCTTTTATTTATTTTTTTACAAGTTTACGACTGGATGGCAACTTTTCATCTTGTTTTAGTGATCCCCCCCCCTCCCCCCCTCCTCCTGAAACAACAGCAGGGCTACGCAGGAATGTTTCCGCCCCCCCAGTGCGATCACGACCCCCGGAGTTCCACACCGACGCGGTGAATCACTCAAACCGGCGGTGCGGGCCAGTGTTGTCCACCATTTCCAGTCGGTTCCGGTAAACAGCTTTGCATTGTCCCTATTAGTCGCCGCGTCTGTGTGAGGCAGAAAGCTCCAGAGGTGGGGCTGGGGGGGGGGGGGGCGGGAGGGTCAGGAGGGGTGGGGGGGTGGGGGGAGGCTGTCAGCATCTGGCGTTTCACCTGCGGCAACTTGGGAGCAGAGACTGAGCCTGAGCTTCTGAAAGCTCCCGCTGAAAGGCCTCGTCTTTGAAAACGCTTGTCATGGGGGGGGGATTACAGTGAGTTGGAACCAGCTGCGCTTGTGACACTGGCTGTGTTTCCACTGCCCCTAGCACTGCGCAAAACCCTAAATATCGCAATAATATCGGGGGTCTTGCGGGACAAGATTCCTGCAAATCGCAATTGTACTTTGTCGAAATTTGACAAACATCGCTTTTATTTTGGGGAAAAAATCTCATGGAAACGCAGCTTACACACACACACAAACTGGTTCACGATGCAATATACGATATCGCTGGGCGAGGAGTGAAGCCGGTCAGGTCACCCACCTCCGTGGCGTCCGAGGTCCCCTTCAGGTCGCGGGACACGAAGAGGTTGACGATGGGTCGGCTGATGCGCTGAGTGGCCAGGATGAGCGCCAGCGGCCACCAGAAGCTCAGCATCTTCTTGATGGTGGCGTCGCCCTGCAAGGGGGAAAAACGCAGACGCTTTAGTTTCCAAGCCAAGCGGAACCACAACCGACCCGAACCCCCGGCGGCGCTCACCCCGACGTCCAGCCCACTGGAGTCCGGGATGTTGTCGTGGATGTTGCAGTAATAACCCAGGCCGACGATGCTGAAGCGCACCACGGCGCCCATGTACAGGGAGAGGATGGGGATGAGTAAAGGCTCCACGCACTCCAGGTTGCTGTGGAGGAGGATGGCCACGAACACAATCTGGAGGACGACGAGACTCAATCAGACGCTCCATCAAAGGCGTCGCCGCTGGTTTATTTGGAACGAAGGGGGGAGGAGGGGGGGGATTTACCTGGGCGATGACATCGGAGATGGAGGCGGAGCCCACTATGACGCTGTACTTGTGCTTGAGAAGTATCCCCGCGTGGATCCAGGCCTGGGTTAGAGAACAATAGGGCTTTGCAAGTTGTGCCAAGAATGTAAAAATTACAGCCGAAAAAACCAAAGTGCGGCGAAGTAACAGGATGTCCTGTGAGAACCAGCGAGACTTTCACTCACGCGGCTAACAGGCAGGCTATTTATAGCCGGCGTTGCGTGTTTACATTCTGCGCTTTCTGTCTGATTTCCTTTCTTGTTTTGCGCCAGAGACACTCACCATGGCATCCAGCAAAGGGAAGGCGGCCAGGTAGAGGAAGGCCTTTCTCGTCTTCTGTCCCACCGACTCGTCCACGTGGTGGAGCTTATTTATGATGTAGTAGCCTAAATCTGTGTAAGCTGCAAGAGAGAGAGAGAGAGAGAGAGAGAGAGAGAGAGGGAGAGAGAGCAGAAAAGGTTTTGTGGTGAAACTTTACAGTGGCCGCGACACAGCAGGGGTTGGAGGTTTAAGCGTCAGGCGCGTCGTCACCGCCGCGCACAAACAGACCTATGAGGATGTGCAGGACAAACGCGATGACGCCGGCCGTCACCATGCACAGCACGGCCTTCCTCCGGTCCCTGCGGCTGTTGACAAACACCAGGCCCACGTTCTTGAAGTCGCTCATGGGCCCGGTGAAGAACTTCATGAGGGAGTAGGCCAGCCCGTAGCTGGCCAGCATCTCCACCGCATCCTCCTTGACTGTGGCTATGCCCCTGTTGAGGGCCTGGGGGGAGGGGGAGGAGGAGGGGGGAGAAGATTAGAGAGCAAAGGAGACGAGTTGGCGAAATGAGACCAGCGCCGGTCCACATGACACACCAGTTAACGGCGCTAAACTTGGACTGGTCTGTCGAGATTCCTCCCTCAATTATATTATCCTGCAATAGAGTGCAAACGGTGCCATGTGACCCGGTGATCTTTGACTGGTTGCAATTATCAAAGCAGCTGAAAGTGAAAAGACACACATGTATTGTCGCTCTGACTGGAGAGCAAACAAACTGCCCCTTTTCCCTGTGCAGGACTGTGCACTATTTATACCAGTTCACAGAGCCATTACATAAGATTAATCCTCACATCTCCCAGCTTTTACTCCCCCCTTCTTCTTCTTCCTCTTCCTCTTCCTCTTCTTTTTAAACTCACTCCATCTGGCCGTGGTGATCTCGTGGGAGAGGGCAGCCACCAGATATCACAACCGGAAATGTCTGAGCAAGAGGGAGAAGATGCCACAAGGAGGAGAAAGACAGCCAGCTGCTGCCACCGCCATCATTTTTTTTTTTTTGAAAGGCCTACGCTCTAATTTCTGATTAACAGCAAAGCAAACAAAATCACACGCAGTGTGTTTGCAACGCTGGCACGCACTGCAGGCAGAGTAACGCCGAAATCTGCGGACGCACCGCGTTATTCGGCGCGCAGACGTGAGCAGGAAGGGGTGAAAGCGTCCCGGAATAGACACGCGGAGCTCTGCGCGCAGCTCCTCTTCCCTAAATAATGTATCATAAACCTCCATCCTGCTGCTCTCCGGCCGGCAGCTAGGCTAGCGGTAGCTGCGGGGCACAAAAGCGGCGAAACAGGGCGACACGACGCGCTGTCAGCTGCGGAGGGGGAAACACTGATGCTCGGCCGCCGCCAGCAGCTGCTGCTGCTGCTGCTGCTGACAGCTCGAAACACAGGCGAGGGGGAGGAAGACGGGAAGGAAGGAAGGGAGGAAGGGAGGAATGAAGGTTACCACTCGCTAGCCGCACAGAGCCTTACCTGTTCGCCGAGGTCGATGGCAACATTGGTGATCGCCAAAGGCACCAGGAAACGGATGAGAGGCCAGTAGGGGCTGAGGGATGGGAACTCCACCATAGTACAAGCAGGGGCGACAGAGCGAGGGGCATCTGCCTCGGGTCTCGGTGCGGATCGGTCGGTGGAGCGGTGGGTGGTGGTGGTGGTGGGGGGGGGGAGATAGAATAAAAACACCCCAAGATCGGCGGCCGGGAGGGAGGCGTTCACGGACACCACCTGTGCTTTCTTAGCGGGAGCGGGCGGTGAAAGTGGGGCAGCGGCAGGAGCCGAGGCGCTCCCGTGGCGGCGGCGCTTCACAATGCTGCTGCTGCTGCTGCTGCTGCTGCTGCTGCTGCTGCGTCTGCGGCTGCGTCTGCGTCTGCTGCTGCTTCGACGGTGCTGCTGAGCGGAGGCGAAGGTCAGCGGAAATTTCACACCGGCGCATCTTCTTCCCCTCAAATCATCGTCAAGGGGGTGGGGGAAGACGCGGAAGGTGGCATCAAAACAGCGGCCGATTTGAAACGGGGAGAGAGAGCACGAATCCTCCGTCCGTCTCTCTCTCTCTCTCTCTCTCTCTCTCTCTCTCTCTCTCTCTCCGACCGAGTGTATATATTTAGATTAACCAGTTAATCCCAGCCTGCCTGCCTGCCTGCCTGCTTGCTTGCCTGGCTGCCTGGCTGCCTGGATTAGTCTCCAATGCGCCTGTGCTGCGCAGTCTGGTTCTCGTAAGCACTCCGCGGGCCTGGAACCAACCGCTGGCCACACGTGGGGCCTGCTGGCATCCGGGCCCGGATGGGAATTTAGGCTCGCTTCAGTGAACCGGTTCTTTTGGTTCGGCTCACTAAAAAAAAAAAAAAAAAGAGAGAGTCGGTGGCTCTTTTGGCTCCCAAGCGGCTCCTAACATTTTTGTTGTTGTTGTTGTTGTTGTTGTTGTTGTTGTTGTTGTTGTTGTTGCTTATGTTATTTTATGACCAAATGATGTGCTAAAATTAATGATGAATGTAAATGGGTATTGTTTATCCACTCAACATGGAACACAGTGCTGTAAAAATAAATGTAAAATACCAAAACACCCCCCAAACCCTTAATTTTTGTTTAGCTAACAAAAATTAGCATAACAAACAAAAAAACAGCATTCAGCTGAATATTTTCAGTTCATATAAATTGTGTGTGTGTGTGTGTGTGTGTGTGTGTGTGTGTGTGTGTGTGTGTCATATTAAGGTATTTATTATTCAATGGGGAAAAAAACAAAACAGGCTCTCAATCAGGAACCAGCTCTCTTCGTTCACTTCAAAGAACCGGCTCTGAGAACTGGTTCGTTCGTGAACAACCCATTACTGACTCTCGACCCCAAAACATAAAACATGCTGTGGCAAAATGTCGTGTTTATATGCAAACAGAGGGAGTTAGGTCGGGGGGGAAAAAAACAAGGTTATTCAGATTACCAAGCAAGCGCCTTGTGTGACAAGACGCAAATGTTAATAACACATGGGGGGACAAATCACACTTGGATGTTTTGACTCGTAAAGCATGCTGTTAGAGTGAGCCCGGTAATGGTGCTTTCACGCAGGTTACCAAGTGCAGTTTATATGGAAACACAAGCTGGTTGACGTAAATTGTTCTTTCAACACTTTACATCAAAACATTTGCGACAAAGAGGGGACTTAAGGTGAGACACGTTACTGTGAAATACTGACCTCTACAGGCAGATGGCAGAATAACTATTTAGATATGTCATTATTTTTATTTTTATAAAACAAACAACAACAAACCGTGCTCACAATTAGCAGCTCTACAAGCAAGACAGTTTGATCCCGGATATCTGTGTGTTGTCATGCTCAATTAACATTTATTGTTCTGTGCAGAGAAATCACAGAACTGGAACTATGCCATATTAAAAGATTGTCACAATTATAAATTAGTTATGACGAGAGAATGCCCAGTGTGATCCTAATCAAATCATCCATTCAGATGAGCAACCACTCCTTTGCTCACGGGGCTTCTAATCTAATCTTTCTAAAAAACAAAATATAATGGTCTGTCATTGAGCTAAAACAGATACTTTTGGGGAAAACACACAAATAAAAGTGTGCAGAATTTATGTAATCTTTGTTGTTAAGCTGAAAACACAAGGCTGTCTGTGTTCCTGCCAAGTGGCCCGAGGGGACTGTTTAAAAAGCTGACTCAGGCTTTTATGAGCCGTCATGCTGTTTGCATGTAGAAGTAACAGTTGTTTACCTAAGAACTTGTCCCTGCAAGAATATCTGGTGCTGAGACTCACAGCTATGCTCTTCATTTCTTTTTATGTAAGGTCAGGATTAGTCAATAAAATCCAAAGTGTTCCACACAGCGTGCAGAGATTTGAAATTTGGACTTTGCGGTCACCTTTTATGAGCAGGGTTTGGAGTAAACTGTGTAAAAGTGCACTCCAACTGTGTATGCCACAACTTGTTTTGCAGTTCCTACTTCAAATAGTGGAAAACTCCAAGTTTTTCTCAGAGATATCTGGTGTGATGTCCAGGATAGCACATTTAAAAACACATAGGCTCAGTAAGTATTTAATTTGTTACCTCAGGTATTTTACACAGCAAGAACTACACAATGAATAAATCACAGCAGCTGTTAATTAAAGTGCCATTCATGTAACCATGCATGAATGTTTTATTATTTACATTGCAAATTCGCTGTTGCCAAAAACAACGTTTTAGGAAACACGCTCCACAACGGGGGGCACTATTTCTCCTGTCCTACTTATTTTCAGGTGACAAGTTCGCCCTCTGGCGGACATTGGGTGTCAACACCTGTAGTCTCCAAATACGTGAATATGTTGTTCCGAAGCCAGGTGTCTCGCGATAACCTACGCCTGCAGCTCGATGCTCTCGCGAGATAGCCTGAATCGCCAGGTTTCAAATCCAGGTAGGCTTAAGTGACGTAAAGTGTATTTTCATTTTCTCCACCACAGAGCACATCCAACCTTTTTTTTTTTTTTTTGCATGAGTTTGTCATACAGTTAGACATGCACTGCACTCGTTCTACATAAGAACAAGCACACAACTTGGCCCATTATTCTTTAAATGCTGCAGCTCAGCTTGTAGTTAGAATCAGTGGCTGTGAAGGTTGGATGTCAATACATTTCCAGGCTAATCTTTAATAATTGATGACACAATTAGCTCTTGAGTCGTCTGACAGATCTGCCATCGTTTCACCGTCGGCTGCTTCCTTGGCAGCCATCTCTCACAGGACAAGCTGAACAACTATTGATTTCCTGCCTCCGGGACACCGTGGTGACTTGTGTGCTTGTGCTGAGGGAATGAACACAACCGAGTGGCATGTGTAAGTTTCTGCTAATGACTGCTTTGTGATTTAAAAAAAAAAGAAAATAAAGAAGAAATATAGAGAATTCACTTCATGTGCCACCGCAGTTATGATGGAAGATATGTTACCCGGATGTGCTGGGCCTGACCAGCTATTCCAGTCCGCTACAGAAAATTTGAAGTTGCCAATTTGCCTAAAGTGCATTTATTTCCACAAGAAATGCAGAGAACCGGGAGAACCTGCAAACTCCACACAGAAAGGTCTCGAGTTCAAATCCACAAGCCTCTGACTCTGAGGTGGAAGCATGAACTACTGCACCGTTATATCACTCTGCCACTGGTTTGTCATATTGTGCATTTTGATTCATTTTTGTCTTAAATAAATAAATGATGAAGATATACGAGAGCATACCAACATAACTTTGTTTTAATCTGTTTTATATTCATGACAACATTTTTATTATTCTATATATTTAGCAAATATTGAGCAAATTAACAGTGTTATATTTCATTGTGGATATTTTTCGGTGAAATGGAGTCGCCGCATTGAATTATGAAGACAAACTTGTTCTTTATTAAATACACAGTATATTGTGACAATTTGTGGTCGAACCAGTGAGTGGGAGAGAAAAAGGAGACAGCCCACGGTGCAGCTCACAGAAGAACAACCCAACGTACTCCCACAGCCTCCAGTATCATTTCATTGCAGGAAATGATGTCAGACTGCCTTAGAGAACCCTGCTTTGTCTTCAGGGGCTCCAAAGTAACTCAGGAAACATCCACCAGCAATAAACACACTGGCCACAATACACACCCTCATTGATCCGATGCAGAAAGTGGGAAACAAGAGATGAACAGGACACTAAAGGATTGGGTGGTAGTGAGTCATTTTGTATTTTTTTTTTTTTTTTTTTTTTTTTTTGCGGGGGGTTCTGTTTTCCTTGCTTTATTTCTTAACCCTTATCCACTTGCTCAGATATTGATTCACCTGGTGCTTTACTCTGAAGGCTTTACGCCACTCACGTGAACGACAACTATTGCATAAGTGCATTAATCTTTCACTGACTTCATCAATAGCATGCATGTAATTGGTTAAGATAAATACATTGACAAAAACACTATTGGTTGGATTGAGGTAGAATCCAATCAATAGTCGTTGGATTCTACAAGAACACGTCCAGTTACCATAACTCAACCCTTCTACCTTCTACAACATTTTAAAGTTAACTTTTTGCAAAAAATTATGTATGCATTTTAAATTTGTCACAATTAATTATCATTATTATCTCATCATCATATTGTTTTTTTACTTGGTATGTTAATCAGTAGATTAGCGGTTGGTTAACTCCAACAACCGACTGTGTGCTTTAACATCACAGTCTTGAACCTGGACCTTGAGACACAGTAACCTCAAGAAACGCTTCCTGCCTCCCCCTCACACCGCTCATGGATTTTTAACCTTCAACGTTCACTCAGTTAACGCCCATCTCTTTCATCTGCTTGCAGTCAAACGAATTCTCGGAACGCGGACGGTTGGAGAACTTTAAAGTTGGGCTCCATCTCTTTGACCTTGGACGCAGGCTTCTCTCTGGAACGTTGATGCACTCGCACCAGCAGAGGACGCTCGAGGCCCGTTAAAGCCCCTTCTCTCAGCCAAAGAGCAGCAGGGCGCCTCAATACTCCCGGCAAGTCTTTTAATTGCTTTCTTCCCGTAGTTAATTAGTGCCAATTTTTTTTTTAACCAGCTTTTATTCCCAACTACAGTACAAACAGAGCGTTCAAGTCTTCCCCCCAACCTGTGCGTGCACCTCATCTCATGCGTCACTGAACGTTTGGTGTTTGTGGGTTTTTTTTTTTAGGGTGTTTAGTTGTTGAGTTCACCTGGTTCCACAGGCTGGGAGCTGTCAGACACCGAGGTAAGTCTGTGCATCTGTGCACATTTGCATGCCTAAAATAAAATAAAATAAAATAAACTATCGTTATTGCTCGAGTCTTGCAAAAGTTGCATTTTATTCGCATTTATGTTGACACAAGCTTTTGATTGTGATTATAAAACGCCTTTGTGGACATAGTTTAACAAAATGTCAATCCCGTTTTTGTTTTTTTTTTGTTTGTTTTCACGACCATCGTGTGCATTAATACACGCATTGGTGTGATGGATGTAAGGTTGTGTGGGGCTGGAAACTACGCCTTATTTTCCTTGCTTACTACGTTCCAATATTTTCTACCCCATGCAAGCCATCAGTGGGCACTGTACTCTACTTTAGTGACGTGACAGATCACTTTATCACCCAAATGTATCAAGCGTGAAAATATACCGATTCAAAAACAACGCAATGGCAAAATACACGAAAGGACGGTGTGTGTTAGTGTGTGTGGTGGAGGAAGGGGGGGGGGGCGTTTTAATTCGGGAGTTGGGGGGCGGGGGGGCGTTTAAAGCAAGTAAGAACATTTTCCACGTGGAATATTGTGAGAGCCGCTCTTTTTCCTTCTTCTTCTTCTTCTTCTTCTTCTTCTTCGCCTTTTTTTTTTCATGTGCGGCGGAAGGATACGAGGGGAGGGCTACTCGTGGCGCGCATGTGCCGCCCCCCCTTTTTAAGCGCCAGCCGAGCTCAGCTGTGAGTCAAACGTTGCTGATGACAGGCTGTGTGTGTATGTGTGGCTCCCCGCATGTCTGCCTGCCTCACACAACCTCACTGGACGCGCTGCTCCCGCCCCATCCCCTCCAACCCCCCCCCCCACCAGGAAGGATTTAATGTTTCGTTCTTGTTGGACTAACTTTTTTGTTTTGTTTTGTGCGGCCGTTGGGATCGAGAGCGCGCCGCGAGTTCTCGTTGGGAACCTTTGAAGAATAAAGGTAAGGCGAGGGAGCGTCACTTGGTTTATGTCGACTCAAACGGCTCGACTTCGGCACCGGTTTTTAATGGACGTTAGTTCCACTTTATTTATTTTTTGGTGTGTGTGTTAGTGTTGTTGTTTTTTTTGTTTTGTTTTGCGAACATTTTTTTGTGCCACCTGAGCACCTGCTGCTGCTGCTGCTGTGAGCAGCTGCGCCGGGCGTGCACCTGAAGGGCTGATGTTTTGACTGCCCATGTGATAGCCGCAGAACCCGAGCGGAACCAAGAAACCCCGCACCCTTGTCGTGCCACGAACCTCTAACCAGGTGACCCCTCCGGTTCTGCCTCTTCTTCTTCTTTCCTCAGCTTTTCTTTGAGGAGGAGGACAAACGGCGACACAATGCCGCAGAATTCCGCCAGCAAAAACGCCGACAATGACTACGACTACGACCAGTCGTATTTCTACTACGACTACGAGGAGGAGTTCTTCCTCCCCTCGCAGCAGCAGCACCAGCCGCCGGCGCCCAGCGAGGACATCTGGAAGAAGTTCGAGCTGCTGCCGACCCCTCCGCTGTCGCCGAGCCACCGGCCGTCGCTGTCCAGCCTCTTCCCCTCCACCGCCGACCAGCTGGAGATGGTGACGGAGTTCCTGGGCGACGACGTGGTCAACCAGAGCATCATCTGCGACGCCGACTACCCGGCGAGCTTCCTCAACTCCATCATCCTGCAGGACTGCATGTGGAGCGGCTTCTCCGCCGCCGCCAAGCTGGAGAAGGTGGTGTCGGAGCGGCTCGCCTCCCTGCACGCCGCCCGCAAGGAGTCGGCGGCGGCGGCGGCGGCCCGGGAGCCCACCCCAGCCTCCTCCGCTGCCGCAGCGGCGGGGTGGAAGCTCAATAGCAGCTACCTGCAGGACCTCAACACGGCGGCGTCCGAGTGCATCGACCCCTCGGTGGTTTTTCCATACCCGGTTGCAGAGGCGCCCAAGCCCGGTGCAGAGACGGCGGCACTGAGCAAGGACCTGGGGCTGGACACGCCGCCCAACAGCGGCAGCAGCAGCAGCAGCGACTCTGGTAAGATGCACCCCCCTTTTTTTTTTATAACCTAATTAGTAATTTCCCTCTGCTGTGTGTGCATGGCATGTCTCCATAAAGTCTGAATGAGGAGGGCATCTCCATCTCTGGGGGTTTTAATTGCTGTGACGTGCGATCAGAGTGAGAGACACGCTGTCTGTTCCGCCCATCCGCTGTCCAGTGTGCGGGGAGATGAGCTGGGGGGCATGGCTGCAATGTGAGGCGATCAAGTGATGTGGAAGCGGCGCTCGCAGCGCCCCTCCCTTCCCCAGGAGGCGTGCAGCATGAATGGAATACAAGCGCGGTTGTAGGGGCAGAGCGTAAGCCACTGACTGACTGACGCGCTCTCTTTCTGTTTACGGTGCAGAGGACGATGACGAGGAGGACGAGGAGGAGGAGGAGGACGAGGAGGAGGAGGAGGAGGAGGAGGAGGAGGAGGAGGAAGAAGAAGAGGAAGACGACCAGGAGGAAGAGGAAGAAATTGACGTGGTGACGGTGGAGAAGAGGCAGGCGGTGAAACGCTGCGAGCCCAGCCCGTCGGAAAGCAGGCTGCCCAGCCCCCTGGTGCTGAAGAGATGCCACGTCTCCACCCACCAGCATAATTATGCTGCCCATCCATCCACCAGGCACGAGCAGCCGGCTGTCAAGAGGCTGAAGCTGGAGGGCGGCGGCGGCGGCGGCGGCGCGTCGGGCGGCAGCCACAGCAGGGTCCTCAAGCAGATCAGCAGCAACCGCAAGTGCTCGAGCCCGCGCACGTCGGACACGGAGGACTACGACAAGAGGCGCACGCACAACGTGCTGGAGCGCCAGCGGAGGAACGAGCTCAAGCTGAGCTTCTTCGCCCTGCGCGACGAGATCCCCGAGGTGGCCAACAACGAGAAGGCGGCCAAGGTGGTGATCCTGAAGAAGGCGACGGAGTGCATCTACAGCATGCAGTCGGACGAACAGAGACTCCTGCTGCTCAAGGAGCAGCTGAGCCGGAAAAGTGAACTTTTAAAGCAGAGACTGGCACAGCTGCAGGGCTCGCGAGCTTAATCTGAGTCCGACACTTTTGTTCTTTTTCTAAATGCAATGTTAGGGTGTACAGTGTTCAGCATGTAAATGCGAAAAAAAGGATTAAGTTGTTTTGGAATCTTGTTTGATTTCAATGTTGAAACTGCCTCAGTTGAATAATGGGTGGATTAAATATTTAAAAGTTTTATTTTTATTAATAAAATGGAAAAAATGGGACATCTTGTTCAAGTGCCCGACTAAAATATAGATTTTTATGTTTTGTATATAGTTAATATTTCCTAAGAAAAAATATTTTTGGATCTCGATTGCCTGGTTGTTCAGGCAAAGTGTTCTGTTTTTTTCATTATGTTCCTAGATTCTTTTTGAAATATATATATTAAAAACGTTTCTTCTGAGTCGGTGTCCTTTTCATTCTGGAACAAGCACTTCACGCACACTGGTTTCTTATGTTAACATGCACGTCATTGCAGTGGGAGTAGAGATTACAGCTGGGTGCGTTGAGCAAGCCACCTGCTGTGAATCATTGACAGATGAGCTGCTGGCAAAGGACACACGTAAGCTGTTTTTTTTTTTTTTTTTTACTCTCATACACAATAAAGAGTGAAAATAAACCTCTGCAAGTGAAGTGGACTTTTCTGACGTTCTGACTGCTTATGAAGAAGACGAGGTAAGGCAAAATTAGAAATCTTTACGTACAAGTGTTAAACACGACCAGTTTTAATGCAGTGAAAGTGTCGATTGGAGGACTTCTGATGCACACATTGGAGATTATAAATCACTGCTCCACAATATAAGACATTCAACCATTGTCTACTGGACACTGATCAACACTGAGACTATATTGCACCTGTAAAGTGGCTCCTGGAAATCAGGTAATTTGTAAAAAGGTGGCCATTTACACAGGGAGTCCGTTTAATTGATGCATTCAATTGATAATCAGATTTTAAAGTCTGGATTTGTTGAGAAGATTTAGCACAAAGATGGAGCATTAAAAAAAACACACATGCAAAATCAAACCTTCCGTTAAAGGTTGCACACATTCCTCGATGCGTTTCAATATCGCATTATTTCCTTTTAAATATAAATATAAATAAATATCGATGTCAATGTTGACGTCGGTCCGTCGCGCCTGGCTCGCCGTGACGTCACGCGCCACTTCCAGAGCGCCACAGCCAGCGCGTGGTCCCTTCTCGCGAGCACATGGAAGTGTGTGGTGGAGATTTGTTTGTATTCGTGTGTGTGTGTGTGTGTGTGTGTGAGAGAGAGCGCGCGCGCGGATGGGGTGCGACACGCGGATGACTGATGATCCGGAGGAATAAAAGCGGACAATGGAAGAGCAGCAGCGGGATGTGATCGGGAGTGAGCAGCCTGCGGTAAGAGCTTCGCCTCTTTGGTCCCTTCGCTGCGTGTTGACGGGGCCACCGCAGGTCCTCTGAACGCCGCTCTGGAGAGCCTGGTGACAGGCGGCAGTGGAAAATCTGTGCCTCTGCATTTGTGTGGTGACAACTTCAACATGAGGGAGACGCACCTGCACCACAACTTTTAGCACGTTTCCCAAGCTTTTGGTATTGTTGTTATTATTTTTAGTGGGACTTGGACACGTGCACGAGCTCAAGCTGTGTGAAACTATTGTTCTGAGGATGTGTTCAGAGATCTTTTGTCTCCCAGCACTTGGAGACGCTTCATATTAGTGTGTTCCATGTGGACATGTGAAGCCTCTGGTTCTTTCTGCTGTCAGTGCTGGGATGGTACTGTGTGGGGCTGCATCATAACAAAAAGGCGATTTGCTGCACCTTCAGCTTGCACAAGAAGGAGACATAGCTATCAAGAAATATATACTGTATATTTTAACATTTGATTTGATGAGAAAAAAAAAGAAGCAATTGTGCAGAAGATGTTGAATCAGCATGCCTGAGACATGAGACCTGCTGTGAACATGGCAGGACCACAGAAGACAGGATTAGTCTGGACTCCTGCAGGCTCTCTAGTACAGTAAGATATTCTTTCATACCGCTTGCAGCATAGTCTACAGCCAGAATGGTTACATTTAGCTATGCTTTAATTAATTTATTTATTTTGGTCATAAAAGATTGTGTGTTTGTTTGGAACTTCACAACCGCTTGCCGTCGTCATGTCTTTGGGGAACTTGGAGTTGCAACACCGCTGCTAAAAACCTTCATGAATCATTCAGCAGAATGTAAAGTGAATGCAAGCATTGTGCTGGATGGTTTCATTCAAGCTAAACACGTGCACGATGATTGCTGCTTATTTAATTACCGAGCCAAAAATATTTTCTGCATTGCTCTGATTGCATCCCTGCTGCAGTGGTTTGTCTTTTAATGTTGTGTATTTCACAGTTGCATTGTCCACATCTGTGCATTTTGCCCGTTTCCAGACCGGACTGAACTTGACTGCCTCACCCTCATGGCGACACACATACTTTAAAAAAAAAAAAAAAAAACTTTAGAGGCTCATGCAGGAATACGTTGGAGGTCTGCTGTTATGTAATGCATGGCAGATTTTTTTTTTCCTTCCACAAGAGCTGAAAGCTGGAATAGATTAGAACCCTTCATACAGCCAAAGTCAGAGTCGCAGCAGCTCCACTTCTCTCCATGGCTCCTCTGCGTCAGTATTATTGTTTTTAAATTACTTTAGCTACAGGCGGCATAATCTTCCCGGTCTATTTCAGCCTCCATCGGCCACTGTGTTGTTTTTCAGTGCTGAGTGTGTGTGTGTGTGTGTGTGTGTGTGTGTGTTATTAGACTGCATCATGTGTCTCCACAGTTAAGGAGATGTAATTTTAAAAGAAGAGGTCAAACCATTGTTAGTCTGGATTCTAACTGGGGCAGGAAATGATCTAATTTAAAAAGATCAATAGGGCTGAGTTCCTCCCCCTTTTTGAAAAATTTTGTAAACTTCAGTATTTATTTATTTTTTTAGTAGAAAAAGTATTTTTAGAAAACCTTCTTTTTTTTTTACACTTCCAGCTCAATAAATCATTGAGGGAGTTTAGCCTGGGAAAGCCAGGCCGCCGCGCACACTTGCAGGGCCTGGCTGTGTTGCATAACAATACAGGTCCCTCTGGAGAGTGATGTCATAGCCTGACCTCATATAGCTTAAAACATATATGATTCAATGCAGGGGGAAGAAACCGAGATTTGAAAAGGAGAAAAAAAAAATCCCTGTCAAGTCAGATTTCAAAGGTTTCCTCCTTCGCCGTCTCACTTTAGAAGAACCTTTACACTCTCACGGAACTCTCGACGGGGGAACTTCTCATTTGCCATTTGCATTCAGATGGGAGGACTCGTGGAAAAAGCTGTTAAAGTACGTCTCTTTTCGACGCCTCCTTTTTTTCCATGAGGGACATTCCTGCGCGGTGCCGAGCAGAAAGCGGTGCAGAGTTGCTTTATCAGAGCCCAGTGCTGCACCTATAGAGCGGCGGGACAGCAGCTGGACCCTCGACAAACGCTGCCTGTGTGTGTGTGTGTGTGTGTGTGTGTGTGTGTGTGTGTGTGTGTGTGTGTGTGTGTGTGTGTGTGTGTGTGTGTGTGTGTGTGTGTGTGTGTGTGTGTGTGTTGGGCGTGCTAGAGGACAGGTTTCTGAGTGATGGACTGGAATGCTGCAGGATGTACTGTAACTGTACAAACAGCAGCACAGGGTGGCGTGTGTTGATTTTTTTTTTCTTCTTTTTTTTTTTGTCTCCCACGTGCCTTGACAGAGCGCCATTCATGAGGAGCGAGCGGGAAGTAGGCAGGCCCGAAGAGTTGTGCGTTGCTGACCCTTTTGTGTAGAGACGCTGTTGAACGATTCGGGCCTTCGATCAGCCAGTCAGTCGAGAAATCAGTGACAGTTCAGGTCTTAACGTTGCAAGTATTCATATCTGCTTAATTCTTGCACCGTGTTTGGCGAAGGCGTAGGCGTCACCTGCACCGTGAGATCATTTTAACCTCCTCCTGCACCTTGTGGGTCTTCCATGCATCCTGGGGTGCAACTGCTGCAGAAAAACGGAATTTCCATTGTGCTGCTTTCTGCATTCTGCTGCTTCTACCTCCACAAAGACTTTCTGTCTTCTCCGCGTGGATTCCCAGTTTCCTTCTTGAGTCGGCTCAAGCTTCAGTGCGCCATATATTGTGCCACTGCCGTGTGGCACATTTACGCAAACTGCTCTTTCCATTGTTTACGGCTGCATCATTAAATCGAGAGGAGACCGAGGGCTCTTGGCGCCAAGCTTCCAATTCACTTAATGGACTTTGTTGGGATTTCGCTCCGTCGTCACATCTCTGTCCGGCGGACAGGTGGATGTTTGTGAGAGCAGGTGGAGGTGGAGGTGGGCGGTACTCCTCCAGGCTCTCCCCGGCGCGATGACTCACTGGCGGTGCACAATAGCGCCTCGACTTTTTGCTGCCACTTCAGCTCAGGCATGGAGGGCCGGGGCAGACGCACACTGTTTGTCTGACCTACATACTGTGTGCGTCCTGCCGCCTCTGAATGGAAACAGTGGCACACGTTCAACAAGCTGTTCTTTTCTTTCTTTAAAGAAAAAAAAGAAGAAAAAAAAGAGAGAGATGTCCCTTTGTTGAGCTGACGGTGCAGAGGAGGAGCCCGAAGACGGAGCGACACCTTTGTTTGCCTGTGGCGAAAAAAAGGCAAACCTTGACGCTCGCGCCGCCTTGGAGGCCTCTAATCTGACGGCTGTCAGTCGCACTGACAGATCGGCCGCGCTGGTGGCTCTGTCGGATTTTTAAAAAAAACGAGAGGCTGCCGGGTGGAGGTGGGGGGATGTGACCCCAGATGGAACCTTTTAAAGGAAAAAAAAAAAACAGTGAAACTAGAATTGGTTGTTGACAAAAGTGGCAAGCTGCCCACACAGAAGGAATTCCTTTGGGAAGTCGATGAGGAAAAACCAAAGTCGAAGGGAATATAGCAGAGATGAGATGCATCATTCTCTGTGGTCCACAGCAAGTCCACATTACTGTCCAGCTTTCAGCTTCATCCCCAACAAACCTTTCACTTTAAAACACGTTGTTCTTGCTTTTGACAACGTAACTTTTTTTTTAATAAAAATTATTTTCCTCTTTTTTCTGCCTAACATAAAGAAAATATGCCCTGCGATGAACCGGTGACATGTCCAGGGTGTCACCCTGCCTTCGCCCTAAGACAGCTGGGAGAGGCTCCAGCAGACGCCCGTGACCCTGAGCTCAGGAAGAAGCGGGTATAGAAAAGAGTGAATGAATAAAGAAAACATCATGTGTTCCCTACTAACCTACTTCAGGCGCTATTAACTTGCGCGGCAACAGTTCCTCTTCTTTTCTTTTGAAATATACGACACCCGCCAAAAGAAAACAAACTGCTAGGCGTACGTCACCCGGTGTTGTTGTTTGAAGTATGCGGACGACATTGTCCAACGGTCCTGTGTGGACAGGATAAACAGTGACGGGGGCGGGGGGCGCCATTTGTTTTGGAAAACACAGATAAACCGACGGCGGTGGCTCGGACTTAACCTGGATTTCGTCTCCAAACAGAAAAGTGAAGGAAGGTGGAGCGTGGCTGATGCTCCACCAGTGTCTTATTTTACTCCTTTGTCCCGCTGATGATTTCCAGCTGAAGAGAAGCAGACGCGGTTGGAGGTGGGAGGGAGGTCACTGCTCCTCATATTGGAACGTCCTGTCGCCAGTGGCCAGCGGCTCCATCGTGAGCTCGTCAGGGGTCAGAGGTCAGCTCTGCCGGCAGAATTCATCAACCTCATTAACACTTGCGAGGTGTGTGTGTGTGTGTTGGGGGGGGGGTATTTTTATTATCTTCACCTCCTGGTGCGAGACGAGTTCATGCGCTACCCCGTCTGTCGACCAATGAGGAAGTGTTTCAGTCGGGAGGTGAGAGTCCTGTCGCCGCTCGCCTGTTGCCGCTTTGGCACCTTAGAGTGAGCCGGAGACGTCTCATCCCACCTTCACCTCCACAACACCTGCTGTGCTGCGCTTTCTTTTGTCTCCGTTGTTGTGTTTTTGTGTTGTGTTGAGAGCCGCTGGCCTCCTCTGAGTGAGTGAGTGAGTGAGAGAGAGTGAGAGAGTGAGAGAGTGAGTCGCTGCCTTCCTTCATATTCAGCCGACTAGAAGGGCCACAGCTCACGTGCGTGTTTCAAATTTTTACGCGACGTCCCTAAACGCCTCGGTCGTTGCTTCTTCCCGATGTCTGGGAGCCTCGTAGGGACCGACACCCCCCTCCACCCCCCCTCCACCCTCCACCCCCCCCTCCCCTCCCCAGACCGTCTGTGTCCCAGGGGTGGTTTTGATTGCCTCCCTGCTGCCTCCCCATGTAAGTCAATAGGAGGCGGCCTGCCATCTGTGGGAATTGATACCTCTGCTGAATCATACTATTAAAGCGCTCCCCCCTCCGTCTGCCTTCCCACCGTCTCCCCAACCCCACCCCCGGCACCCCCACCCCTCTGTGGGCGTGTCACTCCCTCGCCACTCGCTCGCTCTCTCTCTCTACAGGGTTGAGAGCGAATCGGCGTCGAGGATGTGCGGCGCTGCTGCTCGGCGACGATAAGAGGGCATGAAATCCTGCAGCCTGCAGCCTGGGTCGCTCACACCTCCGTCACCAGTGTTTGCCCCACGGTTCCTAAATTATAAGATTCTGAGATTATAAATTGTACCAAGATGCAAAAATAAATAAATGAATAAATGGCAATTTTGGCGGTGAATGCAGAAGAAAGCCACTCTGCTCTGCTCTACAAGCATCCTCATTGTTAATATAGTGCTCCACTAGCACTCACACACACACACACACACACACACACACACGCATGCCACAAATAGCTTTTCAGCCTTTGCGCTACTAATCTTGCCATCACGTCACCTGAGACGGCATCACACCTCTGCCCCACTCATGTCTGTCGCTCCACTGTTTAAAGGAGCCACGTGCAAAATTCAGCCGATCGCACTTTCAAGTCAAAGCCAGAGTTTTGCTACGTGGAGAATCAGTGGTCACCCCCACCGCTCCTCCCGCCACACCGAAGCAGGAAGTGACGTCACGCACCGCCCCAGTCGAGCTGTGTGCCGCCTGCCCCCGCTCTCAGGACTGTGGCATTAAACAGCGAGAGTCGCGTTTAAAGGCCGATGCTCACGATAACATGTGGCCTCAAACTGTAACTTACAGGACAAACACAAAGGACTTTGTCAAGTCCACTTTGTCCACGAAGCCGTGACAGGCCGTCGTCCAGCAGAGGCTCGGCCAATGAAATCGCTTTCCACGGATCTTATTTAAAGCGTCTTCACATCCCTGTTGAATTGATTGGTGTTTTTGTCGCGCTCCCATTTTGCTCTGGTCCTCCTCAGTCATGTGTGTGCGTCACACACGTGCTGCTGCTGCTGCTGCTGCTGCTGCTGCTGCTGCTGCTGGTGAAGCCTTATCTCAACTCCTGACCTCCTGTCGGATTTATCTAGCCGGCCCATACGGGGGTGCCTTCCTCTCAGTTGGGAGCCACTGCTTTAAGGTCACAGCAAGCGAGTGGAGAGCATTTCAATCCAGTCACTTTCAAATATGATCCGCTGGTGCACACAGAGGCGAGTTGAAGTGCAGGTTCTTTATCGCGCCGACGTTTCATCCACACAGAATTGCGTTTTGGCTCGTCTGGAGTTTGGAGTCGGACGCTCAGATGTGTGGGGGTGGGTTGGGGAGAACCGGTTGACCCCAAAAAAGGATGGACGTTTGTTTATTTGCGGCTTCGGCGGCGGCAGCTCATAAATTAGCGACCACGTCACTTTCCTCTCAGTTATTCTTGGAGGGCAGCTGCGAAAACACGGATTGTGACGACAGAAGAACAGAAGCTGGAGGCAGCTGACAGTCGGCAGAGGCTCTAATGGAGACACAGTGAGAGGAGGAGGAGGTGGAGGAGGTGGAGGAGGAGGTTTGGTTGGTGCCACTGCTGACTTGCCACTGTGGGCCCAGCAGGCCCATCCTGGCCCTGATTAATGAAGCTGTCGGCAGCGACTCGCCGGGGAAGAGCAGAGCTGTTTTCCCATTCACTGAAGCTGCACACGTTTATTTGCCCACGACAGATGGGCCCCCCGGGGCCCCCCGGGGGTCCGCCGGGCTCATTTGCGCATCCTTCGTCTTAATCAGCGAACAGGTTCCCGAGCGCCGTCACGCGACCTACAGGTGACCTTAGCTTTTTATCTTCTTCGAAAAGCCGTCACTATGTGTTGGTTGTTGGCCTTCTGCAGAGTTCTTGGACGTTTCTGCAGCCAACGAGACGACGGTTTTGTCGAGCGAAGGGCGAGGGGAAAAAGTTTGGCATTTAGCGTTTTCTTGGTGACAATGTTTACCAGTGATTTTTTTTTTTCATTAATGTCTTGTCGGGGAAATAAATCAAGCGCTTGTGCAATACTTGTAAATCTTATCGTGGGGTTCCTGCCAAATGAGAAAAAAAAACCCAACCAGACTGATGGGGGGGAGGGAAGGGGGGGGCGCCCCGTCCTCGAAGTGCCCGTGACTTGGCGACGTCTCGTCAGCTTTTCAGTCACGCAGCAGCAGATTGTCTTCATTTTGTCCCGGAGCCACAATGAATCCTCGGCCGCCTCGCTGCTGCCGGCGCCGATTTGAAACTGCCCGTTAATTGACACGAACGTGCAAATTGAAATCCCTTTGTTTCCACCCCCTCAACCCTCTCCCCCCCCCCTTTTTTTTTGGGGGGGGGGGTGCCATCTTTATCCTCGACGCTCCTCTGCGGCGTGACGCTGGACATTGTTTCCTCTTCCTGCTGATGGCTGTTGTTCTTTTCACTATCAGGGAGAAGCAGCGCAGGACTTGTTCAGTTGCTGCTGATTCACCACAGATTAGATTGCACACACACACACACACACACACACACACACACACACACACACCTCCCCCAACCCCACGAGTGTGGGATTGCTACGGGCTCAGATGAACGTTACGGGGATGTTCTGACCGCAGAAAACTGTACTTATGAAACTCGCAGC
The DNA here is from genome assembly GCA_009823395.1 of Thamnaconus septentrionalis. Taxonomy (NCBI): domain Eukaryota; kingdom Metazoa; phylum Chordata; class Actinopteri; order Tetraodontiformes; family Monacanthidae; genus Thamnaconus; species Thamnaconus septentrionalis. Next base: position 4,828,510 of record CM020520.1, read on the forward strand.
GTGAGACCTGAAACTGTGGCGACCGCCTCGGTCCGACTGGTGCTGGTCTCCCCCTCCTGGCCCGGGACGCTGCGCCCCTGGGCCCAGCCAGCAGCCAAACACACGCCTCGTTGGGGGGGAATTAGCGAGCTCTCGCAATGTAAACTGATTAAGGATTAAGGGTGAGAGAACACAGCCCCAAACCCCACCCCTCCCCACCGGGCACCCACAGCTTTTACCGCTCTACCACTCTCGGTTCTGCAGGTTTCTCACCAGAAGAGAGAAGAGCCGGTTCAGAAATGACAGGCATTTGATTTTCACACCTGCGACACGCCCATATCTCATCGGCTCGTTGTGAGTAACCGCAGCAAGTTGCCTTTTCAAGGAATCTTCTCACCCCGACATGGAGCGTGCCAGACCAGCAGAGCTTTTACTACATTGCTTAGACTGACTTGGAGCTGGACAAACATGTACATGCATAGATAAAATATAGATAAATAAATAAATACATGAATAAACAGGATTTGGTAAAAGGTTAAAAGGGTTCAAATGTATTGCATGGTGTAAAAGCGTAACATAGCGTAACATAGCGTAACGTAGCATAACTTAGCGTAACTTAGCGTGACTTAGCATGACTTAGCATGACTTAACGTGATTTAACGTGACTTGACTTGCGTTTAGCGCACAATTAAAAAAAATCGAATCAAATCAAATAGCAGCGTTCCCAGCGCGAGCTCGCAGCTGATCAGACGACTCGTGTCTTTGTCTGCGTATTGCCCCCGACGTGCTGTCCCAGCTCACCTCCGTTTAATCTCTTTGGAGCGGAGCCAACTCTAAATGCACACATCGCCTCTTTTCACAGCAGACAGCAGCGTCAGCAAGTCGCCGCCGCGCTTCTCGGCTGAGCCCCCCGACAGAAACCCCCCAGCCCACCCCGGCAGGGTCACTGTCTCCCATGCCCTGAAAAGGAGGTTGGACCTCCTGGCCGAGCCGAGTGGCCTGCTACTCATCAGCCACCGGAGGCGTTTTGCCCAAAGCTTTTTCACTCATTTACCCCGCCGGCGTTAGCGCCGCCTTTTACATTAAACAAGCAAGGGGCCGACGTGTAAATATTTAGCCCCGGCCGCGTTCGGAGGGGAGTTCAAAGCGAGCGAGACCCCGGCATGGTCCGGATAAAATAAGCGGGATTAAAACGGCCGTGAAAGAAACTTCACGGCGAAAACCTGCAGCCGCCCGGCAGTTAATCGAAAACCCGTCCTTGATGTGGGACAGTGAGTTTCCCACCGCGGTTGCTGATTAATGCGGCCGCGTCTCCACCATCCTGTGAAACTAGGTTAGGTATTGCTCAGGACCGCATGTGGGAGGTTGACGGTTTAGTGCCGTGACGACCTTGTGTTGACGGTGGAGGACGCTCGCCGGGACGCTTCCTCCGCCGGAGTCATTAAGTAATCGGAGGAGATGGTCTAGCACCGGACCAGCACCACCGGTCCGGCACTCACTCACCCGTGCCACTGATGCGTGTCCATTTTCACAGCGATTAAAGCCATGCCGGCCAATCACGGCCGTGTGCCTGAACCAATCGGAGCGTCTCAGTCCCAACCAGTCGGCCCAACCAACCATCGTCTATCCAGTCTCGTGCAGCGACAGTTTGGTCTGCATTCATCGGCGCTGCTCCCTGAAACGAACCCACCCACGCACTGGCACTGGACTGGTTCTTCATTTTGAAGCGTGACGGAAAACGTGCACAAACTGTCGCTTCAGTGTGTCTGAGGTTGACTTCCAGGCCGTTCATTCCCAGTGAGGCCGAGCCTTTATTTTCTTTTTCTTCCTGTCCAAAGAAATGACAAAATAACATGCGACGCCCAGACTTTTGCCACTTTTACAAGATCCGCCCCCGAATGAACGTCTCCATCAGATAGTTTTTTTCATAATGGACTCCAACCGACTACATTCTGCGAACAAATGAAACCCGACAGATTTATTTAGTCGCAGGGGGAAAGTGGACACAAAATGGGGTTCTATGTCTGAATTCAATGATTTGTATCCGACACCGTCACTCGGTTCACCGGTGGGTGAAGAGGCGACGACGGGGGAACAACGTCAAAATGTGTGGTTTTACTGGAAAAAAGAGGAAACGTCGCAGACAAAGATAATTCTCGGCTAGCGTTGGGCTGCCAATTAGAAGTAAGCATGTTGGGAAAAACCCTAAAAAGAAAAAGCCAGATGCCCTGATTTTCCGATTTTCTCTTCCGGGGAGGGATAACGCCGCCTTTCTTACCACAGGAAATAATCGCTTCTCCATCACAAGGCTGATGTAAGGCCTGTTTGTTCATTTATTGGATTTGCGAGGGATGTTTGCTCATGACTGCGGTAGAGTGGTGGAAAAAAAAGGAAAAGAAGGATAAACGAGCCCTTGAATTCCGCAGATGCCGCTTGGAACATTCTGTCTTATGTCACTCTGGGGGTGAAGTCACATGCCAGCTCGGCCGTGTCACACGGCCATTCTTCACGCAAATGTTCCAACTTTTTCAGCGGAAGTCGTTCAAGTGCGCTGCTTTTTTCCTTCTCCTTCTTCTCCGTCGTATCTGAAGAGGGTTTTCTGCTCCGTCACGCTCATCGGGTGACACGTATATTTTCAGAAAAGTCGTTCCAGATGCAAAACATCCGGCTGCGTCCGCATTCCCTGCTGTTAGCTGCGCCGGCAAGTAAAGGTCATCGGAGATGCTTATATTTCAACATCATGACCTCCTCCGTGCGTTGACCCTCTCAGGTTGGATTCTTCCAGGAAAGAGGTGAAGATGCGTTGCTGTTTCTCAGTCTGCCTGCGGCCCAACAGGTCTGTTCAGACGTGCAGTGCGTCTGGGAAAAGGAAATAATGGCGGTTTGACGTCTCGTGTTGCCGACCTCGTTTCTGACTTTTGGCGGCTGCTGCAAGACGTGAGACATCAGTCAAGACTCAGTCATGTGTCGAGCACGACCCCCTTCCCTTCCCTTCCCTTCCTTCCCTTCCCTTCCCATCCATCCATCATTGTGAGCACTGAGTGGCCAATGAAACACTTCCACTGTTTGGGGCAGTTAAAGCGCCACAGAGCCCCCGACGCTCGTCTTCATTCACCGCCCCTTCAGAGAGAGGGAGAGAGAGAGAAAGGGAGAGAGAGAGGGAAGAGGACGGGCGAGCTTTCATTCCGCGTCTGCACCTGTCGATCCGGGCGTATCCATCTCGCCTGCTTTGCGTCTTGGATTTACGGCGCTCAGCTGGAGCGGCGACCTTTCACTCGGCCTCCGAGGGCTGGCGGCCGGCGGCAGCTGCCACTTTCAGGCCCTCCTGCTGCAAGGGGATATTGAGGAGAGGAAGCTCTATCTTTCCATCTCTCTCCATCTCTCTCTATCTCTCTCCATCTCTCTCTATCTCCCTCTATGTCTCCACCTTCAACCTCCAAACGGATCCATTTCTGCTTCTGCTCCCGTCCTCCGCGTCTTCATTCACAGTCGATCAAAGGGGAGGCGGCGGAACGTCCCGCAGCCTCTTCACATGTTGTGTGGTCCCTGGCAAGTCGACGCGCACGTTTGTGCACGGCTGCCAGCTGCGCCTGGAGGAGGGGGATCAGGGGGGGGGGGGCATTAGCAACGCTGACTCATTACAAGGGCGAGCTGTGCCAGTTCATGTCTGGCTTTGGCACACAGAAAGAGAGAGTGTGTGAGCAGAAAATCTCCCGCTTTTGTGACTCTGTGTATGTGTGTGTGTGTGGTTGTATGTGTGTGTGTGTGTGTGTGTGACGGTTTGAGGAAGTGCCCCATTACTGGCCGACGGCTCCTCTCCCTCTGGAGCAGCTGTCGGTCAGTGTGTCACGGGGAAAATCTGCGGAAATACGTGGCTCGGAAGAAAAAAAAAAGAAGAAGAAACATTTCTAAGCGCTGAGTTTCTCCTCCGCCGGCGACATCCGGGAAAACTCTCCCATCGTGACGAATAGTCAGGATTTAAAACGCCAGGCGACTTTTAAGGCAGCGCTTTTTCCAACCGTTTTTGAGCCACGGCACATTTTTTAGATTTGAAAAACATCCCAATGGCTCAACACCAATCAGAAATATTTTCAAAAATGAATTTTTTTTTAGTCTAATAAAGATAATATAGCCTCTCGATTTATTGGGGAACTGGGAAACCTTTAGATGAACATGAAGCTGATGTCCTGGAGGGAAAACAGACTCGCATTCCTTTTAAAGCACAGTCACTCTGCAATGGAATTATATTATTTTCAGACCAATTCAGTGAAATTGGATCATTTTCCCGACATTATCTCACGGTACACTGGCGTGCCGCGACCCACTGGTTGAGAAACACTCTTCTATAGTGTTGAGATCTCATCGTGGTGGTCAAAGCGAGGAGATTCCTGAGGGTGGTCGGGCGAGACGCCCGAAACAGGTTTTTGGGGGGGCGTCGGAACCTTTGACCTCTCGGCACAATACTCTACCCCGCCCCGTCCCCCCTCCCCGGCCCCGCCTCCCTCCACTCCCAGTCGGTGCATTCGTGAGCGAGGTTGCTCCCGGTTAATGAGCGTGTTGCCGATGAGAGACGGGTCACAGATCGCTGCCGGAGTCGTGGCCAGCGACATTCCCGCTGGTTTCGCGTTACAGCGGCGGAGATGCGGAGCAGCTGGACGCCGCCAGGATTAGTAACTGGTGACTCAAAGGGGCTGACGTTGCTCCCATTCAGCGAGTCGCAGGCGGCTGCGCCGGGATCCTCGCCGGGGTTTTTTTTTTTTCCCAAAGAAGGAGATTCATCCGGGGGTGACGGTCGGAGCGCCTGCAGCGGCTCCATTGTGTCATTTTTAGATATCGGGATCACGTTGCCGCTACATCACCACAAAGTCAATCTTTTTTTTTTTTTGTCGTATTTTAAAGACGATCTTTGGGCAAATATTAAGGATATCAGGGCTTGGACCCGGTTCCCAGTGTTTTTTTAGTGATGTCCGGGTGAGTGTGTCACATCTGATGTCACACAATGTGGGATTTCCCACAAAAATCGAAAAGTCATAGTGCATAAAATGTCATACATGCTCCCTGAACGCAGCAGCAGCAGCAGCAGCAGCAGCAGCAGTTTGCTCGCCGTGTATAAATAGTGCGTGGAAGAAAGTACAGCACTCTGCCCGCTTTAGATACAAGTGTGAAGCGTCCCCCCCTCCTCCTCCTCCTCACACACACACACACACACACACACACACACACACACACACACACACACACACAAATAGCGTGAGATCACGTGAGCCGGCACGGTGCCAGAGTGGCCGGGTCGGTTACAACCTCGCCCACATTCTTTTAATTTGCTGTCAGCCCCCTGGAAATACATTTCCTCTGATACGTGGCGTCCTCACTGGCTGGCCGGCCCAGTCGCCGGAGGAGCCGCCCTCTGTCTGAACTGCACGGTGCACCCTCGAATGCACCAAACTGGTCGCAACTCTGCAGCAGGGCTGGCTGCACAGTCCACAGTTTTTGTTTTTATTTCGCCTTATGTTTTTTTGGCCTTAACAGGAAATGGACGGGTTTAGCCGTTTCACTACTAGAGATTCATTCATTCATTCATTCATTCATTCATTCATCCGTTCATTCACACAGTTGTCAGTATCTCAGGCTGTCTTCCTGTGGCTAGTCGGCCACCGACGCCTGAAAGCAGAAGTGTCCACAAGCAGCTTCAGGCTGATTTTAGCTTCACTTCAGAATTTCCTCCATTCGGCCTCCTCGACTTCACTGCAGCCGATGCAAAGTCCTGTTCCGGACTGGACAGTCCACTGGCGAAGGGGGACCTCACATGGAGTTGCTTGTGCATGTTGACGGTCCAGTCCGGTCCGTGTCTGCTCCAGGTCCGGTCGCTCAGCGGAGTTGGTTGGTCTTTAAATGAGAAGTTGCAAGTCACGTCTGTCTGCAAGGAGCAACGTTCTTCCTACCGCAGCGGCAAGTCACGCGTCTTTCTGTTCTCTCCGCTCTGCAGGCGCTGTTGCAAGTGGGGTGCGTGACCGCCCCCCCGCCCCCCCACCCCCACGTCGACCTCATCGCCCTCACCGACTCCTCAGCACAGTTGAGCTGCCGGCGCCTGAAAGCTGATTGACGACGCAGACCTGAATGGGAAGGACGCAAAGGTGGAAGCAGTCAAGTGTTGGATTCTGTTTCACTGGGGGCCTGAATGAATCGCTCACACACACACAGGCACGCGCACCGTCACACACACACACACTACAGGTTTTTTTTTTGTTTTTTTTTAGTACTATCCACTTCCTCTTCTGCTTCGACCCTGGCTGGGCCCCTGCGGTGGAGTCCTCTGCGGATGGGAAGTACCTAGTGTTACAACCGTCACGCTCGCGAGCGCACAGCGCGGCGGGACACTCGAACCCTCAGACGCTTTCACTGCGGCAGGCAGTGACTTCGTAAGACACGGTGGAAACTCCAGAGAGATGGAATGTTGAGATTGTCGCATTATCAAACCGTGACCGAAGCGGCGCTCGGAAGGCTGGCTTCCCGGAGTGTTAGAGTGCAGAGAGACACCGACCTGAAGACGGCTTCAGACTGAGAAGCCTGTGAAGCGCACTGAGTGAATGTCATGGCGCGATTATCGACATTATTGTGGGATGATTGTGCGCATCAGAACATGAGTCGAGGCGAGCGTCTTGGCCTTCGAGAACCAGGTTGGCTTTGATATTTCTGAGTCAGCCTCACTCAGAATGTCATCAGTGGCTCATCAGTGAGGGGAAATGGCCTCACTTTTGGTCGAGTTTGATGGGAACCAGTTTTTTTTTTTTTTTTTCTTCTTCTGTTGCCCTTTACTTTACTTTTACTTTAAGGCCGTCTTCTGATTTGAGAGAAAGTCCCAAGGAAAAGGAAGTCATTGCTTCTGAGAAAAAAAACCCTCTTACCCAGTTACAAAAAAGGGTGCACAGGGTGTATTTATATTGTGTTCATTTGTACGTATGTATTTTTAATTTTTAGAAGAAGTTAGGGATTTTTTTTTTTTAATCTAGTTTCAAACGAAATGCTTCTGTCATTTCCTGTCTGTGATGTTGGCTGTGTACGGTGACGCCGCGCGCTGACGAATGTTATGGGGAAAGCCTGAATAAATTTTACACCCTGCCGAGCGTGCCTCGGTTTGTGTTCTCGCCTCTTTCTCTGGTGAGCGTCCCACCAGCGCGTGGTGGAGTGCACTCATCACACTGAGCCGCCGTCCCTCCGAGTGATCCGCATCGCTGGCTGACTGTTTACAGCTGCAGAGAGCCATGGCCTGCGAGTGTGTGCGTGTGTGTGTGCGTGTGTCACGGCTCTCCCCGCTGCTAAATTACCCACACATTGCAGCAGCAGCAGTCGTTGTTATGAAATCCCAGCCTGCATCACTGCATCACAGCCCCCATCGCCTGCACCGCCCGTGTCATCGCACCTCATCTGGACACCTGCCCTCTCACCTGGACAGGTGATCATCAGGGTGTGTGTGTGTGTGTGTGTGTGTGTGTGTGTGTGTATGCATTTTTTTTTTTTTTTTGAACTTTTTTTTACTCCGTTGGCAGACAAATCCCGGCTCGGGAATCCTCCTGGTCCTCCGGACCTTCTGCGCTGGCTGTTGACAGCAGCAGGTGGAGGAGTCTAGTGCCTTGCTCAAGGGTAGCAGCCCCTCACTTCCTCTCTGGCTGCTGTTCAGCAGGGGAGAACCTTTTAGATGTGGTCAGCTGGGAGGTTCTGCCTAATGGGCCGAACATCCCTCGGCCGTGTAGTCAAATTACAGCGAGTCCGGCCTTCACACTTCCTCAGAATGAACCTTACAGTGATTCACACCAGCCAGTATGATAGGCACAATGACACACAATCCCGACGCGCACCTCTGCCTGGGATTTTCTCTGTCATGTGCAGCCAGAGTTCAGTCAGGGGGAAACGAGAGGAGGTTAAACAAACAGAAAATCTCATTAAAAACAAACCTCTTCAAACTCCCACCTGCTTTTTTTTCTCTCTTCGGCTTGAAGGATGCGCCGCTGCTTTCGGCCCCCGCACGCACATTTTTCTACAGCGATTCAGGTAATGAATGAACCGGGTCGGGGGGGGGGGCGGGCGGAGGGAGATACCCAGCTACCAGGAAACTCACTCCCACACTGGTGAAGGATGACTGCCTTTCCCAGCGACGTGCCGCCGTCTCGCATGGGAATGTTTAACGCACAATGGCACGAGGTTGGCGCGCAGGCGCAGGCGCAGGTGCAGGCGCCGCACTCATTTACTACCAGTCGGCGCCTCAGAGCGACGCTTAAAGAGTGAAAAATGATGTTTTCTTTTCGCGTGAATCACATTCTGAGGAGGGAAATCACCTCCGCTGCCTCGCAGGGTTTTGTTTTACCGCCTGTTGAGTCCTGAAAATGGCGCTTTGACCTTTGCGAGAAGCTTGTTATCTGATTGTGCACTTTCACACCCTCGCGCACCGAGATCATTGTGATTATGACCATCAGATTCTAGTGTTTCTTTCATGAATGAACGACTTGGAAAGTCACATGGGGTCGCTGAAGTTGATTCCCGTTTGCTGACTCGTGACAAAGGCTGTAAACTATTGGAGTCTTTTCCAGCTCATCGTCGCAAATTCGTTCAGTGGGTCAGTTTTTCTCTGCATTTCCAGAAGAAATGAAAAAAAAACCCAGAAGCTGCCAGCGCCCCGACGGTCTGACCCCGCCTCCGCCGGTCCGGCCTGGGTTCCCACCCACCGCCTTTTGATGTGGCAGCTCTTGTTTGTTCACCAGCGCCGGCCGTCTGCTCTCCTCCATTCAGCGGGCCGTCGCTTGCTAAACCCGCTCGCCCTCGCCGGCTCTCCGCCGGCATTGTTTGTGTTTTACACCGGGGTTGAGGCGAGAGAACGTCGCGCGGCAGCGCTGCAGAGATCAGGTGCGACTCCTCGCGCTGGCTGTTAAAAACCTGGCGAAAACAAACTCACAAACAATAACAAAAAACCACAGTGTGGTCGCAGGTCGCAAAGGAAGCAGCGTGTGCAGCGTCTCCTGAGCAGAATGAACCATCCTGGGTTGAACTCGAACCCCGAGGAGCCTCGTTAGGAAGTCATGAAACGCAGGCGGGCTTTGAACCCTCAGCGGGGCAGAGGGTTCGAGACCCTCGACCCCGAATTTCAATGGCAGAGCGCCGCAGTAAAAAGCCTCTCCCTCCCTTGGAGACGTGTGAGAGTGGAGCAGTGGAACAGCCACCCAGAGGTGGATGAAACCGTGAGTCATTTGGCGAACTGAACTGAAAAACGGGGAGCAAATCGAACCGGCGCCAAAAGTGGCAGCGCTGAGAGTTGATCTTGTTTTTGCAGAAGCGTTTCCAGCGACGTCGGCCTGAGAAACGACCCAGGGGTGCGATTCGTCATCAAGGTGGATTTTTCAAGACAAAGGGGAATTTCTGTGTGAAAATTATTCAACTCTTGACTCATAACAGGTGCATTAGGAGGCGTCAGCTCAACTCAACTGCAAACAATTAACTATTTACATCTGTTGCAGAGAGCTTATGAAGTGATAAATGGCAAACTGTGGCGCAGTGATTTTTTTTTAAAAGAAAGGTTTTTCCTTCAGAGGGAGACGACATTTGGCAGTTGGCAGGAGGAAAGCGAGCACACCACCAGTTCCTCTGCTGCCAACACCAGAAGAGGAAGCTCCATTCAGAAAAATTTGCAGCCGTGTGTAGACGCGATGGTATCGAGCAGCGCCGCAGTCAGTCGTGCAGGTTGCAAATGCAAAGTTTTTTCTTTTTCTTTTTAGTTTCTCTTTTGCAAATCCAATCAGGCAGAATCAGTTCCTGCAAATGCAAAAAATGTGACTTCTATCTCTTGACTGCGACGCACCAGCAGCAGTTGTTGGAGCGAAACCCTAATTCTGGCTTCAAGATATCGCGACAGTCCACCTGCTACTACTTCTCATTCTGTTATTTCTGTCTATATTTCTGAAAATAAACTAATGTCCAACTGAGGCTCTATCGAGGAACAGCATTTTTATTTTTACTTTTTTTTTTTACTGCGGAAGGTCCAGAGGATGAAAATAGTCGAGGCTCTTCAGCATCTTTCCAGCAGTGAACCTCTTTATTTCCAGCATCTGGGCTGCATTCACGTGCACATTGTTGTGTTGCGCCTGCAGCGATACATTATTATCTGATTCAGGAAATGTTACACAGCCACCTTCACTGCAGATGTTATCTTACATCTGTTTTTTTTTCTCTTTCCCCCCTCTAGTTTGCTTAGGCGCTCAAAGACGCCGCATTTTCCGTGACTCCTTGAAGCGGAGAGAGCCCGCAGATTAAAAAGTGTCCAGACACGCTGCAGGTGAGCGAGTCGCGCTGCTTTCCCAGGCTCGGCATTTAAGAAAAAAAAAAAAAAAAGATGAAGAAGAAGTCGTCAGACATCTGTGGGAGGTCCCTGAGTGCCTGTAAACTTGGCAGGAGTGCGATTTGAAAGTATGCCCCCCTTCTAGTCAAACAGCGGCGCAGGCTGCTACTTGCTCCTGTCCGACTAATCTGCCCGCCCACGCATGGGAATGCTCTCTTCAGGAATCGCGCTCCGCCAGCCGCTCGCTCCGCCTTTTCCCGACGCTCGCTCTCTCCCAACATCCCGTGATTGGAAGACGCTGTGAGGGAGTGTGGCTGCGGAGGTGGTGGAGGTGGGGAGCAGCATTTTAAACGGCACGTGTCGCAGTTGAAAGGTCAAAGTTGACCCCTGTGCTGCGGGGAGGTTGGGTCGGGTCGAGTCGAGTCGAGTCGCGGCGCTGCTGAATCAGGTTCTGTCTCAGGGCCGAGTGCGGCGAACGCAGCACGGAAAGTAGCGACTTGTGTTATTTAGCAGGAGCCTCCAGGTATTTGGAATGTGAAGGACGTGCGTGAGTGTGGTGCTGGTGGTGGTGGAGGATCAGCACAGGCTTGGACACCGGTGAAAGTTTTATATCAGAAGTTTTACACTTACAAGGAATTTGCTTTAGCGTCATTGGCGCTTAATAAAACAACAGCAATCCAAAAAAAGAACAACTAACTATACTAAATATATAAAAATATATGTACAGGAGATAAAATTCACAAATTACAAATTCACGAAATAGCGGAAATAACATATAATGTGCAACATAAGACCGTTGTGCAAAGAAATGTGCAAGAGATCAGCCATCCAGATTGAAACCGGATGGCTCTTTTGTCGCCTGAACAGTCGCAAATCAAATGAAATGCGATTTTTGCAAAAGGAGGCATTTGGACAGTCAGTCTGAACAGCTCCACAATTGCTCCCAGTGGGCCTGGCAGCGCCACCCATTGGTGTGTGAGTGAATGGGTTTGACCATTGTAAGGTGCTTTGGGGTATGGTGAAGGTGCTGGAAAGTGCTATGCAGTCCATTTACCATCTCATCATCCAAAAGCACCATCTCCAGTTGGCCCAATATTCAAAGTGCAACTGAAAGAGCGGAGCGACGTGCGAGCGGGCGGGCGGGCGGGCTGCTGTATGTGTTAACAGATGCCTCCGGCAGCAGGCAGGGCTGCAGCGAGGATGAAACTCTCACTATCATGTGTCAAAATCTAAAGGGCCGTCCAGTCATTCCACTCCGGAGGCTGAGCTGCGGAGAAAGAGAGGCGACTGCCTTCTGTGTAAAAATGTCCGACAGGGACGGCGCAACACCATGGTTAGCTTGTTAGCTTTGTTAGTTTTCAGAGGTGTCCTGTAAACAAATCAAGCGCTACCTATCACGCGTGACAGCTGACACAGAAGCAGGTGCTGCTGCTGCTGCTGCTGCTGCCTGATTGGCTCCTTCACACCTGCAGACGATTGGGCCTCGTCAGTTGGCCTGCAGTGCCGGCTGCCGCTGGGCTGCTCGAGAGGACTTCTCGAGAAGCCTCGCCGCTGTGTGCGGAAAGTGCACAGCGCATATGGGTATTGAAATTTTCACATTTGCTTCATCTGCCTTCCTTTCTTTTCTTTTTTTTAATGTTCATTCGCCTTCGCTCTTTGAGTCACCGCTGTCTCTCTCTCTCTCTCTCTGCCTGTAAAAGTGCAGAGTTGCCGTCAGACATCACACTGTCCCGCCGGCGGGGGCCCCCCTCTCCTCAACCGCACCCCTCCCCCCGCCCCCTCCACCCCTCCCCCGGCCGGCAGTCACCTCAGTGAACCCTGTGACTCTGGCTCTGTGCTGGTGGAGGAAGAGTCTGACTTCCTGCGGCTCGTCGTCCGCTTATCAGAGAGGCAACCTTTAAATGTCAGCCCCCCTCCAACCTTCAGAAAGAACAATAATTGTTGTTGTTTATCCTACTGTGATTTATTTATTTATTTTTTTACCCCCTCTGTTATCTCACCATCGACACCAAACGGCGTTCGCAGTTAGCAGCTGATCCGGGCCCCCCCCTCCCCAACCTCCCGCCTCCCAAAGTTATGCGCTCGCACCTCTGTTCTTTCCACGCTGCTGACAACAGGGAGCCGAGACGAGTGAATTACCTTCGGCGTTTACACAGATGCTGACATTTAGATCGGGGCCATGAGAACGGGGCTGCGAGCGGGCCGATCGGGTTGCAGCCTGCGAATCGTCCAGCCCGCCTCCTCAACTCTGTTGCATTTTTGTGTTTTTCTTTTACAACTGGAGCGCATTGCGTTACGTTGCGATGGGCTGACTCAACTAGTCGTCTCATCTGAGGGGGGGGGGCCGCCGGTTTTCCCTGCTGGGGTTTCTCCTTTTTTTTTTTTTTTTTTTTTTTTGCTGGTGGGCGAGAAGGTTGTGGGTTCGATTCCGGGCCTGGGACCTTTCTGCATGTTCTCCGTTGGGTCTGCCTGGGTTCCCTCCAGGGTTCTCCGGCTTCCTCCCACAGTCCAAGAACATGCATGAGAGATGAATTGGAAACTCACTAAATTGTCCACAGGTGTGTATGTGAGTGTGAATGGTTGTTTGTCTGGATGTGGCCCTGCGATGAAGCGGCAACTTGTCCAGGGTGTCACCTTGCCGTCGCCCTACGACAGCTGGTGAGGCTCCAGCGGACCCCCGTCACCCAGGGGCTCAGTGTCTTTGAAGCCCCACCAGGGTGTTCAGCTCTGGAAAATGGATGTAATACGGCTACTTTATGACTTGCTTAGTATTAATATCATTTCTTCAACTTCAGCAGGCCAGATTAAAAAGCTTAACAGGCCTCTTATGGCCCCCGGGCCACAGTTTGCCCACACCTGCACGAGCTCCAACCTAGCGTCAGTTTTGCAGGGCTGGAAACCGAGCCGGTTTTGCCGCCTTTTTTTTTTTTTTCTTTTTTTGTTTGTTTTTGGAGCTCAAAGAAATATAAATACGGCAGACGTGAGGTTGCACAAGAGGAAATTGCATCAGCAGAGAGGCGAGCGTGCGTGTGCGTGTGCTCTTTGCTATATGTGATGTGGTGAGCCGCTTTATTCTGCGAGCTGTAAAAATATCTTGACCGGGTGGGGGATGGGGGGGGTGTGTGTGTGTGTGTGGGCTTGCATGTTTATCACCCAGCCGACACTTCTAGGAACGACGGTTGTCACGTCTTCACAGAATGTCGAGCTCCTTCTTCTTCTTCTTCTCCTTCTTCTTCTTCTTCTTCTTCTTCTTCTTCTTCTTCTTCTTCTGCTTCTTCTTCTTCTTCTTCTTCTGCTTCTTCTTCTTCTTCTTCTTCTGGACCCGAAGTGGAAAAACTGCAAAACTTTCCGAGAGCCCCTGCAGCTCGGAGGTTTTACACACTGGCCGGCGGCTCGGCGTGATAATCCAGAGGGCCGATACGCAGGATTAGCCTCAATTCATTAACAAAGGTGCATAAAATATGCATCAGCAAAAAAAAAAAAAAAAAGAAAGAAGAAAGAGAGCGAGAGAGAGAGAGAGAGAGAAGGAGAGGAGCGGCGCAGAGCAATTTGTTTGAGAATAATTTAGGGGATATTAGTGTGGATTCTGTGTGAAGTCCCCTGAGATGGAGCCGCTCCAGTGGGTGTCAGCACTTTTAGGGGGATAATTTGGTGAAGCGCCGGGAAAAAAAAAACCCCGCAGCCCCCTCCCCCTCTCCAGACCTGTCTTACTGACCCCACCTCCCGCCCTCTCCCGCCGCCCGGGCCGAGGACATCAGAATTGCAAATGCAAAGCCAGACCCTGAATCACAATTATTAATGAGCGGCCGCTGTAAGTTTTCAGGGAGGGAAAGCAGAAGAAAACTGCAGAGACGCAGGAAAGATTTCAGATTCTTTTGTGAAGTGTGGAAGTAAAGTTGAAATAAAAACACAGAGATTCCCGCGTTGGCCGGACCCCGAGTGATGCTCTAGGATCGACGGCTGCTCGTCACGTCGCAGCTTTTTATTGTTTTCAGGCACGATTTGGTGAGCAAGGCTTCAAAGTGACGGCCATTTGACAACGTTACCACAAGACTTTTGGGAAAAGTGCAAAGTTCCAGGCCAGGAAGTTGTGTGTGTGTGTGTGTGTGTGTGTGTGTGTGTGTGTGTGTGTGTGTGTGTGTGTGTGTGTGTGTGTGTGTGTGTGTGTGGCGGGGTCTTTTCTGGTCCCGCTGGCAGATGCACCTCCAGTGAATTCTCTGTGGCTTTTGTCTTTTTCACCTGAGTGGGCTGCTGTGACTCACTCACACTTAACCGACTGGCACTCTGTTGCTCAGTGAAAGATAATATTTTCCTTTCTTTTCCTTTCTTTTCTTTTCTTTTCTTTTCGACACTGCACGTACATACATGCATTCATGACGTCACATGGCCTCCTCGTCTTGACTTGTGGCGTCCGGCCAGTCAGCTGCCTGCTGGGACGCGTGTGACGACGACAAAGAGTTCAAAACTTTCCCTCTCGCCGCATACACACACACACACACACACACACACACACACAGCTGGGTCCAAGTGTGTAATTTGTGTTCTGTTGTTCAGCACAAACTTGCGCCTAAAATGAGCAGCAGTTCTAAAATTAATTCACTGCTTCTTCTCCTAGGATTAGGTTATTGGACAGCGTCGGGTTGAGGGGTGGGGGCGGTCTGTTGGTTGGGGGGGTCAACTCAATAGCATCTTTTGATGACTCAACGCTGTGTGAGTGTCTGCAGCCGCGACCTTGACCCCATGAAGGAGACGCCTTCATCGACCGACGCTGAATAACGCGATTGTCTCCTTTGTGCTCCACGTGCGTCCGTCTGTTCAGAGCAGCGCCGTGCGCGAGGGTCACGGTCATGTGCCGCAGAGTGACGGACAGACGCACGGACGCACGGACGGCGAATGACTGCGGCTGTGTGTCCTCCACCCCCCCCCTTCCCTGGCCGTGCACATGAAGGGCCCCACTGTGTCTCCGCCGTGCACGCAAGCACGCATCTCATTACCGGGACTGAAATAACTGCACAGTTTTGGTGCTTTTTTTTTTTCTTCCTTGAAGCCGTCTGCAAACTTGACCCCGTGACGTCATGTTGTTGTTACCCCCCTGCACCCCACCCCCACCCTGGGGGAGACACGGGTGGCGAGGCGGGGTCGGTTGGTTGGGTTTGGGAGTTAAGCCACAAGGTGATAAGTGGTTGGCATATTAGTGTCACGGGTAGATTACTTCATGGGTCACCAAGGAACAGCTTGTGTTGCCCCCCCGACCCACCACCACCACCGCCACCACACCTTCAGCTGCAGCTTCTGCGTGGAGACACCAGCTGCGTTTCCATGACAGTTTTTGGCTAAATTAAAGCCATATTTCTAAAATTTCAACAACGTACTGTTGCCATGTGCAGGTGTTTCCATTCAAGCCGTAATTCTGGTAAAATCCGTCCAGCAAGACCTGACTTTGAGGAGGATGGAGGTGCAAAGCATTTTGCCTTTTGGAGCAGCTGTTTGAAGTGAACTGGTCATGTGACCCCGTATGTCACGTCCAGTGACGTGCAGATGCGAAAAAAAGTGTTTCCTGTGACACTTTTGTGAAAAACCACCTCATGAGAGCCACAAAACCTTTTGGCCTCATTTGAGAGGTTTTTCCAAGTTCAGGTGTTTCCATGACCAGGTTTTTATTGCGGTATTTACATTTCGCCCAATTCTATGGGTCATGGAAACGCAGCTACTGTTTGGCTCTTTGCAAGCAGATATTTTTGGAAGACGACGACAAAAGGAAACCAAATAAGAAGCTCCGCCACCGCGAGGCAAAGATCACGGCCGCAGCATCAGGGAGACGATCCAAGATGTTTGCAGCCGCAGTCCAATCGGACTTGGCGACACGGAGCGGAACAGAGAGGAGCTAACGGTAAAAAAGACGTCACCGTCGCCCCGAAGAAAAGGGCTGAGAGATGAGTGGCACCAGGAAGGGCAAACCAACACGGAGGTTTAGGGAAGGTTTAGTCAGGAGAAGAAGAAGAAAGTCAGCCAGTATTTGTTTTAAATGTGAACCTTTGAAGACTTGAAGTGACCGCAGAGACGAAGATGGAGAAGACATTTACATGCACGCTCCCCGAGGTCAATCATTAACGCGGCTCTGAGGGAGGACGTGCCCTTGGAGGCCCTCAGAAGGTCTGCAGGTCTGAGGGCTTGATAATCACCAACGCCCCCCCACCCCCACCATGCTTTTGCATTTCTCAGTTCTTTTTGAAGCCTCGTCAAATATTCATGCCGGGGCACAACCGCCACACCCCCCACTACCACCACCACCACCACCACCACCACCACCACCCTCCCGTCAGTCTGCTGAAGGTGTTTCAAGGCGCTTTTGATCAGAAAGCATCCAAGTCCAAGATGCGATCGGCTCTGACCGACTGTCTGTCAACCTGATTATGCAGAGTTGAAATAAAGCCCGAAATAAAAGGCAAAAAAAAAAAAGGCAAAAAAAAAAATCCTTAAATTATGTCCTGCATTAATAAAGAAACAGTCTGTTTGATAATTGCTGTTAGAAAACAGCCTCTCAGGTCAAATATCCCCCTGGTGCTTCTGCTGTCAAAGGTTGCCGAAGACTCCACTGGTGTTTGCAAAGACAAAAGGTCACTTCCACCGTCCACCAAATTTTAGGGTAAAAAAAAAGCCCAAAAAATTCACGAAACGCATCTGCACCTCATCTGCAGCGGAAACGAAAAATCTTGATGAATCGCTGCAAGGGCGAATGACAAATCACAAAAGGCGGCGGTGAATAATTAGCCACCGCTGGCATTAACATTCATGCATGAAAACAGCCGTTCGTCATACTGCACAAAACAAACATGATGCATTGTTGGCGGAAGATGAATACGTTTTCGTCCAAGTGCAGAGGACGTCCAATTTGTTGGGAAAAAAAAAAAAATTTAGAGCGCAATTTTTTGGTTCTTTCATTTTTTTGTCTCCAACACGAAACTAGCGGCATTATGTTGCCGTAATGCAAATATTTCCTCGCAGTTTCATTTGGTTGTTTTTTTCCACTTGTTCTTATCAGATCAAACACATTGACACTTGCGGTTTTTAAATGAGTAAAGTAATATTTCCTCTGCTTCGGCAAAAAACACCCAAGAAAAACGGTCTGAACAGCCTGGCAGTAGTAATAATGCAGTTCTTAATGGTGATAAGCAAGTAGAGATAAGTAGAGATGCTTTCACACAGCAGGTTTCCCCCCTTAGTATCCACTGACCTTCCAGGGGTGGTGGTGGTGGGGCTTTGACAGACGGCCACAGCTGCCCCATGGACCCCCAGCTCCCCCTCCAGCCCCCCCCCGCCACTAGCCCCGCCTG
This sequence comes from Thamnaconus septentrionalis, assembly GCA_009823395.1. Taxonomy (NCBI): domain Eukaryota; kingdom Metazoa; phylum Chordata; class Actinopteri; order Tetraodontiformes; family Monacanthidae; genus Thamnaconus; species Thamnaconus septentrionalis. Next base: position 4,846,147 of record CM020520.1, read on the forward strand.
CCCTCCGCTGTCACAACATGGCAGTGGGCCCAACGTGCCCATTCACTAGTCGCTCCTCACTACCTGGGAGAGCTGCCAGGCCAGGAGGTGGACACGATGTGCACACACTTGGCGGCTGTGACATTTGACCCTTGCACCGCCGCTGCTGCTGCTGCTGCTGCTGCTGCACGGTGTGAGCAGCAGCAGCCTGAGATTTTTAGGGCTTGTTGGTGTTTTTTGTGTAAAAAAAAAAGACTCTTTATAAAGCTGATATTTCATCCTGCCAGAGGGATTGTGTTACTTTAATGCTGGCTGGCTGGCTGTTGGAGTGACCAGAGGCATCTCTCTCTGTCTCTCTCTCTGTCTCTCTCTCTCTCTCTCTCTCTCTCTCTCTCTCTCTCTCTCTCTCTCTCTCTCTCTCTCTCTCTCTCTCTCTGTGCAAAGGTCACGTCATTTATGGCGCCTAATCTGGATGATTTATCTTCAGCGACCCGCTGGTTGGCCGCCTGCTCTGATTGTGGCGAGATGTGTGACGAGTGCGTCCCAGAGACCAACTGCGGTTTGCACTTGGTCTTCTTCTTCTTGTCAGGTGGTGGTGGTGGGGGGGTGGGGGTTGCAATCACAGGTAGATAAGACGATCAGGGGACCAGCTGAGCAGCATATCAAGAAGCGTGGAAGGGTAATAGGTCGAGTCGTAAAGGCCTCTTATTATTATTATGGTCTGTTGTCTCTCTCGGAGGTGAAATCCAATTCCAGTTGTGCGTTTGCGTTCGGTTCGGTCGTGCGTCTCCTTCCGTGGCCACACGAGAAGAATCCCATAACGCTGTCATCGCGCCACTGCGGACAGGAAGAACAGGAGCCCCGACCCCCCCCCCCCAGCTCCCTCCAACCCACTTGACCTCCGACCCCCTCCACCCCCGCTGCTGTTGTTGCAAAATTCCTGTTCAGCTGTTTGCAAGAAGGATAAAAGTTGCTCAATTTAGTTGAGTGAGAAGTTTTGAAGTTTTGACAGTAGCTGCGTTTCCATGACCCCGATATTTGCGTAAAACCTAAATATCGCAAAAAAAAAAAGCAAACTAGTGATGGAAATATGGGAATATTTTTTACAAGTAATGAAAGGGAAAAATATAACAACCATTCTTGACAGCAAACAAACGGGACGAGATTTTACGAGAATGACGGCTTCTGGCGCTTCACACCATTCAGTGGAAACAGCTGCAAATCGCAATTGTGCTTTGTTGAAATTTTAGAAATATCGCTTTTATTTTTGCGAAAAACTCTCATGGAAACGCAGCTAACGCACCATTCGCTCTCAGTACCCCCCCCCCCCCTCCAGATTCCCAGGAAAACATTCTGGCCTCCTTCCTTTCCCCAGAAACCCCAGTGCACATGTACTGGACGTGTCCTCGCTGCTGCTGCTGCTGCTGCTGCTGCTGCTGCGGCTGCGGCTGCTGCTGCTGCTGCTGCTGCTGCGGCTGCTGCTGCTGCGGCTGCTGCTGCTGCTACTGCTGCGGCTGCTGCTCCTGCGGCTGCTAGTGGCAGCGGCAGGTGCACAGGGCCAGATTCTATGGCTGAGCAACGTCTGCATGCGAGGCTGGACTGGGGCCCGAGATAGGAGGGTCCGGGGGAGGGTCAGATGGGGGGGGGGCGGCTTCACGTGTAAGCGCTCCATGTGACGTACCTGTTATTGACACTGAGCGTTCGGCAGGGCTCCTGCCGGGCTGGTGGTGGGTGGGGGACCCTTGAACTTGAGCGGCGGTGCCTGGGAGCAGCGGCGGAGGGCCGCAGGGTTCAGCGCCGTTAATGTTTAGCGCCTTTGATCTCTGCCGAGAAGTCGCATTCCGCGAATTCCTCCGCAAAAACGGCGGCGGCGGTGGTTGGCTGTGAGTGGCCCGACAGTGGGCCGTTAACACTTCCCGACAAACCCCCGCCCCCTGTTTTTTCACTGTTGTTGTCACCTTGGGAGACAGCGCTTCTTTTGGCCGACGTGCGTTGCTCCTCGCTCAGCGTCGTCTTTTCCCGAGAACTCGGCGCTGCCGTTGATTTATCTGAAAATCGTTTTTTTGCCGTTCACTTGTCTCCCCCCTCCAACCTCCCAAACTGCAAAAACACCCCAACTAAGTTGTGTATCAGTGGGCCCCGGTCAGTGTGACCCACTGCTTTGAGCAGTGCGCTGGCTGCACTGGTTGAGTGAGATCATCGTTATCAGCCCGAGCAGAAAACTCTTATCCGGGCCGACGCAATCATGCCAAGTCCACGCTTGGACTTTTACTGCCCACCGAGTGCTAACAGCACCCCCCCCCCCCCCCCTTTAAAAACCTTTTTAATGACATTAAAGTGATCAGGCCACCGGGTGGCGTGAGGGAGGGGGGGGTGTTTAGTAATTTGCTTAAAATGTCGGCGGAGGCGGCGGTGGCGGCGAGGATCCGGGGGGAGCATATTCTCCCAGATGAAAATCAGCAGATGTCGCAGCAGAGACGACCAATTTATCTGAGGTATGAATAATACGGCGGCGAGCCGCAGTGATCTCAGCGCTGTAAAAAAAAAAAAAAAAACGCTGATTGATTGCGTGGAGCCCCCCCCACCACCACCACCAGCCGTCTCATTGTTATTATTGTTGGAGCGCCGGGCTTAGGGAGGTTTACTGCCAGTGATTAACTAATGGAAGAGGAGGAGGGGCTGGGGTAGTGTGGGGGGAGGGGCTTAATCCCAGGTGGGGAGTCAGACGCTCCAGCCCAACGCTGAGTCGGCGGCAGAGGCCTCGCTCACCTGGTACACGCTGTTCTTTGCTGCCATCTGTGCAGAGGAGGGCGGGATTGGAGGAGTGAGGAGGTCAAAGGTCGACCGTCTGACCCTGACGGAGAGGGACGCACTTGGAGGGGACGTCGACTTTACTTCGCTTTCAGCTGTGGGTGGGTGGAGGTGGGGGGGACCAGGAAGCAGCTTCAGCAGTAGCGACAGCGCCGCTCGTATTCGACCTTTGACCTCTTGGGGTAAAAAAAAAAAAAAAAAATCAAATCCAACACAGACAGAAGAAACACCGCCGCTCTGTCTCTGCCACTGCCGACTTCCTTCCCCGTCGCCCAAAGCCGGAGCCAAGGGTTCGACTTGAGGAAGCGGCAGTTTGCCAGAGGAATAACCACCTCAGCGCCTCAGTGTCAAGGAACAAATGGTTGGGAGCAGCGCCCCCTGCGTGGCACCTACCCCCCCCCTCACCCCCCCCCCCCCCCCACCCCCTGCGCCATATGGTCGATTGTGTCCTGCGGCTGCGTCGTCACTCCAAATGAAAGGAGCATCTGAGCAAGAGGTGCGGGAGACCCCCACCTTCGCCCCCACTGGCGACCTGAGGGGGTTGCTGGGGCTCCCGGTGACATCAGAGGATTGCTGCTTTAATCAGCCTGCAGCCTGCAGACCTCAGGGGCTGCACTGGATGCCCACCTCTGACTTACAGCAGCAGCAGCAGCTGCAAACTTTATGGTGGTTTCCGCCGTTCTGCCCCCCCTCCCTCTCCCCCCACCTCCCCTCGCCTCCCCGCCTCCTCTTCCTGCAGCCCTCAATAACTCACCTGCTCTCACCGTTCTGCGATGAAACCTGTAATTTTTCCTCCCCCTCCTCCCCCGACTCTAAACGGCCTTGAGAGGCAGTTGCACCCGCTGTTTATCTTTCGAGTGGAGTGCAATAATGTTTTATTAGCGCTCGTTACGGTACCCACACCTGACTCCCTGCGGTGCGGACGGCTCGGCCGCCCGCGCTAATGACCCCTGATATTTATCGCACCTGTCGGGTGAGAATAAAGAGAAGAGGAGCGCTTGTTTGTTTCTCTCTCGACGAGGAACCTCTGGCCCTCTTCAGGGACAAACTGGCAGCACATCAGAGGGCGCAGCGGATTAGCTTAGCTTAGCACAGGGGAGTGAGAGCGGAGGAGGAGGAAAAGCTGAAATCCATCCATCCATCCATCCATCCATCCATCCATCCATCCATCCAGCCAGCCAGCCATCCATCCATCCATCCATCCATCCATCCATCCATCCATCCAGCCAGCCAGCCAGCCAGCCAGCCAGCCATCCATCCAGCCAGCCATCCATCCATCCATCCATCCATCCATCAGGGCAGATTTCATGCAGCCAGCGTCTCAGAGAGAGATGTGGGAGTGGTGTTGGTGGAGTGGGAGGCTAGAGAGGGTGAGGGGGGGGGGGTGGGTTCTTAATTCTGCCTATTTGAGCTCTCAGTGCTGCAACACCACAGCAGCAGCAGCAGCAGCAGCAGCAGCTGCCCAAATTCTCACAGTAGCAATTTCAAGGACGCCACAATGAATTACGCATCGGGAGAGGCCGCGTTTGGTGGAGAAAAAAAAATCTCTCCGCCTAATCCGCCCAATCCCGTCCTCCTCGGCTAATTCCACCATATCTGCTGCAATTCAGAAAAGGGTGGGGGACTGGAGGGTACAGAGGGGGGGGGGCAAAATTGCTGCACACCCACATGCATCGGCTTATTCGCCAATTCCCTCCCTCACTCTCTCTCTCTTTCTCTCTCTCTCTCTCTCTCTCTCTCTCTCTCTCTCTCTCTCTCTCTATCTCTCTCTCTCTCTCTCTCTCTCTCTCTCTCTCTCTCTCTCTCTCTCTCTCTCTCTCTCTCTCTCTCTCTCTCTCTCTCTCTCTCTCTCTCTCTCTCTCTCTCTCTCTCTCTCTCTCTCTCTCTCTCTCTCTCTCTCTCTCTCTCTCTCTCTCTCTCTCTCTCTCTCTCTCTCTCTCTCTCTCTCTCTCTCTCTCTCTCTCTCTCTCTCTCTCTCTCTCTCGTCCCTTTCACAATATGTTTTGGCGAACCCTCGCTGATCTGTCGTTCGCCTGAGCAATAATTAGGAGGCTTGGGGATTTAAAAAAGAAAAAAGTGGCGGCTCACGCTCGGATATAAAGCAACTCCAGCCGCCGGCGGCGTTGTTGTTGTTGCTGCAGCAGCAGCAGCGGCGGTGGTGGAGGTGCAGTGGTGGTTTTCACTTTGGAAGGGTGGAAATCACAGAGTGGAAGAGTGGAAGGAAAAGGGAAAGAGGTCAGCGGACATCGGGGGGGTGTGAGGTGTGTTTTGAGGAGATTAATATTACCAGAGTGTGGCGTGTGTGTGAATCAGCAGCCTGCCTGCGTTTGCTCCATCCTTCACCCTGCTCTTATCCCACAAGGCCTCCACCCACCACCACCACCACGTCTCATCTGCTGCCGTCTTATCAGGGGGGACGGCTCGTCAGGGACACACGTGCCAACGTTCTGACACTGACCGCGGGTCATTGAAATGCAAACACCAGAACACACTAAACCAAATGGGGTCGAAGAGCAGCAAATATTTGGCCAGGACCGACCCTTTTTTCTCCACCTCCCCGCCCCCCCCACCACCACCACCACCACCTCCTCCACCTCCACCTCCACGCTGCACGGATGGAGCCGGGTGCCTGTTTCTGGTCGATGAAACAAGGTTTCGCCCAGATGGCCATTTGGTGCACAGGGGCCTTCATTTGAACAGTCCTTCAAAATCAAATAAGAAGGCCGCACCGCACCGCTCTGCTGCTGGTGAGGAGACAGGAAGGGGGAGGGTGGGGGGGGGGCGGTGCAGGACCTGAGACCTCCTCCAATCTCCCGTCATTAAAAATTGAAGATGAGGAAGGTCGGGGGTGGCGGTGGAGGGCACGTAGCGCCAGCAGAGTGACGGCGATGAAAGGATTCATTATAAGAGCGATGAAAGAGAACGATGGAAGATGATTTAACTGCTTTACCTCATTCAGGGACGAGAGAGGCAGAGGGAGGGAACTCAGCCAGCGGGAGAAGCAGAGAGCGGGAACTTGTGGTTTTTTTTCCTTCTTTTTTTCTCTTTAGCCGAGTGAGACTGACAGGACATTAGCACCCTCTATCTTCCAAAAGTGCAAGACAGTCCACGGAAGCACAAGCCCACACCGGCCTGGCTGGGTTCACGGTGTCAGCGTCCTGAAGTTGAGCTTGCAGGGAGCCTCGCTGCAGCGAAGCACCTGAGACAGCTGAGGAGGAGGAGGAGGAGGAGGCAGGGAGCGAAAATAGAGAAGCGCTCGGCTCCTTCACACCAGCTGCCTTTCAATTACCCCTAAAAACGTCAATATCGCAATAAAAAAAACTGGTCATGGAAACACAGAAACTTGGAAAAACCTCTCAAATTGTGGCTAAAAGGTTTTTCAGACGTGTCCACGTAGAGGTTGATCGCAAAAGTGTCACGGAAGCACTTTTTTTCGCACGTCCCTCGAATTAGAGCTCGTTGGCCTCCGGCTGCCAGCAATCAGCCAATCATCATCAGTTTCCAACTGGACGCATGAAGAGCCGCAAGCCGCTGTGTTTTCTAACTGCGCCACCTGCGGAATGACAGGGGCGAGAGAAAAGCAACGGCGGGACGAAGCGTCCAAGCCCAAATGCAGTCCCAACAACTGCAGCACAGCCTTTCCTCTCATCATAGTGGATCAACGGGTTTCAGTGTTTATTTTATTTCTGGGTGGAGTTCTAGTCCTGCAGCAACATCAGAGTGAGAAAAACATCACATTCAGAGCTCCACTGTGTTCACACCAGGCTGAGGATGAGGAGCATTGACGCGCGAGGGAGGAATCTCTCTCCGTCATCAGGCCTTTCATCATTATAACAATAATAATAAATGCAACAAATGCAATTTATCAGAATCTTAATGGGATCGGTTGTCGCATCCGGCTCAGCGCTGTTGTCCATCCAGTCGATACGATGTTTTCCCCCTGGATGGAAAGTGATGGTGATGTCAGCGGCCTGTGACGTGTCCTTCCATCACCGAGACGGCCCCCCCCTCAACTGCCCCCCCCCCAGCGGGAAGCGAAGCTGCTTTTGACATTTATAGCCGCGGCGCTGCGCCGCCCCTGACGCACTCGCTGTTTGCTCTTTGTTTTATTGAGCGCGATGAGTCAGTCTTTCCCTTCCATCGTCCGGCGGCCGGCCGGCCGGCCGGTCGGGTGGACGACTCTGTTGCCACGGTGACACATCCAGCAGCAGCAGCCGCAGCAGCAGCAGCAGCAGCAGTCACCCAGGTGGTGGACGTGGCCAATGGGCCGGCGCAGGGCCGATGTTCTCATCTCCAGAGTGAAATAGATTTGCAAAAAAAGGTGCAAAAGAAAAGAAAGAAAGAAAAAGTTTTGGACAAAGATTTCAAGGATCTTCTTTTTGATCATCAAGAACTCTCTTCATGTTCCTGGGGTCGATTTCCACCACCACCCCCCCCCCCCCCCTTTTTTTTTTAAAAAACATTTTCAATGTTCAATCATCTGTGACGCTGCAGCTGCTGACGTGCCAATAAAGTTCTCTCCGCTCTGTCATGAGCTCCTTTTGACTTCTCCACCCGCTGCATCGATCTGCCTGCGGCTTCATAAATCAGCATCACTTCACAGAGGAGGAGGAGGAGGAAGAGCGCCGCGGTATCGAGTGGCTTTCCTTTCTTTCCTTTTTCTTTTTTGCAAAACCTCTTTTTCTTTACCTCGCTGACTTTACACAATGGTCCACGGAAACAATTGAAGAATTTTGGAAGAAAAGCCAGATTTATGAATGCGGTTCAAGTGCATTCAGCTGTCAGAAGTCTTGCAGACAAGTAGACAAGGTGGAGAATGTTAAGCTCCAGGGTTAACGTTAAGCATCTTTCAAAAACAAATGTTGGCAGCTTTCACAGTGAACCAGTTGTGGTTCCACTTCTTCCTCGCTTTGACTGTTTACGACCGAATCACATCGTTGAAGCAGGTGCAATTTAACATTTGTCCCGTACCATCAGACTGTCGTGTTTTTTTTTATATATGTAAACATAGCAGATTAGCCAATCAGAAGAGGGTGGTTTCTGGAATAACGCCTCATTGTTTTTCCCTCTTAAAAAATGTTCTTGTCTAATTGAGGTGGAGGAGGTGGGGTGGGGGTCATAAAATTCACAACGCCCGGCGTTTAATGGCGGCGTTATCGGCGTGCAGCGACTGCCAATCAGGATTTACGGAGCGCTCAGCAGCGGAAATCCATCCGGCGTATTGAGCCGCTAGCCGAGCGGAGCGGCGGCTCATCTGACAGACGCCACGCTTACATTTCAAACGTTTACGCATCGGCGGCCCGCAGACAGACGTGCCGCTAACCTGGACGTGGAACCGGCGAGATGCTCTCGACAGGATGCGGTCATGTGACCGCAGCAGTCACGCTGTCCTGCTTTGTTCTGTCTTAAGGGTCTTCTTCTTCTCCCCTTTTGTCTGTAATGAATGGCAACATCTTGTGAGCCGGGGCGACACTAATTGCACTTTGTTCTCCGTGAAGATGCTCTTTAGCCACCTAATTGATTCCTGTTTTATTAGCCGTGCAGCTAGCCGCCCACCACCAGAGGTTCCCCCCATTATGATCTCGAGGAAGTGTGACGGAGACGTTCTCTCAAATGAGATCTCATTGGTTTGCTCTTCTACTCTTTGACTACGGCTCCATCAGAGATTTTGAATATTTGCGGTTTCCAGCCACTGGAATGTTTGGATTTATGCATCTTTTTATAGGATGAAATGAGAGGACTGGTTTTTAAACTGTATGGGTTACACCGAGATCAATGCCCTTTGGTTTTTATTAAATTAAAGAATAATCTTGGCTTTGCAATAAACCATGACGGAAAGTGTATTTAAAAAATCTATATTTAAAAAAGAAAAAAACAAAACTTGTGGCAGCTTTTCCCCCAAGCCGCCAGCCAAACAGCTCGGTGGTGTTAGTTCTTTCTGACCATACCAGTCACCTGTGTGATAAAACTTTTTTTGAATGGAAGCGGCTGAAAGAGTCACAACCTCATTCTGAATCATCAAGCTAAACGAACAACGTGGCTGTTTTTTTTTTCACAATGGGGAAGTAAAGATAAAGTAAACCTGTTTTTTATTTTTTTATTTTTTTTTCACTAATGGTCTTTTTTATCTGAACCGCAGCGCCGACCACGGCCGGCAGTCTGGCAGGAGCTGCAACAGGTGTGACAGTTGGTCCTGATTCATCACGGCCTGAGCTGAGTGAAAAGCCAGCAGCCAATGGCGGCCTCGGAAAAACGCCTGCTGGGAAGCAGGTGGGCGTCAGCTGCTCTCATACATCACAGCGCTAACAGCCTCTTCTGCAGACAGTTCCGCGCCGAGAGTGAGAGTGGGGGTGGTGGTGGTGGTGGTGGAGGGGGGGGGGGGGGGTGCTTGAGGCCAAAAAAGGGGGAAAATGTCAATGGAAAAGAGAGTGGGGCCCTCACAGATCAAACTTAGTGGAGGGGGAGGAGGGGAGAAACAAGAGAGCGGGTGATGTAAGGAGAAAAAAAGCGGCTGCAAGTCAAAAACAAAAGAGTCAGCTGCTGGAGTCGTGCAGCAAACAGCTGGTGCCAAAAACAGAGCGGGAGGACAAAGTGGGTTCTGTTTGGACTGGAGCCGGGCCAGAGCCAAAACCAGAGCAGGGCCGACGGGAAGATCATTATATAACCCAGAGGAGGAGGAGGAGGGGGTGGGGGGGAGCGGCGCTCTTGACTCCCTAATGATACGGCTCACTTTAAAAACCGATGTCAAAGGAGGAAAGAAAGGAAAAAGAAAGAGGTCTATAAAAAGTCTCGGACTGGACGGAGAATCGAGCCCTTTGTCTCCCGCAGCCTCCCACTGCAGCAGCGTCAGGCCCAGACTGACTCACGCTCGCACGCTTGCATTCAACCATATGGAAAGTTCTGCTAAGCAGGTAGCCAGTGGAAATAACGTTCAAACCCAGAGCCATTCCCTGTGATTCACTTACAGTCTGCGCAGGGCCGACGTTGTAGTTTCATTTCCTCCTCATACTTCCTCCCCCTCCAGGTCTCAAAAACAAAAGAAAAAAAATAAGAAAGAGAGACGCAGAGAAAAAAATTTCCCTTTTTTTGTTTGTCACGAGTGTCGCTCACAGGTGTGGTTTCGTGGAAATAATGCGAATAGAAAGAGTGACATATTTTTTTGAGAAAGCCAAAGGCTTTTTATAGATTGTTTGGGTTTTGTTTTGTAGATGTGTATGTTCTTTTAAATCCATTTATTTATTTATTTTTTGAAAAACAGAAAGTGAAAGAGCCAGATAGGAACAACGGCCGAGTGCAGAGGAAGTCTCAAAACGCACTTTGACTCTGTTTGATAAAAGGAATCGTTCACACTCATCTGACATCTGCTTGCTAAGTGGTGAATATTTCCAGGTTCTCTGATGGAAGCCAAACTCCACCCTGACACTCCCGTGATGTCACCCAGGTGTCCCGCGGGAGCCACCACGTCTTCCAACCCACGTGGCCGCAAAGAGAAGAGAGACGGCAGCTTCCAGCTTTGCCCTCCGTGAACTCTGTGCGAGTGTCGAGGGACGCGCTTTCCCTTTTTACCAGATATTTGACAGCGTGCCAGGCCTCCTCCATTGTGCTGCCAAGTTTCGGAGACGGCAAATTGCACAGGAGCACCTCTCCGCAGCCTCGGCTGTGGGCATCGCAAAAACCAGGGAGCCATTGTTTGGCCCTCCTCGAGGTTCCAGGACGAATCCAAGGCCCTGATTTTGTGGCAATTAACTGGTTTGTACGTGTGACGACTGGAAGGCCTCTTCTCTGCAGGAAGGGCTTTTTCAGTGGTGTCTTCGGTGGGGGGTCGGCTTTGGTGGGGGTCGGGTGGAGCTGAGCGGTGGGGCAATGAGCCAAATGGCAAAGTGGAGAAATACACGAGAAGGTTTTGAGAAGCTGGATGCTTTGTTGTGTGATTGGAGTTTGTAGGGTGGAGAGATCAGTGGCTGCTTTGTGCACGGCAGAGTTTTACGAGCCCCCACCCCCGCCACCCCTCCCCAACCCCTTCTTCACCCCCAAGCCCTCAGGCACAGTTATCTGAGACGACTTGTGCTCATCGCACATTTATGCTGGATGGCCAGTTGACCTGCTCCACTGCCCTGCGGCCATGTGGAGCTTAATATGGAGATAACTCAATTTAAGGGGGTGGAAAAAATTGGAAGTTTGATGGAAAAATTCAGGGAATTGTGATTTATTTTTTTTCTCTCTCTTTGGTCACAAGATTGTTCATGTTCATGCTGAGGGAAGCCATGTTTACAAAATCAGGAGTGGAGCTTCATTGAGTTCCACCAGAGTGAGGGAACCCTGGAGCTCAGAGACCAGAACTGAAAAATCTGCAATAGAAAGTTTTGCTATGAATCGCATGGTCAGGTCACAGTCGCCCTGGCAGCCGTTTCAAAGGCCTTTTTGGGCCCATGGGATTTTTTTTTTGCTGCAGTACCTCGAGTGGCCACTGGGAAAAATCGTCGAGGCGCCATATTGCCAGTCCGGTATCCAGTTCTGATAACACACCCATGAGGCTCACTGGTACGACTGCTTAGATGGAAAAAAACAAAACAAAACTTTATTCGGCGTACTTGCTGGGTGAGCGACTCCATTGAAGTGAGTGGGCCGCCATGTTGGCTGCAGGGGGGGGCGTGGCCTCTACTTGCACCTCCTGGAAGCACACGGCGCCGAATCTGTTTGGGAGCCCAAATCTGCCGCCACCGAGCGACCAGCTGCTCCTCTGGCACCGGCCGGGCCCAGCATTCCCATCGCCATGGAGATAACCAGTCCTGCCAGTGACACAGAAGGCCTGGCGGCCGGCCGAGCGAGGCGGGCGTGCACGCGCCGAGCGTGACTGGATAATGTTGCTTTTGTGTCGCTGGAAGTCGGGCCGTGTGCGCCGTCGACTGCCGGAGAGAGAGAGAGAGAGAGAGAGAGAGAGAGAGAGAGAGAGAGAGAGAGAGAGAGAGAGAGAGAGAGAGAGAGAGAGAGAGAGAGAGAGAGAGAGAGAGAGAGAGAGAGAGAGAGATTGTTGATTAACTGCCATCACCAGCTGTTTGTCAGTCTGAGCCGGTTAAGTGTCTGTAGCGTCTGTACACAGTGAGCAGCAGCGGCAGCCAAAGTCAACTGGAGCTCCGCCGCCGCCACCGCCGCCACCGTCCTTTCATCCAGCTCTCCAGCTGTAGAATGTAAAGTCCACGCTGCCGTCAACCTCCCCCTCCATCACCAAGTGATGCTGCACCTGGTTGGTCAAACAACAAAGGTTACGAGCGAGCCAGGCCCTCATTTGAAACTATTTTATATGATATTTGATATCACTCTTATTATTATGATGACGCCTAAACAAACAGCTGTATTGTTCATCCAGAGCAAACAGCAGCACCTGATTGGCTCAGACTTTCCTTCTATTGACCGATCAAGGGGCAGAAGCCCATATGATGGTGTTTTTGTTCCCATTTCCCCACACCAGTTCACACCAGTGTGGTGTGACTTCCTTTCTCCCATTTTTGTGATGATCCATCTGATTATTTTTTTTTTATTTATAGAGGGAAGTGGAGGAGGGGGGGGGGGGGGGTTCCAGCACTGTGAAAACCAGCGGGCTGGGCCACACTGGGTGCACTGGAATTGGAACGTGTGGAATTAACACTGCCAACGTCGCGCTCAGGTTCTGTGTTTCACGCCGCCTCGGCTTCACGAGCTGCGTTTCCACTCCTAGAATTGTGCAAACCCTAAATATCGCAGTAAAAAACTGGAAAAACCTCTCAAATATGGCTAAAAGGTCTTGACACTCTCACAAGGTGGTTTTTCATTGTACTTCAATTGTACTTTGTAGAAATATTGAAAATACCGCTTTTATTTTGCAAAAAAAAGAAAATCATCATGGAAACGCAGCTGCTTCCTGTTGTATTTTGTACTGGCCTCCTTCATCTCAGCCTCTGACCCTGACTTCCCCTCTGCACGCCGCCTAATTAGTCGTCCTCACGCTGATGGTCTACACCTGTTACCTCGTGTGTGCACAGTGGGTCTGCACTTTCCTTTTGTCCTCTTCTGCCAAGTTGCCGCTGTTGACTGAGAATATTTTTTTTCATTTCATTTTCATTTTATTGCACTTTACATCCTTGTTGAGGCTGTTTTTTTCCCCCTTTTTTTTCTGCTGCAGGTGAGTCCAGTCCTGCCTCGTGTCCTACAACGCCGCGTATACGTCAGGGGGAGCCTCCCATGTTTTGTCTACATCCTGTTTTGGCAACAACTCGTTCCAACAACAAGATGTGAGCTCCGCTGTCACTTCACAAGAAAGGCATCTGGGAACAATCAAACGGCTCGGCTACACACTCCCATTAGTCATTTTCCAGTTGTTTGCCCTGCCAGCCCAGAGGAGGGTCGTTAGTTGAACACTTGCTGTTACTGCTGTCACAGCAGACGCTCTGCAAGTGCCTCCTCCTTTAACGCGACTCAGTCGTTTTTAGGCAAACGTGTTTTGTGTTGTTTTTTATCTTATTTTTATTCTTTGAAAGAGCCTTCAAGCTCCAAGGCGCCTTTGATAACTCGAGCTGTGAGAGAGCAGCGCAAAAAAAAAAAAGAAGTCGCGTTTTGAGATGAAAGCTATTGTTGTGCACGCTGCCTGCGCTGCTCATTACCTTTTCCTGTGTGTTTTCTAGGTACGGCTGAGGTCTTTCACCCTAACACGTCCTGCTACACGAGCCGGGGAAGGAAACCGCTGTGCATGGTGTTCAAACCAGGTGAAAGTGTGTGTGTGTGTGTGTGTGTGTGCGCGGACACGTGTGTGTGAGAGATGGTTCCATGATGTCACTGAGAGGTGGCAGGAAAGAGGCAGGAGATGTGAGAGGGGGTGAAATCATGAATGGATGCGGTGGTTTTCAGCTCTCAGCTCCTCGCCAGAGGATTTTTAAGGTGAAAAACACACCGAGGGAATTGATCCATATGCCCGTTATCATAAAGCACACATCTCAATTCGAGCCAGGCCGCTCACCTCCCACTTTTCCATGTGATCCAGCAGTGGCGGCGGCAGCGGCGGCGGCAGCGGCGGCGGCGGCAACTGTTTGCCGCCGTGAGATTTCCGAGCCCCAGTCCAAAGTATGTACAGCCGCTGTTACGTAAGCAATCGGCTGTTTTGCTGTTGTGACATAGCAGGAAGTTGCGAGATGCCCTAAAAAAAAAAAGCCGCAGAAGATCGTACAGGAAGCGAGTGTGCGCCGAGTTCCTGGTAGAGCGATAAGAAGGGATGCAGTCGTAGCAACCGCCGCATCCGTGCAGCCAGACAGAAGAAGAGGGAGGCTCATCCAATCAGCCTGCTGGTTTCTCTTTAGACGGATGAGCGACACAGTTTATCAGCAACACCGGTGTCCACAGGAAGGCTTTTCACAATAATCAGCTCAAATAATCAGGTGAACAGAACAAAGTGATTCTCAGACGGTGCACAGCAGAAGGTGGCGCAGCGTGATTTCCAGCCGCCTGCTCCTCGCATGTGACCATTGAAGGTGCTGCTGGTCAACGCCGGTCGGACAGACACGCCGGCGGATTGCAATTTCTGTCTCGGCAGGTATCGCCGAGGGACGGGAAAACATCCTAAGCCGCAAACAAAGAGAAAGCGGACGTCAGCGAGATGAGTCAACGCTCGGCAGATCGACAGGAGGCTCGTCTGCGACCCCGAGGGCGGAGCCGCAGGAGGAGACCCGCTCGGTAATTCACACCCTGATTAGCGCGTATGCACGGAAATAATGGCCCTCTGCCTGTGCGGCCCAGCCAATCTCTCTCTCTCTCTCTCTCTCTCTCTCTCTCTCTCTCTCTCTCTCTGTTTTTTCCATTTTCTCCCCTCCCTGCTTCTCTCCTGCCCCCTAAAGAACAGAAGCTAGAACTCTACTCCCACTGGTAACTGGTAGCAAAACGGGCGTCCAACTCGGACAATCGGCCACTCCCCCCCCCACCCCCCGAGCGCGCTGACGACGCTATATGACAGGCTTTACATTACAGTAAACGGGTTTGACTGTAAGCCTTCCGCATTGTTGCGTGAAGATGATGGAAGAGGGAGAAAACGGCGCTTGGCAATCAAATATTACCGTCTTTGAAGCTCCTTGATTCACACGCATTCCTCTCCCAATGGGAGCTGTCACTTTGTGTGGACATTGTCCACCACTCAGAGTGTGTGTGTGTGGCTATAGGGAAGCGTCTGATGTCCACTCCGGGCCGCTCGTCTCTGATGTGAATGGGAAGACAATGAGACCCCCGGCGGCTCCCTCTCGCCGCGGCCCGGCCGGGCTCTGATTTGCCTTGGCAAGGGGGACAGAGGCCCAAAACAAAGCGGAGGAGAGTCTCCAGCGACGGGGGCGCAGAGGTCAGGCCCGACGCCCCGACTTAACAGGGCCTGTCCTCCTGGTTTGCTGCTCCCCTCCACAAAAAAAAGAGGGAGGAAAACAGGGGGACGGGAGACAGAGGCTGCGGAGACAATGGGATAAAAGGGAGCTCCAAAGCCATTAAACTCCCAGGAAGTGATGGCCGTGAATGATGACAGAGCGTGAATGGGCGCCGCTGAGGTGGGAGCTGCGCTCCGTTAATGACCGTGGATGCTCCATTATGGCGGCCCCGGGAGGTTGGCGATGAGGTGGGACATTTTCTCCCATTAAGGCCTCTCGCTCCGGCCCCGGAACCCGGGAGAGACGCGAGCAGATTGATGCAGGCACCGCGACAACGGAGCGTCGTAGTCAAGACGGCACCGACCGAGGCCGAGGCATTAATTATCAAGACCAGAGAGCATCGAGATGGAGACCAAGACTGAATATATATTAAAGAAAAATGACCGGTATCTGCTTTGAATTCAAATTTGCTCCTAAAGCAAACAGCAACTATTTTGAAACATTTTCAAAACAAACAACTTTGCTTCATAAAGTTAAAAAAACTGGGAATAAGGGTGTGTGTCACTCTGGGTGTCACAAACTGTGAACTTTTCCATTATTATCGTGTTATTACAGTGTTGGCTGAGTCTCGACCGGTCTGCATCAAACATGTCAAAATGCCTCCGAGACCCTTAAAAAGTGTTCTGGAGTCCAAGACCAAGCTGGAGTACCACAACACTCCGACAACGTGACAACACCGCTCCCCCTCTTCGTCCCCTCCCCTTCCCCCCTCTTCCTCCAAGAGGTCCGACGAGTCAGATTACTGTTTGCGCCGCGTCACGCCTTTCAAGGCCCACCGCAGAGGACGCTTTGATTGATGGCGCCGTCCCTCTGTGGCACTGACGGCCGGGGCCAGAGTGCGCCCGCGCAGTTCGCGGCCCCGCTGATGGATGCTCTCCTGGGATTGGCTCTTTGTCCGACCCTGCTAAAGAGCCAGGGCGCACATCCACGGCGTTCATCACGGCGGCGGCGACGGCGGCGGCGACGGCGGCGACGCACTCGTTGCCCTCTGTTGCAGGCAGCCGGGGGCGGGGGGGTGGAGGAAGTCGGACACACTCCTCCAGCAGTGATGAAAAACAAACTCATCACTCATCTTCTCTGTGCAGTGAGAAAAAAGGAAAAAAAAAAAAAAACCTCCTCTGATTTTTACAGCACAGTTTAACATTCACGACTCTTCCGTGATGTACCAGAGGCCCTTTCATGTTGCGACGCATCAGATGTCCGTTAGTGAGAATCATGAGTGGTTTTGGTCCGGCTGCCAGACGCTGCAGCTCGAGGCACGAGGGGTGAATCCCAAAATCTAAAAATAATCTATTCTTCTTTTCCTTTCTTCGCTGCCCAGCGTCACTGCGTATTAGCAATTAGTGTGAGTAAGTCCAGATTCTTGTCAAAATGCAGAAGCATGTCTAGACAATAATTATATCACCAAAAATAGCAGGATTTCAGGAAGGGAGCCACGGCGTTGTTGTCGTACAGCGCGAGCACTTAAAATAATTTTTTTAAAAACTCCTCTGCTGGCTGCACGTTGCTCAACGTCGCCGTCAGAGGGAGGATTTGGCTTCTGTCTCCTTTTTTTTTTTTTGGTTTTCCCCCCCGCGCAGAAAAATGCAGAAGCCCAAAATAGGCATTCCACACGGCGAGGAATTGCTTGCTGCACGATATTCTATAGCAGCTTCTCCAAAGCTGCACGTGGCTCCAGAGCTCGGCTCCGGCAAAACTTCAAAACCGAGCGGAGGAATGTTCCCGACTCGGAGCGGACGTCGGGCCCTCGTGCGGATCGGGGTCAAGAAAACAACCGAGTGCAAACAAGCGCACGGCCTGCCGACACGGCCGCGCTCCGTGTGCGGGCACGTTGGAAGGCCGCATGCACCTTCGGCAGCGGGCGGAGGAGGAGGAGGAGGAGGAGGAGGAGGAGGAGGAGGAGGAGGAGGAGGAGGAGGAGATGAGAGACGAGATGAGGGGATGAGGAGAGAGTTTCTGGGGGGGGGGGGTGGTTTTAAACCTCCAGTTTACCCAGAGCGCATTCAACGTCTTTAACCCCCGCGGATCAACGAGAGGAGGGCGTGGCGGCGCCCTCTATTGACACGAGGATTTATCTGATCAAAGGCAGCGCGCCGAACCTCTGGCGGAGGGAGCGGCCGCCGTCTGCGGCCGAGGATCCCAGCTGCTGACAGAGTTAAACAGGCCGCGCTGGGAGCGAGCAGCGCCGCGCTGGGAGCGAGCAGCGCCGCCCTGACTGCTAAATACCCAGCGCTCGTATGCTAATGGCGGTATGCTAATGGCAATTAGCTGGTTTGTGTGTTGGTAGGGGTGAGGGGGAGGGCGTTAGCGGAGGCAGGAGAAGCAGTTGAAAGGCGGGGGTGGGGGTCGGGGGTGGGGGGGTCGTTGTTTCACCTCCGGGACACCGGGCCGCAGCGTCGAGGTCGAAGCCTCGTCGGCAGCCAATCTCTTGGAGCGGCCATCCATCACTTGGTCAGAATAGACATTTGCCTGAAAATGCGACGCCCTTCGCCTCCAAGGCCCTCAAGTCGGATGAGAAAACACCAGCAAAACGCCAAACATACACTGGCAGTCAACTAGTTTGGACGCACACTAAGAATTGAATGTCTTTTCTTTCATTCTCATGACTATTGACGTTGCAGTTTCTCACTGAAGGCATCAAAACTACATATGAACACACATGGAAAAAAATATATATAAATATATGTATACTTTCAAATATCTTGCTCATATATTTGATGTCTACAGTGTCTATCTGCAGTGTAGAAAGTTGTAAAGATAAAAAAAAAGAATGCATGAGAAGGTGAATCCCAACTTTTGACTGCTAGTGTACATCTGCAATGAGCAAGTCAGGTTGCAAACGAGCACCAACGACACTTTGAACGGCCGCGAGCGTCCCATCGATCGGGCCGATTGATCTCCGGGTCGGACTCGTTCATTTTGTCAATGTAAGCGGGCGGGAAAAAAAAAACACCCGACGACGACGGCGACTTTCTTTTTTCAAAAGGCTGTTAACATGTTAAAGCGTCCTCGTTAATTAAAGTTGGGACTGGTCCTTTTGTCGCCGGCTCGCAGCCGCATCCATAATTCCCCCCCACCGTCCCGCCTGCGGCCGGTGCCCTCGGACTCACATGTAATCACATTTGACTGACAAACAATTAGTCTGGTCTAATTTCCATGGATGGCACTGGTCCGGTTCTCACCTTTGAACCGCGGGCCTCGACACCAGTCAGAGCCGCTCGGCTGCGTCCGCCAGACGACGGCGCCGGGGGTCGGCCGGGGTCGGTGGGGAGGTCGTGCGTGCGTTGATTGGCCACTGATTAGTCGGGCGGGGTGGGGTTGGGGGAGGAGCAGTTTGAGTGCCGTGGATGTGCGTTCGTGATGACAACTTTTAGGTAGATTTAGTTTTCGTATTTGTCCACAAAAGACAAAGGTGGATGATAATGACATTAATAATAATAATAATAATAATAATAATAATGATGAACAACGTGTTTATGTCACAAGGTCCGAGAGTGGACGCCTGCTGATTCAACACAACGACGACGACACGAGCTCGTCTGCAAAATTGTTTCATATTCATGTTACTTTCAATTATGCAAAGGCCCCAATTAGCTTGCGGCTGCTGGGCGCTAATCTCCCCTCTGCTGGAGGTTAACGGCTTTGATTCGGGCCGAGCTCCAGTCGTGCCCACTGCGAGCGGCGCTGCCATCAACTCGGCTAATGGTGTGAGTTTCAAAGGCCGCGGACGTGACTCCGCCATGCAAATGAGCGAGTCCCTCGTGTCGTCCCTTGAAAAAAAAAAAAAAATTAGAAACAATGCCTTCCGACCGCTCGTCCGTTGTTGGCCCACACTGACCTATTTTTTTTTGAAAGCGGCGTTGTTTGGCCGCTCCAATTAAGGGGCTTCATGTCACCTCGCCTCCTCGTAAACAGACACTTGGGTTTGCGTGATGGTTTAATTAGGCCGCTCGTAACTGGAGGAGAGCTTCCCTGGTTGTTGCTCCTTCCTTTGTAAAAATCCTCAAACCCTTGCCTGTAATCTGCTGTAAGTGCGCTTAAAACATTGCGGCGATGTGATTTACACGCACGGGTAATGTGTTTTGCGGCGGCCGCGTTTATTAGATTGCCCGTTAGTAGTTTCACAAATGGCAGGGGTAACAAGATCCAAGCAATTTCCCCCGTGGATCAATAAAGTTTTCTGATTGTGCGTAAACGTGATGCATGTGTTGGTCTTATCTGACTTTATACGAGCCTCAATATTTCAGCTCACGTCTCTCGTGTGAAAACAAATCAGCTAATAGTGTTTTGACAGCCAACCGAAGCGCAACGTTTGTTTTTGATAGGTTGGAGAAATGTTTTTTTGTTGCATCCGGAGACGATAATAAGTTCAAAAAAATCAAACCTAAAAAGCAACAATAACAAAAAGCAGGAGCAAATCTGACCCGAGTCCAGACATGTGCCGCAACGTCGTGTGTGGAATTTACTGACATCACGTGCAGCTTCTCCGAGTCTCTGGGTTGCGTCGCCTTCTGAGAAAAATGCATTGATGCTGCAGTTGCACATCTGGGCGCGCAGCAGCAGCAGCAGCAGCAGCAGCAGCAGCTACTCATCTGTTTCTGGGGATTAGCATGAGGGCCGAGGGTTCGAGCCAAAGGAAAGACATTTCTTTGAAAGTAAAGAGGATAAGGGGGCTTCAGCCTCAATTTACCGCTGGCTCTCGGGGGGCTGCGCTGATGTAAGCGGATGGATATGTGTCCACGTAAAAGGTCCTGCAGGCGCTGGGAACCCGCTGCCAAACTCAACTCCGATACTCAAAACAAAAAAGGGTCGAGGCGGACGAACGGCGCCAGAGAAAAAGCATTTTATAGCAAGCACGTCCATTTTAACTGAGATAAAAATCTGGGGTTGTTTTTTTTTGCCTGTCAACTTGAAATGTGACCTTTTGAAATTCAAGACCACCAACAGGAAATTGTTTTGTTTTTTTCTCCGAGTAGCAAACTATATTTCAGCTAATATCTATAGGTAGCTTGATTGTTTGCAAAAGAAGCTGTAAAGTGAAAGAATCATAATAATCTGGCAGTGACGACAACAACAACAAAGCAATATTTCTAAAATTTCGACAATTGTACAAATTGTCATTCGCAGGTGTTTCCCTTGAATGGTGTGAAGCGCGTAACCCTGACACTAACTAACTAACTTTTGCTTTTGCGTCTCCGTGTTTCCATGACCACTTTTTCATTGCCATATTTAGGTTTTTGCGGTCATGGAATTGCAGCTATTGATTGGGTGCAAAGGTGAGCACTTTGACTATACTGGGTGAGTGGGAGTTTCTCTCCTTTCCGTGTGCACCGGCGGCAGCACCCATCCGACTGCCCGCCCCACCCCTCCCCCACCTCCAACCCCAGCGGCTCCGCCCGCTTCCCAGCGTCTAATTCCATCTGACAGACAATGCTTGTGTAGGATGTGGCCCTCGCATGTTCAGTTCAAACAGCGCGGCTCTGAGAAGCGGCCCTGTGTGTGTGTGTGTGTGTGTGTGTGTGTGTGTGTGTGCGTACGTGCACGCCGGCTGACAGCTGATTGCTCCGCGCGCTTTAATCTGGTTAGGGATTTCCAAAAGTGCTGCGTCCACTCAGATGTGGAGATAGGAAGCGCCGCGCCGCCTTTGTGTGCAAAAATTTCAACACCACCCCCCACCACCACCACCCCCCCCCTACATACACACATACAACAAAAAAGGACGGTGGGGTGGGGGGAGACAAAAGCCCCCACCCACCCAAACCCCCTGGTGATGTCATACCGCTGTCAGCAAGCAGGAAGGGGGGCCAGGACAGGACGTTCTGTGACCGTAGCGCCTCACCCTGACCAGCGTGACCTCCCCACCTCACCCCCCCACCCCCCACCCCCCCACCAGTGTGGCAACCAGCAGCAAGTCAAATACCTGCCGGCTGCACCTGCACCTTCTGCATCTTCCTTTCACTGATGCAGGCGTGTGCGCTTGTTTACCGGCGCTGGCAGCAGCAGCGTTCCCCCAACTTCTCGTTGTCTGCCGCCGGCCGGGCTTTGACTCCATGGCGGCACATCGTGACCGCGTCACAACTGCTCCACGCTGCCTGCGTGATCACAAGCGGTGTGTCCCGCTCTTGGGGAACACACATGAACGGCTGCTTCTACCTTCCAGGACTCGACTTCTTCTTCTCCTCTTCTTCCTCTTCCTCCTCCTCCTTCCCCTTCTTGCGTCCCACACATTGACTTTTGCCCCATTGGCGCTCGTGGGTCTTTTTTAACTTGTGGCACCGAGGAACTCGTTGAGCCGTCTCCGCATTCCAGAAAACAGCTTCATAAATCTCTCTGCTGTGTGTGTGTGTCTACATGTGTGCACGTGTTGTGCGCGCACAGAGAGCCGAGCGCGCCGAGCAAAATGCAAAGACGGACAGATGTGTCCTAAGTTAGCTCGCCGCGCCGCGCAGCAACTCCCGCTTCCTCCGAGCCGATGATGTCGCCGACTGTTTTTACATTTCTTTATTTTATTTTATTTTTTAGACGGAGAGAGCGAATCTGGAGACGGTGCGTTATATTATGTTACAGCACATAGCGCACGCACACACACACACATGCGCAGAGTGACAGCTATACAGGGATGGCTTGCAGATATCTTACACCTAGTTTCAGATATAGCCTACACATCCAAGCGTTTGTGGGTATTTATGGCCGCGAGTCGTGAATGTTCATCAGAACATCCGAACAGCCCCCCCACCCATCCCTCCACCTCACACACTCACACACACCCTCACACTTGCACACGTCCTGTTCCTACTGGGAAACGTGTCGGCCCTCGTGCTGTCCCGTTTAGGTCCGATCTGTTCCCTCACAATTGTAAATCACGTCGACGGTCACTGTCAGCGGGTGGGGGGATGGGGGGGTCTGTTTCCACGTAGCCGCCGCTGCCGACGCCGCCGCTGCTGCTGTGAAAATATGGAGGCTGACAGATGGAAAGACAAACATCCCATGGGGCCACAGGGCTGGGCCAGTGAATGACCCCGGTGTGTTTAACAGGCAGTCAGACTATAGATCAGCGGCAGCGGCAGGGGAAGATTTAGTTTGGGCTGCCGCGGCTCAGTTTGTGCATGTGTGTGTGTGAGTTTGTGTGTTGCTGGCCGTCTAATCGGCAAAACTAGAAAGAAAAAAACAGCAGCGCGAACAAAACGGGCCGCGTTCTGAGTGAAGTCTGATGTCTTCAGTTCCTCCCACAGTGACAGCGCGGAGAATGAAGAGCAGACGGAGATGAGCAAAGTCAACCGAAGTCAACTGAAACCTATTTAGCAGAGAAGAGTTTTGGAGATCTTTTTTTTCCCTCAGCACGACGACAAAGAACGCACAATCAGATGAGCAATAAAAGAAAACCTCCCTGGTAACATCAGGTGTTTATTTTCCTTTCTCCTTCTCTCTGTTTACTAGCGAGGTCGATCAGAGAGGAAGTCTGACCAGATGAAGGAAGTTCAGATTCGAGCTGCCGCCGCCACTGTGGAAAGCCTGCGCAGTGCGCACGTGTGAGCTCGCAGGAAGTGGAGACGCTGCCGTGACGTGGGCGAGACGCAGACTGACAGACCACCGACCGGTAAGAGCGTTTGCTGGCGAATGACTTCACGGCACCTCCAGTCAGAGGAGCTAATGGGAAATCCATCGTGGGTAGATAGAGAAGAAAAAAACCCCAGCCTGGCCTCGACGCCTCCTGCGAGCGAGAGCCGAGCGTCAGAGGTGAGAAGGAGGAGGAGGAGAAGAAGAAGAAGAAGAAGAAGAAGAAGAAGAAGAAGAAGAAGCGTCACGGCAGGAAAAGTGGTCCGCGGTGGGCGTTTGGTGCTAAAGCCCCCCTGAAGGGAGCAAAGAGCAACGCAGCGGTCGGGTGTTAACGCTTTAAATCCCGAGTCAGGAGGGCAGAGAAGAGCGGATAGATAGATAGATAGATAGATAGATAGATAGATAGATAGATAGATAGGTAGGTAGGTAGATAGATGGATAGATAGATAGGTAGGTAGATGGATAGATAGATAGATGGATGGATAGATAGATAGATAGGTAGGTAGGTAGATAGATGGATAGATAGATAGGTAGGTAGATGGATAGATAGATAGATAGATAGATAGATAGATAGATAGATAGGTAGGTAGGTAGGTAGATAGATGGATAGATAGATAGGTAGGTAGATGGATGGATGGATGGATGGATGGATAGATAGGTAGGTAGATGGATAGATAGATAGATGGATGGATGGATGATAGATAGATGGATAGGTAGGTAGATGGATGGATAGATAGATGGATGGATGGATAGATAGATGGATGGATGGATGGATAGATGGATAGATAGGTAGGTAGATGGATGGATAGGTAGGTAGATAGATAGATGGATGATAGATAGATAGGTAGGTAGATAGATAGGTAGGTAGATAGATAGATAGATGGATGGATAGATAGATAGATAGATAGATAGATGGATAGATAGGTAGGTAGATGGATGGATGGATGGATGGATGGATAGATAGATGGATAGATAGGTAGGTAGATGGATAGATGGATGGATAGATAGATGGATAGATGGATAGATGGATAGATAGATAGGTAGATGGATGGATGGATGGATGGATAGATAGATAGATAGATAGATAGATAGGCAGGCAGGCAGGCAGGCACCAACTTGGACTTCCAGGTGGATCAGTACATGCACAAGAGGAGAAGCGATGGTCTTTACATCGTCAACTTGAAGAGGATCTTTATTGATCTCCAGGAGAAATTTGCATCTGGAGCAGGGGTGGGCAAACTATGGCCCAGGGCCCACATGCAGCCCATTAAGCTTTTTAATCTGGCCTGACGAACTTGAAGGAGTTTTATCAATATGAAGGAAGTCATAAAATAGCTGCTTTTCATCCCTTTGTCAGTGTTTCAAGAGAGATTTCAATAAAGAGCTGTTTCATACTGTGGGGCTTCAAAGACGCTGATTTTGTTGCAAGGCTTTAGTTCATTTTTAATAGACATTAAAGCAACATGTTTTCTGCTTATCCCATGATGTATTTTTTCCTCCTATGAGGTGGCTCACCAAAACACTCCATCCATCTGCTGCTGCTCCCGCCCCCCCTCTAGAAGCCATTGTGGCCCCACCAGTCAAAGAGTTTGCCCACCTTTGCTCTGGAGTGACCGTCTGGATTCAATGATGACGCAGTTAGTGTGATGCACGGAGGCTAAGGAACTCTGCAGGACCTTCAGTGAGTGCCTTTCATTTGTTGCAGAGGGAAAATAAAACAGCAGCTAAGTAGTAAAAAAAAAAACAAAAAAAAACAATTAGGACCCCCGAGCTGGAAGTCCATCATCTGTGGGAAGTCATGTGGCCGGGGTTGAAAGGCGGACCCCTGCGCCGCGCCGTCGGCCTCCTCAAAGGAGCCTGGACGCTGAGAAAGTGGGGGCCGCGTGTTCCCCCCCCCCCATAAATACGTGAATTCGGGGCCCCCGTTAATGACGCCGCGAGTCGATCGGCCGCTTAATTTACAGGCGGAGCAGATCAAACGGGCCGCCGCCCGTCGCACCTTGGCTGCAGTGAATCGGGCGACCCCGCGACCTTCGCACAGAGGTCCCGGAAGAGAGGAAAAGCCCCGAGGGTGGGAGTGGGGGCACTGGAGGTCCGTGCACAGTTTGGCTTCGTATGATGTTTGCGAGGGAGGCCAGTCAGTAAATCAGCCGGTGAGAAAATCTCGTGCACGGTAGCAGGCGGGACGGCGCAGCGGCGCACGTGACTCGCAGATGCGTCTGCGCCGCATTAGCGTCCAGGCTCCGTCCAGCTTTAAGACTCGTGTAACGTGGTTAACTGCGAGTGTGCAGTTTAGTGTTTCTGCGCCCCCAGCGCTGAGAGGTTTATATATTTTTTATATAAAAAAATATATAAAATAAATCCGCTGGGTTGTTTGGACAATGGAGCTGATTGGCTCTTTCATCCACATCTGGGAATTGAACCGACGCTTATTTTTGCTCTGGTTTGCCCTGTTGTGGATGTGCAACAGTGCAACAGGTTCGGACTGTTGAAGCGGGGGCAGGGGGGGGGAGATGATGGAATATATTGCGTCCTGATCTTTGGAATTCTTCCTAAGGCCTCCGTCTCTATTGGAATAATAAAACTCTTCTTATGGCTACTTTAATTTGGTGTCATGTCCAGCGTTCGCAGGGCACCGCTTTCATAACGAGGCCGCTTTTATGACCAGGTAAAGGGGCTCCGGGTTCCCAGCGCTGCAACATATGAGGAGGATTTAGTCGGCCTCTTTTGTTCTCCACATGAAACGGCCGCGTTGTTAACGCGCCGGCCCAGAGGCAGAGCCAGCCAGGAGAGTGCACGACAACAGGTTGGGATGGCAGCCTCGTGGAGCAGTTTGATTTTACAACTCTCAGGGTTCCTCCTGCTGCTCCTGCAGCACCAGCAGCTCATTTGAAGACAACGATGGCGCAGACTGAAAAACAAGCAAAGCGAGTGTCGGGTCGCGCTGCAGCCTGTCGGGACAAACGGCTCGGCCCGATGAAGAGGTGGCGAGGGCGCAGCAGCCTTTGAAGGCGGCGAAAGCAGCTTCAGTCATTATTGGGCCGTTTGTCTGCACATCCTCCGCTTTCCCCACCGAGTTTCTCTTTTTTTTACCCCGTCGACTTGGATTGACAGTCAGCCGTCAACGCAGCACGCGACCTCTGCCTGACCTCCGCCTGACCTCCGCCTGCTTTATAGAGGCGCGTACGGCCGTCCATTCTCTCCCCCCGGTGTCCATAAAGACATTATAGCGACGGGCCTCTCGACGATGCTTAGAGAGGAAGAGAGGAGAAAAAACTCTCTGTGGATGTCAACCACCGTGTGTTTGTCTGCAGGTTTTTTGTTGGTTTTTTTGATGGGGGTGAATGTGTCAGGGTCACAGTCAGGAGGTCTCTGCCCCCCCGCCACAGAGCCCATTGTTGAAGGACCCCCCTCTGAGTCATTGAGACACTCTGCTCTTCTCCTTTATGACGTGTAATTAGGTTGTTGTGCTTATTAACTCCCATTATGGCAGCGGCTTGGAGACGTCTGCACGCTGGCGGCGGCTGCTGGTGCTGCTGGTGCTGCTGGTGCTGCTGGTGCTGCTGGTGGTGCTGCTGCTGCTGCTGGTGGCGGCACGGGCTCACACTCGGCCCGTAAATCCACCAACGAGCAGAATCGTTCTTTTTGCGCCGCTGTATTTAGCCCGGTGTTTACAGCCTGGTGCAAAAAAACAGCAAAACAAAAACACCCAGTTTCAGTGCTTGAACTAAAAGCTGATGATTTGTTGTTCTGTAGTTTTGTTGTTTTTTGGAGTTCAATGACTTCTGACCTCTGACTTTGCTCTTCTGCTTGTTTCTAGCGTTGCTTCTGGATACTGGACTGGCAATATGGCGGCGCGCCAATTTTTCCCAGTGGCCACTGCAGCAAAAAAATCCCATGGGTCCAAAAAGCCTTTTTCCCACAGACTGCAATACAAAAATAAAGGCCTTTAAAACGGCTGACAGGACGACTGTGACCTGAAGCGCGGTTCATAGAAAAACTTTCTATTGTAGATTTTTCACTTCTGGTCTTTTAGTCCTTTAAAAAAAATGATAAAGGCCAGAAAATCGGCAGAAAAGAGTTTATTCTGAGCTCGTTCTGATTGGCTGCGTCCTGAAGTGTCTGTAAGTGACCTTCTCCAGGATGGTTCTGATTGGTGAAGTCGATCACGTGCGTTAGGGAGGCATGCTTTTTTGGCATATGCGCTGGATGAGCAACTTCATTGAGATGGATGGACCGCCATCTTGCGTTCTGGGGTCCTGGTTGTTCAGCCAGTGAGGATATTGGCTTTGGCCTCCGACAAACAAAGGTTCCGCAGGCTGAATTCACGCCGTGTCCCGTCGACTCAGCTTGGCGAAGACGGCCGCTGACCTCGCTGGAAGCCCAGGAATGAGGAGCCGCCTGGCAGGTGAGGAGCTGAGCGCACGAGGGCCCCCGAATACGGCGTGACAGTTGCGGGGGAATGCGCGGCAGCCTTGACACACCCTGCGAGGCGGCGGTAACACGAGAGCGTCTGCTTATATAGTCCCACTCCATCCAGAACCTGCGTCCCGGATGGGACGGCGCTGGTTTTTTTAGATTTTGCGCCAAGTCGGAGCTGAATCGTGTCTCGGGGGAAAACAGGAAGAAATAAAGAGACATTTCAAAATAAAAGAACAGTCAACCAATTAAGTCTTAATATCCATCAATGAAAGTCCTGTCCTGATTGATGTGAAAATACCAGCAGGGCATTCTGGGATTTGTTGTATTAGCGTACATATTCTGTATAATAGTGGCGCACCAGTTGTAGCAGTGATTTTGTTTTGCCTTGCAGGCCAAATACAATCAGACTGCCCGCCAAATTTGGCCCGCGGGCCAGAGTTGGACACCTGATGTTTTAAAGGATCGATGTTGTGACGTAGCAAGTAGCGCAGCTTGTTGAAAGACGCGTGCGGCGGCGTGAACTCGTGCCCTTGGAAACTTTGTCTTCTGCTCCCACTCGCTCGTCTTTGCAGGATGAAAACGAAACAGAAGAAACAAACGTCTTGAGTTTCTGAGAGCAAGACGAGGTGTTTCGAACCGAAGCCAGTCTCTCGGTGCGCCGTTGCTCCGCTGCTGCTGCTGCTGCTGCTGCTGCTGCTGCTGCTGCTGCTGCTGCTGCTTGAGTGTGAGTTTTCTCTCTTTCTTTCTTCTGTGAAAGGCCTCTTCTGGCAGGAAGAGGGAGATTGATGGTGACATCAGTGCAAACCACCGGGGCACTCTGGTGCCGTCTGATGGAAATACTGTTTAGTGTGGAAGAGGGCCGGGTTAAAAGGCTGCCGCCACCGAGGGAGCCAGGGACGTGGGCGTGGCAGCTCGACAACAAGCCCTCCTCAGTGTTTCGCAGACGGGCGCCGCCTCTTTTGACGGCGCTGATCTTTTGGTTTGCCGAGGGCCGTCCGTCCCCGAGGTTCAGGCCCTGCATGCTAATGTCAAGTGGAGGCTTGACATTAGCATTAGGCTCTGCTTGATTGAGCAGCCTCCTCAAAACCCGCTGCAGATGTTGTCATTGATTTGATTTGAACAGATTTTTGGAATTAAAAATTCTTCTGTGATTTTTGCAGATTTTGCGCATTCAATGAACTAACGAATGGGTCTCGGAGAATGAAAGGATGGCACACGTGGAAAAAAAAAAATCTTTTCCGACTCTTTTTTTCATGTATTCAAGGCGGCAGAAAATTTCCTCCAAGGCGCTTTTGAAAATGTGGGCGGGGACAAATTAAGAGCCATTCTGGATCCTGCCACATGCCACTCACGGCCCGTATTTACACTGGGCTGCAGCTGTGGTCTGCTAGGGGGCACGTTCAAGGTTGTAATTTTCTCCTTTACCTCCCTTCAGCCCGGATTGTTATTGCAAATACATGAAGTCGTTGGGGCTTCAGAGCTGTGTGGGTTTTCTCTGAGCCACTTAGCAGTCTTTCCTCACCGCCCGGACGTTTTGTATGACAACTACCATCCCTTCCTGTTTGCTCTATCAACTGGTGGTGACCGGCAGGGTCAACACATTTTGACTCTCGTCACTCTTGCAATAAGCATTCATTTGGGTTTAAATTAGGGCTGTCAGTCCATTAAATTTTTAATCGCAATTAATCGCATTAGTGCCTTGAGTTAACTTGCGATTAATCGCAAATTGGAAATTTTTTACCCTGCTCTATATGTAACTTAA
The DNA here is from genome assembly GCA_009823395.1 of Thamnaconus septentrionalis. Classification (NCBI taxonomy): domain Eukaryota; kingdom Metazoa; phylum Chordata; class Actinopteri; order Tetraodontiformes; family Monacanthidae; genus Thamnaconus; species Thamnaconus septentrionalis. Next base: position 4,875,109 of record CM020520.1, read on the forward strand.
CAAGATATTTGACAGGTGTTTTGTATACTCTGTGTGTGTGTGTTTGTAGGTTTGTTCATTTCATCTCTCTCGCTCTGAAACTAGATACTGAAAAATATAACGTACACGAACGTACACAATTATCAATCGCGGTATTTTATTTTGAAAATAGCTTTTATTTTGAAAATCAACCGGATTCTCCTGTGTTTCTTTGAGTGACTTCCTGTCCAGCTTACTTGCAGATTGCTCGCGCACAAAATAGACCAGATGCCCGCACGTTTTGTTAGCGCCTTAACTTCGACAGCTCTAGTTTAAATACATAAATTATATGTGGAGAGATATGGATTGATAAAGATTAATCTGTGCCATGCTTTTGCTTTACAGGACCACCCCTCCCCCACACCCCTACCTTACCCCCGTCAGTCCATTACAGATGGAGGCCCTAGAGAGGTTGGACAGACTGGGTAAAATGAGTCTGAAGCTCCAGGCGCTCTTATCTGTCTCACTCTGCCTCCTTAGCCCCGATAAGCCTGCACACATCAGCACTGGGGGAAAAAAAAAGACCCCAAAAACCCCACTGATCATCAGTCGGTGCTCCCAAAAAGTAGGGAACCAAACCGCCGGTGGGCCCAACGCACCTCAAGCAGCGTCCTGGCCGCCCCAGACGGACGCATCAAAGCGGCAGAGCGGATGAGGATTGATGGACTGTTACTGTACTCACACTCCACCTGCCTGGCTGAGCAGCTCGCAGGGAAGCTGCCCACTGACCCGAGCGGGTCGCCGTCGTGTCTTTTAGAGGTGAGTTCCCCCGAGAGGTAAGAGTTTCCCCAGGACGACCCCCTTTAACCTCTCTCTCAGAGCTGGGCGTGGCCCTGCACAGTTTTGCCCATCTTGTTTATTTAGTTGAGTTGGAGCTATTTATCATTTTTGTTATATTTAATGATTTTGTTTTGTTTGGTTTAATAAATACACCTTTGGTTTGATCATAATATTTAGCATTATTTGAGTTAATGTGAATTCTCATTAATTCTTTTATTTTGAAGGTATTTTATAGCTCTAGAACACTAGGTTTTCAATATGTATTTGGGTCTGCTAGCATAGGGGGCAGCACTGGGAAGGGTTATGTTTTTTAACCAGGGCAAGAGAGGTGGCTGCAGTTTCAAGTAGAAGAACAAATCTCCAGAAACCTTCAATTCTTCACCTGGACGACAGACGCTGTGGTATCCCTGCATGAATTCACTCCCTCGGGGCCTTAGTGGCCGTTTGATTTTGATTAATTTGATTTTTTTTAGTTCAGTTTGGACATGAAGGACAAAAGCAAAGACAAGGACAAATGATGACGACAGTTTTTAACTCTGCAAATGCAAATGCAATGTGTGCAGGGCAGATGATCGGAGAACCGAGAACATTGATGACCCCACATTTACTTTTGGTGCAAAATAACTAAGTTACAGATTTTTAAATATATATTCTGTCTTGTAACAAGGCCACTAGGTCGGCTTCACTCATCTATATTAATGAAGGGAAAAACAGTGTTAAATATGGCCTGGCGGCTCCCGCTGCTCAGTTTGGTGCTGGCGCCCACGTCGTCCAGGCCAGCATCAGCCAGAAGGTCACAGCCTGCGTCGGAGGCCGTGCTGAAAATATGCCCGTGTTCGGCCTAATGACCAACAGCACAATTAACACTCTGCGGCTCAGCGGGTCGGCGTGCGTCCACGGGGCCGCGTTTATTGGCCGTTGGCCCTCGGTATCCCCAGCGCACCCTGCCGCGGCCAGCTGATCATCTTCCAGACTGGAGCTGGAGGCTCTCCAGGCAGACACATGCACCGAGCAGCAGCAGCAGCAGCAGCAGCAGCAGCAGCAGCAGCAGCAGCAGCAGCAGCAGCAGCAGCAGCCACACGACGGAGGCTGACACAAACTGCAGGGCTATTTTAAACCTCACGTGATGGACGTTTAGTTGCTATGTATCTTCTCAGATTCATCAGCTAAAAAAAAATGTCAATTTTCAGCATGAAGAAAATGCCTGAATCAGACTTGCAAGCTGGTGTTTTTTATCCCAATGATCCCAGTGTTGCTCCAGTGAGGCTCATCTGGATCCTCTCAGCGTCGCTGCTGACGATTGTTCCGAGCCTTTAGATTTACAAGCACAGGTTTTATGCTGTTTTTCGTTACCGCCAGTGCGTTGCAGTGCTTCCCGTGACCCTCTCTCGTTTCTCCTTCCATGTTTTACAGTCACGACGGAGTCGAGCGGCGAAGTGGATGTGGCTGCTTTCGGAGAGGATGCTCTGCTTCCTCCTCAAGAACACAAGAGCCGCGTGACGCTTAATTCCCTTTTGTCCTCTGTCGGCTTTTAAAAGTCGAACTGTGTTTACTTGTGAAAGACGGAGGAAGGGCAATTTGTAGTTTTGGAGAAGCACATTTTAGCTGCAGTGCACACATACTCACACACACACACACACACACACAGAGACCCATCCCTGAAGATTTGACCCCACTCAGCTGGCTTATCTAATCACATGAAGCAAGACAGCAAAAAGCAGGAAAACTCCCCCAAGATTGCCGCGGCTCGGTTCACTTCTCCCTCTCGTGCGTCCAGAGTGCCGACGCCGAGCGTGCCAGGCCCGCCGAAGCAGGTGCACCTTGTCAAAGCCAGATTTCAGATCCGCCGTCTCCTAGCAACAGCACCAGAAGAGGAGAGCGCCGCGGACTCGACGGTAGCTGACCAATGTTTTTGGGGGGTTTTTGGTCGTTTTTTTTTACCAAAATGTCCTCCGGCTGCTTTGTTTGACTGCTTTCGGTTGAAAACTAGGCCACCAGACTGAACTGGCCGTCGGCAAGCCGCTCTAAAGTATTAATGAGTGGAGCACGGCGGTCGGCGCGATTAGCAGGTGATGAGCGAGTCGGGAGGCCGCTGAGTGAAACGTGTCCAGAGCTAATATCCTGCTGACCGCCTCCAGCCGGGCTGGTAATGGGCGCAGGGCGCTCGGCCACCACCGCACCGTTTACATTACATCTGTTGCGCACACACAGACAGTCACAGTCGCAGCGCGCACGCTAACGCGGCCCAATTAAAAAGGGCATTTTGGAAATAATGACAATTATTTCCTGCAGTTACAAAGCAGCGCTGCCAAAGGCATGGTCAAGGTGATTTATTTTGAAATTAGCCTTGATTTAAATCTAAAGTGGATAAAAGTCAACTCGTATTAAAAATTGTAATTTTTTCCATGTGCTTTGAAAACATCTGTCAACTCTAGAGTGTGAAAAGTTCCTGTGTGTGTCGTGGAATGCTGTCCGTTGTGGCTCTGCCTTATTACAGAGTCCAGCGCTGGCTGTGAGTGCCTGCCTGCCTTCCCTTGTCATTGTGGGCCGTCCCGGCAGAGATTAGAGGCCAACGCTGCTGAATGGAGGCGAGAGGCACCGCTCTCCTTTTTTTTTTTCACCCCCCCTTCTTTTTTTTCTTTCCCCCACTGGATGCTTTCACCCATCATGAATGAGTGTAATTCTGGGAAATGTGCCCCCGTGAACAGTGAAGGAAGCTCGTAAATCCTAGCGCAGCTCCTGAGGGGATCCGCCTTTGACAAACGACTTCCCACTGCGAGGAGAACGCGGCTCGCCGAGTGTCCCCCCCCACTCCCCCCACCCGCACCCCTCACCCCAACACCACCCACTCCAGTTCCAGGGAGCGTGAAAGCCTGAGCTCCAGCGCCGGCACCGTGAAGGCCCCGGATTCATCCCTCGATTTCAATCTGAAAAGGAGGGTCAGTGAAAAGTGACGCTGCCGTGTCGTTTATCTGCCGCTCGCTGACAATGCGGTGGAGGGAGTCGCGTCGCTCCCTGCTAGCGGAGGAAGAGCGACGGCTGAAGAGGAGGAGAAGAAAAATATACACTGTGTTTGCAGTTTTAGCACGTGTTCACCTCACAGGTTCAGGACGCTGCTGATTGAGTGACAGTGACAGATGTTGTCGACTGTGGAGACGGTGAGGTGGTTCGGAGAGGCAACAGCTGAGGGCCTCGGCTCGGACATGGAGAAGGAAAACAGCCTCTGGGACCCCTGGTGCGAACACTCCGACTCTCCCTCCGAAGGAAGCCATTACCCAAATCTCCACAGAGTCCACAGAAAGCATGAGAGCATGCAGAGAAAAAAAAAAAGAAAGCAGCGGCGGCTCACACAAAGCACTTAGATACCAGCGGTGCAGCCTCAGAATAAACGAGGGGAAGAAGAAGAAGAAAGACAGAAAAACAACATCAAGAGATGGGAGGCTTTGCGCTGCACCTGGCAAAGACCAAAAAAAAAAAAAAAAAAAAAACGATGGCCAACCGCCGCACACTATCGCACTCTCTCGCCTCTCGCAGCAGTTGCACAAACAGATATCTTGCACTTTGCCGGGGGTCAGATTAGACAGCGCGGTGGCGCGGGACGTTTGAGTCGAGGCGGGGGTTCCTCCTAGCGGCGCTCTCAGGGCTGAGTTCCAGAGTCGGTCAGGAATGCTAAAAGCTCTGAGACGTACTTCACGATCCGGCCATCAAACAGGGAAGTCGGACGGCACTCGAATGCTCGGCGCTTTCATCTTCCACTCTGCTGGTTAAGTAAGCTCGCAGTGAATGATGGGGACACTCCACGGAGGGGTAGGAGAGGTGGGGGGGTGGGGGTAGGAGGCACAAGTGGGAGCGCTGGATGCACAGGAGCAACAATTTAAGATGGGTTTTGCACTGGCGAAGCACGGAATGATCTCTTTCTCTCTCTGAGTGAAGCCCTCCCTCGCTAGTGACGCGACAACAGCCGTTTTCACACCTACAAACAGGGGCCTGCAGGAAGGGTGCGGGGTGTGAGTGACCCCGGGGCTCCCCTGACACCCACCCGACCCCATCCTGCCCACCTCCGCACAGTAACTCACCCGGGGTCAAGTCAGGCGCTCGGCGATGCTCTCCGTCAGTGCTCTGGCTGCACAACATGACCTCCGGTGGCCACCGCCGCCGTGAGCTCACCAACCCACCCCCCCCCCCAACTCCCTTCACCCCTCCACCACACACCCCCCACACCCGCCGAGAGCAGCAACATCTGTTTCCAGGTTGTATTTGCTGGATACAGACAGGAGCAGATTGCCGGGCTCCCACGGTGCTGCATGTTGAATGTCCTCGTCGGCTCGGTTACTCTTGCTCAGGATATATGAACATGAGCTTTTTTTTTAAAAGAAATCTTTATTTACTTTTCTCAATTACCACACAATTTTTTTTGTTTTGTTTTTTCATTTTTGAGCAATCCCCCAGCTGCTCTGCTGATTTATTTATGAAAAAATAAATTATGATCATTATTTTTGTCATTATTTTCTCTCTTTGTTAGATTTCTTCTGCATCCTGTGAACCACGAAGGACCACATCTGCAAAAGGCCATCTGAACTGCAACAACCTGTGTGTCTCTCAAGGGGGCGCAGTCAAATGAGTGTTTTGACGGATCTACGAAACAAAGATTTCCCAGAGAACTGCAACTTTTCACATATCTCTCAGCAACTCATGGGAACCAATGTGCGATGCAACTGCTTGTGTTGTTTCCCCTGCAGCGTCAGAGACTGAAGCACTTGTGCACTGCACGTGCACTGAGCACACACTGTACACTGAATAAACATTTGCGACCACCTCATTGTGTATTTCATCTTTTCACTTTATTTCAAAGCATGTTTTTGATTGATGGAACACTTCTTCTTGTCTTTGGCCCTTTCGAGCCTTGGTGCCCAGGTCTCCAGTGACTAATGCGGATGAGCCTCTCGGTGATGAGCCTCACTAATGTATGCCAGTGTTACGCTTACTGTGTCAAGAAAAAAGAAAGAAAACATCTATAAATCACTTTTTCACACAAAAAATAAATAAACAAGACACCATTTTTGAACACATGTATTAGTGCAGCCCACTTCCCATTTTTGACAAAAAAAAAAAAAATACACTGGCACGGCTACTGAGGTCAATTAAACAGAACCATCTCCATCTTGATTACTTGATACATGACACATGGCTGCAAACTATTCAGTTTATCGCGCATGCGTGTGCGATAAACTGAATAGTCGACGCCCACGCTGACGTGAACAGGCGTGGTGACGCCATGAGGCAACGATTGAAGGATCCGGGAAGAAACAAACAGCGGCAAACTAAACCTCCTGAAGGCTGAATGTTCGGCTTTTACCAGAGAAATTCTTAAGATGCAACAAGTGGACAAGTTTGGACTGTTTGTCGTGACTCAGGGAGCGGTGGACGTGAAGAACTTTGCTCTGGGACGAAGGCCAGGTAAGAACACCAGCTGCCGCGCATCACAATCAACGCCTCTCACCTCGACGCAAATTTGCGTCTTTTAGATTTCCTCTTTCTTCAATGCAATTTGTACGTAGCGCTCACTTACACTCACTTACAAGAGTATATTGTACTGTGGTAGATGTGGGCTTCGGCAGTAAACATCGCCAGTAATATGTTGTGTACGTTTGTTAATTTCTGAGCAATCCGCTGACAGTGTCGAAGCACACCTGCAGCAGTTCGGTGAGGAACCTCGTTAAATTGAAGAGCTGTATGGACATTAAACTTGTGTTGTATCGCGCTTCAGTTGTTGTTGTTATTTGGCGACGAATGAGGTTAACCGAAAGTTAATGCGCTGAAAAGACTGATATCGCCCCCTAGTGTGGGGGAGGTGGACGCGTTCCCGTCACTCGATTTTCTCAGCTGCATGTAAACGTAGTCGGTGACAAAACACCATTAAGCAGCGTTTGATTTTATTTGAAACTTGTTCATGTTCCTGAAGCGAAGCACCGTGGAGTTGGTTTTTCAGAAATGGTGTTTTTATTTATTAAATGTGAGAAATGTGGGTTTATTGAACCGAATTAGCAGGAAACAACCCTGACGACGAGTTGTTGTTGTTAGCCTCCCTGACTCTCATTACTGAGATATTTCAAATATGCAGTGATAGAAAAGGCTTTTGGACACCGCATGTATTTGTTGTTTTGCATTATGGAGCAGCCTCCAAATGCACTTTATTATAATAGATTATTTTTATTCATGCGTCTCTGTTGCCAAACCTTTTGAAACACACAAACATCTGTGGAATATTTAATGACAATGTCTGGTACTGAGTTAAATTTTAAGGATGTCAGAAATGTTTTTCCGTCTTCCATTTAAAGCTGTAGTGATTTAAATGTCCTGCAGTAACCAGGAAGAAAATCAAATCATAAATAAATATATGCATCTATATAGTTATCTGCATATAATCTAAATGGTTTCACAAAGTTATGCTTTTTATGGTGTGAAACAGTAGGGTCTTGGATAGACATTTAGTCTATATGGATACGTGCTGACATTGGCAATATTTCTGTTAGATTGTCTGTTGGTCTTTGTGTTCCCAGCATCCTCAACAGCCAGCTCTGCCTTTTTGGTGTGAATGAAAGAAATGTTTAATAATAATGCTGAAGTTTGTTCTGTTCTTGTGTGAAAAAAAATATTCACCTCTTAGAACCCAGCATGACTTAATTTGAGCTCAGGCTATAACCATGAGTCCTTTGACTGAGAAAGACACTACTGTGACTTTACATTTTCACTGGTCTCTGGTCTGTACCAGAGGGCTTCGGGTTCCAACCACTGACAAGCTGGTCCAAACCTGTTTGTTTGTTTGTTTTTTGTTTGTTTGTTTTTAAGCACCCTTACTGGTGGATATCACTGTTACATGGCAGAGAACATTTGGCCCCAGTCACGAGAGAAGCTGCTCATAACCTGTGCCTTTAGCACCCCTAGTGGTGGAGACCACTGGCCTGTCCCAGGGAGCTCTCAGGAGCTGGTTAGAAACAGTATCTCTCACACTCCAAGTGGTATGAATGGTCTACACCACTAGAGGTGTGAAAGATGCAGATTCTGACCAGCTTGTCAGGGCTTCCTCCCTCAGTCTTTTCTTTTGCGACCCTGGTGGGAGGGACAGCACACTTCTTGCTTGTGCACTTTAAGATTTGCCCACAAATGTAAAGTGCCTTATAAATAAAATTTATTATTATTATTATTATTATTATTATTAGAACAACTAAGTACTTATTATAGATTTGCAATGACCACATTTATTCAAACCTGCTGAAGTAGCTCCCTTTATTACTTGACGTTTAGGCATTTAATTTGATTAGAACATTTATTATCTCTATTATGTTTTATTTTTACTTCATTAATTAATTACTACATTTACTTTGTTTCATTTTAGTTTATTTTGCCCATTGTTCCATCATTATGAAGTGATTCAAAACTTATTATCTCCTGTCACCTCTGCCGTTGAGACATGGTGGAGGGACTTGGTGGATGAATGGGTTCTGTAGCTGTCAGTCACTGGTTGCCTTTCTTTCTGACAATAAATGACCTACACAGAGATGTATGAATAATGGTTGATTTGTTTGTTCTCTTTCTTTGTTATTTCAAGCCTGTATCCATGCGGCATTGGTGCACTGGGGTTTGCTGCAGGATGTCGGGTTCCTTGTGGAGCTGCTGAAGAGATTTAAATGGTGAGACATCAGCCACTCACTGATTTCACTGCTAATGTTTTCAAGTTTAGTTTGTACCTCACATGATTCAGTTTCTTTATGATGATAGTTTAATTTCCACTCACTTAAGCTGACTGACTGAAATATCTTACTTCAAGGTGCAGTGTGTAAAGTTTCTCAGGAAGCTTGTCTTACAGCGCGTTTAGTATTTAGGACACTGCCAGTTGGGTTTCCTTATAAAAATGGTAGTGCAAGGTGGCAGCTAACTAGAGGCAAGACCCTTGCTCGATGTATATTCTTATATATGTACGTTCTAATGGTAGGAAAAGCAAATTACTTCTGAATGTATTTATGGGCAGTCTGTTGAGCTTTTACCAGTATAAAAATCATAAGTCAAGCCAGATTTTACACACTGGACCTTAGTTACTTGTTCAGTGATGTTAGCCACACTCATTTAAGTGACTTACTTGCATAAGTATCTTATGTTCTTTTGACTTTTTTTGTTAATTTGTAAGTTTTAAAAAAAACGAAACAGTTCAGGAAGTTGGAACCTGCATCTTTAGTGCCCCTAGTGGTAGAGACTATTGATCAGTGCCAGGAACTTTTCTTCCCAACTGCTGCAAAGCTGCTGAGAACCTGTGTTCTTAGTGCCCCTAGTGGTAGAAACTGCTGGTCTGAATACAAAGCCTGTATCTTTTGCTCCTCTAGTGGCAGAAATCATTGATCAGTGCCAGGTAACTTTTGTTCCCAACTGTTTCACAGCTGCTAACCTGTATCTTTTGCACACCTAGTGGTGTGATTCTGACTGATTTGTTTGTTTTCTCTTCATCTTTTTTTAGGTCATTATCCATGCTGGATTGGAGACGAATTGACTTTGGGCCTCCAACTGTGAAGCTTGTAACTTTAGCACCCCTTGTGGTTGAGACCGCTGGTCCACGCCATGGAGCACTGAACAGCTTGTGAGAACCCGTGTCCTTGGCCCCCCTAGTGGTAGACTTATGGTACCATGCCTTTGAGCTTTTCCTCCCAGCCACTGGCAAAGCTGGTTATAACCTGTCTCTTTAGCACCCCTAGTGGTTAAGACCAGGTATCTGTGTCACGGAGCACAGTGGTCTGGACCACTAGGGGTGCTAAAGATGCAGGTAATGACCAGCTTTCCAGTGGTTGGGAGGAGTTCACAGGCATGGATCAAATGTTCTCTGCCACTAGAGGCGCTAAAGGCACATGTTCTCACAAGTTGCTCAGTGCTCCCTGGCATGGACCCACTGTTCTCGACCACTAGGGGTGCTAAAGATACAGATCGTGATTAGCTTGACACTAGCAGGTATCCATTGGCTCTTTTGTTTGGACCCCTTGAAGAGTCTTTTATGTGAGTTATTTGCTGTTTAAAGTTCAATAAAGCTTTTTCCCAATGTCAATGTGTATCCAAAACTCTCTGTTCCCTCTTCTGTCCAATAGAAAACTAGTATTTGCCAGGCCACGCCCACTTTTGCCACCATTTTGCGGAGAAATGGGCGTGTCCATTGAAACCACGCCCACTTTTCAAAATGGCGCTTGAAAGTGGGCGTGTCTTCCAAACCACGCCCACATTTATGCAAATATATGCTAATTTATGCTAATTTCACCCGGTCCAGTGCTGGAATGGCGAAAGTGGGCGTGGTTATTGTGTACACAATAATTATGCGTGCTTATGCAAATAAGGTGGGCGTGGCTTAAAAGGGGCGGCAACAAAAAAAATCTCACTTTTTTTGGACCCTCTCCTCTTCCTGCAGCGCCCTCTACTGGATGTGCCGATTTGTCACGCTCTCTGGCTCCGCCCCTTTTCATTGTCCCAGGTCGTCACGCTCTCTGGCCCCGCCCCTTTTCATTGTCCCAGGTGGTCTCGCTCTCTGGCCCCGCCCCTTGGCCAGTTTCCTTGTCCCGGGTGGTCTCGCTCTCTGGCCCCGCCCCTTGGCCAGTTTCATTGTCCCGGGTGGTCTCGCTCTCTGGCCCCGCCCCTTGGCCAGTTTCTTTTTTCCCCAGGTGGTCTCGCTCTCTGGCTCCCTGGCCAGTTGTTCAGGTCCGTGTTTCATCTGCTCTTGGTCCTGGATTCGAACCAGGTTCAGGCTGCACCGGGCTCGTCCACAGGTTCATATTAGCGGACTAACCCATTACGCCACCAGAGCTCACAGGAGCAGACGTTCTCGGGACGCCTTCATCCTTCATTTTTGGCCCATGGACATTTAAAAAAAAATAAAAAGCACTGCCTGAGGCTGGATTTGAACCGTCAGTCTTTGGATTTGAAGCCAAATTTTTTAAGCTTGAGCTAAACGCTCAGTGAAAAAAGCTCTTCTCATTGCACATTTATCTTTCTTTTAAGTCTTGTAAAGTTAAGTAAAAATGTCTTCTTTTGTGTCATGTTTAACAGGATTTGGTGGAAAAGATTACGACGGACTGTGGTAAGATTTGAACCAGCGACTCTGGCGTTCAGAGTCCATGTCTTAACCTCTAGGCTATTCTTCAGGTGTTTGCTTGGCTTCTCCTGGTGCTTTCATCCTGCTTCTTTGTTTTTTGCTGGTAGACATGAAAAAACGCCGCCTGCTGCAGGATTTGAACTTGCGACCATTAGATTGCCAACCCCGCTCTTAACCTCTGAGCTATATGTCATGAGCTCAGCTCACATTTCCTGGTGCTTTCATCCTGCTTCTTTGACCATTGCACTTTAAAATGTGTCACTGTCTGTCAGAAGATTTGAACCAGCGACTTTGGGATTCAGAGTCCGTCTTTTAACCACTGAGCTATCTGCCCTGACTGCAGGGCAAATTTCCTGGTGCCTTTATCCTTCTATTTCAGTCTTTGGATGGAAAAGAATCTTTGCCAGCTCCAGGAATTGAACCAGTGACCTCTGGACTCCCAGCCCAGCTCTTCCCCTCTGAGCTATTTGCAGGGTTGGGTTAGCTGTAATCCGGGTTAGGGTTTCAGTGTTCCTCAAGTACTAAAAGTCCCAAATTTGGCGTGGGCGCTTCTTGGGGGCTCCTAGCCCTAGTTTCAGGCTTATCGTTGCAAACAGGAAATGAAGTCACTCCTGCTAAAATGAGTGAATAGGACTCATGTTTTGTGTTTTGATTTTCATTCTTTAGAATAGAATTGAATAGAATGCCTTTATGAATCCCGCGGTGCAGAAATTTGCATAATTACAGCAACTGTATCGTGCAAAAACGATGGAAAAATATATTAATTAAAGGAAATATGTGGCCCTGCGATGAACTGGCGACTTGTCCAGGGTGTCACCCTGCCTTCACCCTCAGACAACTGGGATAGGCTCCAGCAGACCCCCGTGACCCTGAATAGGAATAAGAGGGTATCGAAGATGAATGAATGAATGAATGAATGAAATAAGGAAATAAAAAATAATAACAAATAAAAATATTTGTAGGGTATGAAAGGAAGAAAAAAACAGAGATTTAGATCAGCTGGATTTAAAGCTATCTTGGTCAGCACCTTTCAATACACTTACTTTGTAAAAACTGAAAAACAACCAATGGGCAAGTTCAAGGCGCAAGCACTCCCGAAATTGAAGATTGAGATACAGGTCGAGTCCAGAGCAAAAAAAATAAATAATAATGAATGAACTTGATAAGATTGAGAAATGCACCATCATTTGCACTTTCTGCACCCCTGCGGAAGGCCAGAGTCCAGTTGGGTGACAAACGGCCCATCAGGCCAATGTGTTGCACGCTGCACCACAAGATAACGAGCAGAGGCGATGAGTGCGCTCGATAAGGGTGAAAAACTCTGATGTGGCAACACCGTCCGTGAGGAGGAGCGTGTTGTTTTCACAACATCACGGCACCATGACGGGACCGTACGCGTGCAAGTGACGCACAAAACGTGTGCCCCCCACCCAAGGAAGCAAAATACATCAACAAATAAATAAATAAGCAGGTGCATTTCATAACACTAAAATTGTTTCAGAGTGTCAGCGTCCTGTCAGATCTCTTGTGTGCTTGAAGGCAGCCAGGAGTCAAAGCACACACGTGGAAAAAAAGAAAGAAAGGAGGAGGTTCAGAGGGAGAACTGGTCCCCCATCAGGCACTGTCAATCAGAACCGACACCTTATTCTTGTCACTCACTTGAAAGTGTGCCCTTTGTGACATCACAAAGAGAGTTGGGGTTCCGTCGAGGTGGCACGGCGGTTGGAGCATCCTCGGCATCCGTCACGAGATGTGTTGCTGTAAAGCAGCGTGTGCGAGCAGGGGCTTCAAAGTTCAAAGCTGAAAAGACTCAAAGACTCAAAAAGAATCAGAGAAAGACTTAGAACAGACTGGTCTCTATCTCTCTACTTGATTTTAATAATCTGAAGGTTTTTTTTTTTAGCCATTAAAAAAATTATTTTAAGATCATAAATACCTCGTCGTTTGGTCACATGTTCCACAAAAAAAATTTAAATTTAAAAGTGGGGCGGCTCTGTCGGGCGGACGGGTCAAGGAGACATCGTGGTCGTCTGGGCCAAGGCGAGGAGGAGGAGGAAGACGAGGAGGAGGAAGAGAGCCGTCTGAGTCTGGCGTGAATAAAACATGTCATGGCATGTTGGTGGCGGCGGCGGTGGAGGCCTGCTGCGTTATTCATGAGTGGGGAGGGGAGGGGAGACAGCGAGGCTGCTGGAGGAGTTTTGGTGGGGGGGTTAGGAAGGTGCTACTCACCCCACCACCCCCCAAAAAACCCCACCTCCAGGCTTCTGACAGGATCAAACTCCCAGTAATAATAACAGCGGTGAAAGAAGAATCCAAGGCGTGACCGGATAAAACTCCCACATCTGTGTAGTGAAGGGGGGCGGGGCCAAGGATGTTCGACACGGCCCCCCCCCACCCCAACCTCCCAACCCTGGGGACCTGCAGGCTTCTCCCATTAGAGCTGAATCAGTGTTTTCAGCCTCCTTGTGCAGAGGCGAGCGCAGAGCGAAATGTGTTCCAGTCAGCAGCTCCTCGCCCGGTGTCAGGGAGAGGATGACAGGCAGCCAGGCAGCCAGGCAGCCAGGCAGACAGACAGGCAGGCAAAGCTGATGCGACTGCACCACCTGCAGGCTCATGACAACACTGTGTGTGTGTGTGTGTGTGTGTGTGTGTGTGTGCAGCAGACAGGTGTGAACAGATCCAAAAGAATCTCGGGCATGAGAGAGTTGGGTTTTTTTTTTTTTGTTTTGTCTTTGATCGAGGTGCAATTAATTAATTAAAATTAAAATAATATAAATATGTGCAAATTAATGAATGCAATAGTGCAAAAGCCAAAGACCAAACTAAATGGATGTTTCAGATGATCTGAGTGAAGTACAAGAATTCCGGGTCTTTTTTTTTTTCCTACGACACACCCTGCAGAAGGCTGCGCTGCAAAAAGCAAACACCAACGAGGCCAATTAGTCTATTATTATGGGCTGTCACCAACCAGAGATCTCTAAAGTCGAGCAATAAATTCTCATCAGTTCGTCCATCAATTCGCTGGTCAATGAAAAAAACAAGCGGCGCTGCTCCCACTTCTGACTATCGTCCTTTTTCTGCCCCCTCCCCCCCCCCACCACCACTTTCAGATTCTGGCCGCCCGCCAATGATTTACCGCCTCACGTGCAAAAATGTGCTCACCTATGAAGTCTTTATTTAAGCCGGCTATCTTTTGCAAAGCGCCCTTTCTAGTAATGAAAGATAATCCCGGGGCCGGGTGCTGGCAGCGAGGGCGGGGGGGACCTCAGCCGACGGGAGCTCGCCTACAGTAACGGGAGCAGCACACTGGTGGAGTCAGCTGCACCCACCACACACACACACACACACACACACACACACACACAGAGAGAGAGAGAGAGACTCGTGCACGTGCACACGCAGGCTGATTATTAGATCAATGGGAGCAGAGAATCCATCGAGGCCCTCTGGGCTTTAGATCCTGAATCCAGCTTGATTTATAATCTGAGACGCCGGCGTTTGAGGGTTTAATCTGTGACATTTTGAAAATCACGCCGTCATGTTGGAATCCCCCAGCCCCCACCCCCGCCCGCTTTTTCTGTTCTGACATTTATTGGGTGTCAAAAGATAAAAGCATCGCGGCCGTAAAATCTAAAGAAAAAGGGGCCATCAAACGCACTCCTTCTTTCCGCTATCGTCCTTCAACACACTTTAACCGACTCGATCTGCTCTTTTGTGCCTGTGGAACTTCAGCGCACAGCAAAATTATATTATTTCTGCCAAGAGCTGGCAAAAAAAAAAATTTTTCTTTTCCATGTCACCTGGTTCTGCCGGTTCACACTCGGCTGAAGCCGAATGTGGTGCATTTGATGAGTGTTGCGTTTAGAAGTGACATTTTCACTATCGAGGGTCTCGAGTATTTTCCACACCTTTGCACAAAGACTTCCTGTTACTGAGTGACCCAAAAAAAAATTTTTTTTTGTTCACATTTCCCCATTTGGCCGAAATAGAAGACTGACTTGGTGAGACCACACACCAGCTTTCTCTCTTTCTCCCCCCGCCACACACACACACACACACACATTCACACAGGCCTCTTGACTTCACATGCTGTGCCACACAGTGGGATATTACGCAGTGACAGGATGGCTGCAGACGGCAGAGACACTGACCACAGTTGCACAGTCATCAGGCCTCCGAGCCGCAATTTATGGCCCGGCGGAGAAGACAGAAAACGGTCGCCTCCCTTCAGGACCTCCGTCGAGAGGAAATTGCAAAAGGCAGGAGAGATGCGGGGGAGGTCGGGGGGTTGCATCAGAGCTGCGAGTGGAAGTGGATGTGAACCGAGAATCAGGCCAAGCTTGTTGTGTCTGCCCCCCCACCCCACAACCCACCCAATGAAAGTCGAGCGAAACGACGGGAAAGAAGCTCAAATAAAGGAGCCGTTCAGCCGCTAATTTAACGCACACAACATTACTCAGCAGTTAGTCGCTGTGTTTCCATGATAGTTTTTTTTTTACAAAATAAAAGCGATATTTCAAAAATTTCGACAAAGTACAATTTTGCTATCCGGCACTATTTCTTGGCGATCGACAAAGAATTTATCGCCACAGGATTTCTTCTCACAACTTCCAAAACTGAATGTGACTTGCAAAGTAAATTGGTAAAGTCATTCCTAACAGCTAATATCAACGGAGCTAGTCTTTCATGGCCGCCCCCCCCGTTTTCAAGGACACAGAATATTAGGAGAGAAACAACAGTGAGTTCAACGTCGCTACTCTGGAGGAAACTCGGCCGCTCTTTCATTGACTTGGCGGCGCTGATAAAGACCACCAGACCAAGATTACAGCCCCTCTGATGCCATGTAACACAATCCCGCATGAGCCGTTGATGTTTTGACACGACTGATTAACTAAGACTCCCCCGATTAAGGCAACGTACAGGAGGAAGTGGGATCGTGGGGGAGGGGGCCGGGGGGGGGTTGCATCTGTGACTGGTGGGTCGGGGGTTCGTCGAAGAGGTCTCAGAGGGCAGCCGTTGTCTTTCTCGGAAAATAAGAAACAGTGAAGCTGCTCTCTTGCACCCAAGAGACAGATGAGCAACGTGCCGGGGCCTTGTGGTTTCTGGACAGGGCGCGCTTCTCAGGCTGCCGGAGGGGGTTTTCACTGGAATAAAAGAAGAAACTCTTTACGCAGAACTAACTGACGGTTGTGCCACTTCACAGTCACACAGCAACAGCCGCCCCAAAAAAAAAAAAAAAAATCAAACTGTCAAGCAACGTGAGAAAAGAGGGGCCCTCGGCACGAGGAGGGAAATTAGAAAAGAGGAAAAGTCAAAATGTTTGAAAAGTTGCACTTGTGACCACCGTACAGTCGTCATGTTCCACAACTTTTTTTTTGACCAAAGTGTGAGAGCACATGCAGGCCACGGTTCACGGCTCACAACTGAATTCAAAAACTCTGAATCAGCACGAGCGGCCGCAGGCGGGAGGGTCGCTGCGGTCCGGCTGAACCATGACAGCGTGAATATATTCACCAATTCACCGGCTCAATATGGGATAGAAAACACTGAATGGATGTCTTCAGTCGCTTGAAGCCACTGAAACATGGCTTGTTGTTTGCATCCTTGCAGCATCCAATCATTCTCCACCACAGCAGAGCCGCAAAGTGCGAAGGTGTTCGTTGCAGTTGGCATGAATAATGTAAAAAGAGCGTTTTCACAGAACGAAGACGTGCCGTCAAGTCTCACACAGTGCACGGCGTCACATCCTCGCAGTCTGCATACCTGCCCCGTCTAAACCGCGTAGCGGCCAGGATTTAATCTGTTGCTATTGATTAAGCGTAAATTAATTCTCTATAAAATCTCAAAATAAACGCACCCCCGTGGAGTTGAGGGCGATTCAGAGGTAAAAGTGATGCGAACAGGAGGCGGTGAAGCCTGCCGTCTTCCCCGCTTCATCATTTCTGCAACATTTCATTTCACGCTCAGCTGAATGTATGTCGCCCATTTACATTTTGTTTGTGCTAACTCTCGACTTGGGGTGCCAGAGGTAGAAACTGGAGCACAAAGGCAGAGCGTCTCCAGACTAAAAAAAAAAAAAAAAAAAGATCACACTTGAGCCGGTGAGAGTGAGAGCGGGCTCGGCGTGGGCTGAGCGTGGGCTCGGCGTGGGCTCGGCGTGGGCTCTGGAGTTGTGGCCACGCCTCAAAACTGCACACTTGCCACACTGACTGAGGTGTGAAACACTCGCTGGCTCGCTGCCTCCTCAGGAACCAACTCATTTTAACTGGATGCTGGTTCCTGCGAGATCAGAACTGTAAAAGTCAGGCATGGACAAACTACGGCCCGGGGGCCATATGCGGCCCTTTGAGCTTTTTAATCGGGCCCAACAAACTAGGAGAAATGATATTAATAGTAATCAAATGATAAAATAGCTGTATTTTGACATTTTTTGATGGAAGTCTTTTTCAATAAAGAGCTGAACACCGTGAGGCTTCAAAGGCGCTGGTTTTGTTGCAACTTTGCTTTTGCTCATTTTCAATTGACATTAAAGCATGGCTTTTTCTACATATCCCATGATATATTTTCTCCTTCTATGAGGTGCCTCAAAACACTATCCATCTGCTGCTGCTCCAGGCCCTCTGTCAAATTTTAGAACCCATTGTAGCCCCACCAGTGGAAAAGTTCACCCATCCCTGGTCTAAGTGATGAGCCTGAGCACCTGGGAGCTGCATCGTCTGAGCAAAGTGCAGCACAGACGACAGGCAGCGCCTTCCTGGGCAAATCCCAGCCAAGAATAAACACTTTACCAGCAGTCCACACCCACTGGTGCCCACCAGCCGCCGCCTCCTCCTCCTCCTCCTCCTCCTCCTCCGCTTCTTTCCTTCCCACTGTCTCCCGGCGCTGCGATGCTGCAGAGGACACGCCCATCCCACTCTGCAGCCTCTCGCTTTGACCCTGAAGTTCTCCGGCGCACTGCCGATGGAGCTGCAGCTGAACAGGATGAACACAAGAGCCACAATGTCACATTTAGCAGGTTAAAAAAAAAACAGTTATTATTAATGAGTTATTATCTTATTACTTCATGTATAGCACTTTTGTCAACTGTTTTAAAATGTGCTCTATAAATAAATTTGACTTGTTTAGATTAGAGTATGAATCATAATCGTTTCTTTCAGGAGAAAATATATATTATTTTTTTATCTAGAATTTTTGCAATGCTTTTAACTGTTGCACCGTCTGGAATAAAGTCAAGATGAATTTGTGGATGGAGATTTGAAAAATGGGACCGAACCTCCATCGACTGCTTGGCGCAGGTGGGCGGGGCCGCATCCATCCCTCCGGTGGAAGTGGGCGGAGCCACTTCATCTCTGCTCAGTGACTCCAGCAGATCGCAGAGGAAAGCCAGACAGACGAGACGTGTAGGAAACAACGTTCTCCTTTTTTAATTTCCAGCCATGACACACACTGTCTGTTTACAGCAACGACTCCAAAAATGTCGGACTCATATTTCTCTCCCCCCCGGACTCCCCTGCACACGTCACAGTTTAAAATTTTCAACTGAAAAATGAACATTACAACCATGAAAAAGGGACATATGCACAAATTTAAAACCTATAAAAAATATAAAAGAACAGTACTCTTAAAATCTCATTTCAAGTACCATTTCAATAACAAAAACATTTAATAATAATAACAATAATGCTGCACAACGGAGCAGACAAACTGAACTGAACCATTAGTTTTAAATAGAAGCAAAAGACATTTTCATCATGCAGAAGATGTAATATTAAATAACGAATCAAACAAAAATAATATATATACTTCTCGATATATATATATAATATATCTCTCTCTCTATTTTTTTTCATTTATTTTTTTTCATTTTCAAGTCAAAGCCCTCCTGTCCCTTAACTCAAGGAAAGCGAACATGTTCCAGAACAGCAGAGAAACCTCTTTGCTTTCGTTAGCTGCCACCGTGTCATGGCCTTTTCCTCTGAAACATTTACATCTAAGCAAAACATCTTTTTGGCACAGAAAAAAGACGTTCATCATGGCAGTAGCATTTTGCAATAGAAAACAAAAGAAAACAAAAAAGGTGTGGCAGAGTGGCAGCTCTTTAACCGTATTCAAAATAATAAGAACGATTCATTTAAGAAAAACAAACAAACGAGGGAACAAGTTCTGTGCACCAACATCAGTGGGGAGAGCGGCGTCTCCCCCAGCAGGGCGTGAGGCAAGCAGTTGTAGCAGCGGCGGCGGCGGCAATGGCGGCAGCTCGGGCCTACTGCAGCATGCTCTTGATAGTCTTGTTGGTCGATTCGTCGTTCAGATGCTTGGTTGTGTACCTGCGGGGGACAACGAAGGCAACCTGAGTGCGTGCGGGCGCTGCCAGCGCATGATGAGATCGAGTCAAGTGCACACCGGAGCATCGCAGAGCGAGAAAAATGAATGAAAGTGAATTAAAATGGTATTAAGGCCTCCTCTCTGGCAGTAGCAGCAATCAGTGTTTGACACTCAAATAAACAGATCGATCAATCAATCAATCAATCAATCAAGACATCCAGAGCGCAGGGCTGATCGACTAAACGCAGTGGAAACGACCTCAACTTATTATTCTCCTGTTTGTAACGAGACTCGTTTCCCAAGAAAATCTATTTGATATTAAATTAAATACTTTTTTCTATTATAACTTTGTTCAACAGTCTAACTGTGCACAAGACGATGAATGAATCTCACATTTTAAAAGCATTGCGGCAGAAAATATCAAGTAGAATCACCAACAAATAATCACCTAAAGCACCGCTGCACTGGCTAGTTCAGACCGGATCAATGTCACGTGACTGGTTTTGCCACTGGAATAATCTTAAATCAACCTAATCTCACTTTAAAAAAAAAAAAACAACAACAAAAAAAACATGAATTCTCAGCCACAGATATCAGAATGCCTTCCCGTCACTGGCGGCCCCTCCTCCCCCTCCTCTGCCTGCCTGGGGGGGGGCGGCGGGGAGCCAGAGACGCGGACGTGAGGTCAGCAGCTGTGAGCGCGGCGGCGGCGGCGGGGACGAGCGTGAGGAGGAAGAGGAGGACGGAGTGTCACAAGCAATCCCGCCTTCCCGCAGCGGCGCAGACACCAAACCCGAGCGTGACCGGGATGAGTCAACGGCGCTCGCCGTCTGCCGCGCACGACTCACTCCAAATGTCGGCGGCGGCCGGAGGGCCCGGGGAAGCTGGCCTCGGCCGCCAGATCGCCATCGCCTGAGCGCACGTCAGAAACAGAGGAGAGGAAAAAGCAAAGGCGGAGCCTCACCTGAGAGCGTTGAGGAGGCCTTCCACGCTGCTGGGAGGCTGCTCCTTCAGCACCTTGATGCAGCCTTTCATCTGCGGGCGGAAAGGGAGACCGATGGTTGGTCCGACACTCACCCGACTCGGCGTCAGTGTCAGCGGCTCGTACTCACGTCGATTTTGGACGACTTTGCGAAGGCGCCCACGGGGTGCACGTAGTCGTAGAGGATGATGACGCCGACCATGACCCGCAGGCAGAAGGACACCGTCTCCTCGCTGGAGAAACGGCTGCGGTACTCCCTGAGCGGGGGGAGGAGGAGGAGGAGGAGGAGGAGGAAAGGAAGACTTAGACCTTGGGCTGAATTTCAAAGCAGACAAATCAGATGTTTTCTCAGTGAGGGTTCAGCCAGGGAGCAACGGTTTGAGGCTTCCTATTGGTGCAACATTCAATCAATCTCTCGTCAAACTGAGGCGGGACTTCAAAAAAATCATCATCAAATTATAAAAGCTGGTGAAGAGGCTTATAATTTGGTGAAAGAGAGTCTTTTGTCTGTAGTGGAGAGAGACATCCGGGTGTGTGGGTGCGTGTGTGGGTGGGGGGCTGGAGGGAGGGGTAGTTCTGTTGGATCTGGAACCGTGTAACTAAGAATTGATCCAAAAATGAAAATCATCAAATCCGTCGAGGTCAACATTTTCATGGTCATTCGCTGCTATTTTGCAGCAAAAACGCAGTTAAAACTGCCTCCAGTGCAGCATCCACTTTTTCTTCTTCTTCTTCTTCTTCTTCTATGCTTTTTAAAAAGGCAGCTCGCTGCAGCTGCTGTTTGTTTTTCCCTCCACGGTGCAGCTCAGGCGGTCGCCGGTGCTGAGACCAGCTGAAAACACGACGGCCTGCCTGCAGTTTTAACTGGTGAAGTGCGCGGCCACCCAGCAGCAGCAGGGTTTGGACTCTCACTCACGGTGTTTCCAGCATGACTTTGCACACAGTGGCCATGGTGCTCAAGCAGTCCGTCGTGTTCTCGATGGGCAGGTTCTTGTTCTGTCGGGTAAAGAAAGAAAGAAAGAAAGAAAGAAAGAAAGAGCAAGAGTGAGAATCCAGTTCGATCTGCTCCGGACTCAGACGTCACTCCCGCCCTTCTCACCTCCGACACAAACTTGGTGGTGCCGTCGCTTAATGTCTTCAGCATGGGCGTGGCATCGGCGTAGAACAGCGATATCCGGTTGGCCAGTTCGTTGTTGACCTCGTTCTCGCCCTCCGCCTGGAAACGATCGCAGAGAAAACACTTCTGGTGATCAAACACTCTTTTGTTTTTTGAACTGCACGAAAGCGACGCGTTTGCCCATTTTTCAACATTTTTTTTTCCACGTCTGTGTGAACGGGACAGTAACTGACTGACTGACTGACTGACTGACTGACTGAAGCAGCATCTTCCTCTACTCGGGGTCGGAGCTGTGCGACTAATTTGGGATGAGCCTCCATCATCCTCCTCCTCCTGCACCGCCGCTCTCTAATTAGCGCCGCAGCTCCCGCTGTGGCTTTTTGTCTTCCTGTTGCGAGGAGGGCACCCCTGCTCTCCGGCTCTCCGGCTCTACAGCTCCCTGTCACCCTCTGCCCGTCACCTCGCCACCTCCCGCCTTCCCACTGATGCCGCCCACACTCAGACGGGATCGGAGGATCTCCAGACTCCGACTGGAGGCCTTGATGGTCATCAGATGAGCGGAGGAGCGACACTCTTGGAGGAAAATGGCGCTGCTTGATACACAGAACGACAAAAAATGCTGCAAACTCTGCCTCTGGGATGTCGTGAAACAGGTGGAGGCTCAGGTCATTCGTGGCTTCAAGGCCGTGAAGCCAAAACGAGCAGCAATCCTCTGCGAGTTTGTCCCTCGGGAAGCCGTTTAACAAACTAAATAATTATGCAAACCACCGCCAGCGCCAAAGCGTGGACTCGGTAGCCTCGTTACGGCGGCTGGAGCGTCTTTAATTAGTGGAGCCTGGGGAGGGGGGCGGGCATGGTTTACTCACCGGCACGTTGTTGATCCGCATTCGGCTCAGAGTTCTCCTGTAATAGCTGAAGTCGTTCTGAATGGCAGGATTAGTCATCTGTTGGCAGGGAGGAAAGAAGAGCTTTTTAATGGAAGGAAGAGCGTTTGTGTGTGCGTGTGTATGTATGTTATGTGTGTATGGATGTGTGCAGGTGGGCCAGCCTGCAGCAGGACATTCAGCCTGGGATCAAACATGATGGGAGGCTTCATTCACTCTCATTTTCTTTAGCGCTGGCCGACTGGACGGGCTCCAGCAGGTCCGTCCAGTCGGCCAGCGGGCAAATGACACCGTCAAGCAGTTCACATCTTTACGTCTTGAAAACAAGAGCAAATCTATCAATGAAGACAAAATGAACATTTTCGGTCTAATTCATGGGAGGCTTCAGCCCACAAGCCAGAAACTCAGAGCTCAGTGGGGGCGGGAAACGACGGGAAAAGAGAAAAAGAGCGCAGCTAAGATGACATTTTCATTTGCTGGAGTGGATTTGAATTCCCTGACACTCAACCAAACCCCCCGGCCCAGCCCAGCCCAGCCCCACCCCCTCCCACCCTGTCAGGAGAAATTTGGCGCTTTTCGGGTTAAGGCCGGGCCTTTGCGTGCCCAGGCTCTCATTAGAACGAGGTGAGACGACGGAGATCCAACGTCTGCGCAGCTTCCCAAAAAAAAAATAATGAAGCGTCCAAGTTTCATCCCCGCAATGAAAGACGTCTCTCTTTGAAGCGCCACCGCCAGCGAGAGCCGTCGGCCGGCTAATTACCAACAATCCTGCACCATCAACCCCGACGATGGCGGGCTGACGGACGGACGGTGGTCTAATCCCGCCACAATGGGGGCGGGTGCTCGCTGCGTGGCCACCGGGGGGAGGGGCCACCGCCACCGCCGCCACCACAGCACAAACACTTTAAACTAGGTCAGAAGCCCTCGCGCACGGGTGTGAAAGATTGATGAATGGGCCCGGCATGCCACCTTGCACCCCCCCCCCACCTACCAACCCTGCCAGTCTGGGCCAGTGGGCACTAATTGGGATGTGGCAGGGAGACGGCGCCCCCCGGGGGCTCCGGTCGGCTTTTTTTTTAAGTTTTGGTATGTAAGGAGTGGGGGGGGGGGGATCAGATCCCCCTGTCCATCCAGATGAGTGCACAAGTGGTTATATGTTTGACAATGGGCCACCGCTGAGCTCCCTGTGTGTGTGTGTGTGTGTGTGTGTGTGTGTGTGTGTGTGTGTGTGTGTGTGTGTGTGTGTGTGTGTGTGTCGTCTTCTTCTCCTCCTGGGGTCGTGTCTGAATGCAGGCCGGCTGGATCTCTCAAAGTTTCTCAAACGTTTGGGGGCGGGGGGGGGGAGAAACCCAGTGCAACACAAAACAAGGAGACCTGCCACATTCTGCTGGAGGCGGCTCTGCTCAGGGCAACAACAATTTGCAAGCCTGCCGTCCTCCCCCCGGCCAAAGCCCTCATTAGCCGTTCGACTGACACCGGCGCTCCTGTCCAAACAGCCGAGCAGGAGCGGGATTCTAATTAAATGCTAATCACGCTGCGGCGGCTGGGCTTCAAATTGCACGGCGGCAGAAATCAATTCGGGGGGCATCAGCAGTTTGCAAGAGGGGGGCCGAGAACTCGGCCTGCTCGCATTAACACTTCTTTCTTCTTCCTCTGTTTTCCTAAAGTGGTGGTGGTGGCGGGGTGGGGGGGTCGTTACCTTGAGCTCGTCAAAGCGCAGCGTGAAGTGCAGGATCTCGGCGAACTGCTTGGCCAGCGCCTGCTCCCGCTCCAGGTGCTGAGTGGTGTTGTCGTAAGTCTCGCTGGTCAGAGCTCCCAGCAGGCTGTGCAGCGCTGCCTCTGCATGGAGGGGCACAACCATGGATGTATTATCACAACTGGATACTTACTGGACTGGCAATATGGTGGCGTGCCAATTTTCTTTTTCCCCAGTGGCCACTCGCAGTACTGCAGCAAAAAATCCCATGGGCCCAAATAGCATTTCTCCATTTTTGCAATACAATAACAATTGTAGATTTTTCATTTATGGTCTTTTAGTCCTTTAAAAAAATGATAAAGGCCAGAAAATCAGCAGAAGAATTTATTCCCAACGTGACGTCACAACGTCGAGCGTGCAGCTGACTCAGCTCGCTCTGAGAGGCCGCGTCCTGACGTGTCCGTAAGTGACGTTCTCCAGAACCATTCTGATTGGTCATATAGATCATGTGAGTTACAGAGGCATGATGGGAAGGGACACAACTGCACATGCTTTGTGGGCCCATGAATGCAGAAGTCAAAAACCTGAGAGGGGGAGACCAGGCAGCAAGTTCATAGGTTTTTCTTAGATTAACCATTGCAAGGTTGGAACGACTACTTTTTTTTTCTTCTTCTTAATTATAGCAACTGCCAGATCGTGATGTCTAATGCTGGAATTCAGCAGAGCCTCACAGGATTAACTGTGGAAAAAAAAAAACTCTCCAGGAAAACGGCTCATGCAGCTCCGCAGCCGCCTACACAAACACTCGCTTTCGGCTTCATGCTTTCAAAAAAAAAAAAAAAACCGACAAAAAGAAAAACGGCGCTTCACCAAGACCTCCCACGTTTGGACGGGGGACACAAGCAGGTCTTTGTGACATCACAAAGGGAAGATTTCCAGACAGAACTGCATGCTTGGGCGCACACTTTCGGAAAAGCGGAGCGAGCGGGTGAAGACGGACGGGCTCTCTGCATATTTTCCAGAAGGGGGGAAAAAAAACTCATTGGTCAATTGAACTTTATGTATAATATGCGAGATTCATCCACTAATGTGTGGGAGAAGGTTGGGCGACGTTGCACTGGAACCAGTAGCTTTGTAAAGCACTGCTTTTATTATTCTTACCATAATTTCCTGGCTAAAGATATATTATAAACATTTCTATGACCTTCTGTACAATAACTTACTTTTTTTTTTTTAAACTAAAATGAGGTTTGGAGAAACAAAAAAATGCAAGCTGAACTCAGACTGTGCAACCGCAGCCGAGGTTCCTCTTTGTGTTTGACGGCCGAGGACAATAAAAAAAACGGCCTTAAACTGGACCACGGCGGGGATACGTGAGCGGTGCCCCGTGTCAGCCCGCACAAACATCCTGATTAGGACGGAGCAGGAGCAGGAGCAGGAGGAGGAGGAGGAGGAGGAAGAGGAGGAGGATAATGGGGCGTCGGTGGCGCCCAAAAATGCCTGGAGGTCCTCGCTGGCTGTTTGGGGTTGTGGGGGGATTCCTGCTCAGATGCAGATGAGACACGGGGGCTAATTATCTCATTGGCATGAAAAACGGGGGAGGGGAGGGCAGGGGGACTAGGGGGGTCATTCAAACAGGATTACACTCATTGTTTTGACAGTAAGTAAATACAAAGCCTGTGCCACGGCTGGACATGGAATACCCCCAGACCCTCAGAGAGATCATTAAGAGGAGCAGCGGATGGAGAAATGTGAACATGGTGAACGTCCACCCGAGTGGCACGCTGGGGAAATAAAATATAGGCAGCTCGCTCAGACAGGCAATTTAAAACGTATTGGAATCTTCCAATTTATTCCTAGAGGTCGACGCTGGTTCAGAGCTCAGTTCAGAGCTCAGTCTAGACGCAGCAGAGACTCTCCGTGATGACATAACCTCCAGGAGATCAGCTGCTGATGCTGCAAAGCCGAGCACTTTGCACAGATTTACGCAGCTGAGTGTCCTTTGCAGTTCTTGTTGATTACATGTGACCATTAGTCTGTCAACGCAGCCCGGGGGGGAAAAATCTGGATTAGCAGCAGACGTGAGATGAACTGAGGGCGACTGGAGGAAGATGGACGGAGGTGCAGCAAACTTTACACAAGCCAGTAACACGACGAGCGAAGACGGAGCAGCTTCCAGGCCTTCAGAAAGGAGGCGCTGCAGCGTGCGAGAGCGGAGCGCACGTCCGATCCCATCAGGTCACCGCCGAGGCACGGCGCCACCGAGGAGGAGGAGGGGCCGGGGGACGGAACCAAGAGCCCAGGAAGACTGGGAGGCAAACCAGGATGACTAAACCAGACCGGTTAATATAATGATAATCACATTAATAATTTTATCATTACAATATTCCATATGGATTATGAGAAGCCGAGTGCCTTTTCTAAGAAAACTTGCACTCTGTTTAATAACCTAAAATTTCCATTACTGCTTCTCTTGCAAAATAACATTCAGCAATGTTAATGCTGTAGTAAGTGAGCAAGTCTTGGGGAGGGACCTGAGGGTAGGTGGGGGTCTCAATGCTCGACCTTCATGTGGGGTCGAAAGGTGCGCAGGAGCTCCAGCGGCTGACAGACATGAAGAAAAGCATTTCCTTTGCACGACACAATTACATAATCTCCCTTCATGATGTCTTCCGCCCTGCTGCTGCTGCTGCTGCTGCTGCTGCTGCTGCTGCTGCAGCCAAGGTCTCCTCGCTGTGGACGGTGGCCCAGCGCACGGCGGCTCCCGGAGCCCCGGAGTCCAGGCGGGGGAAGTGGAGCAGCAGTCGTGGCTGGGAGGGAGGTGGCCTACTTTGTTACATAACCGCCGCTGCCGCCGCTCCCATTGACTACCTTCTCCAAGCCCACTGGGATTACTCATTTGTAGGCGCCGAGGCATGGCAGACTCAGCTCCTCCTCCTCCTCCTCATCCTCCCCCAAGCCCAGGCTAAGCCTCGGGGTCACAAGGAGAGAAGCGGCGGGCCTGCAGACTCCTCCCCCTTCGAGCACCCCCCCACCTCCTCCCCCGACGCTCGTGCTAATTAAACAACCTATAGCGGCGGCTCGGCGCAGAGGTCAGCGCGCAGTGCTACGCCAGCAACATGTTGAGCGATGCACGGCTGAGAGCGTTTTCAAGCCGCGTTTATGTAAGACTGGCGCGCGCGTGCCACTCGCACGTGTGTGCGTGTGTGCACGCCCGTCGCATGTCTGTTGACTTTTGCAGCTCAGCAGTCAATATCACGGATGCACATGCAAACAATTAAGGTCATGCATGGCGGCTGTGTCTGCGGCGGCGGCGGCCTCTCAGAAAGACCTTTTAGCGCACGGGAGGACATCTGTCGGCCCCGTGGTGGTGGTGGTGGTGGTGGTGGTTGGACACCCAGGGTAAGAAATATAAAACAAAACGTCCCAACAACATACCTAGTCTCTGGGAGAACTCGTAGAATTTTTTCAGCTTCCCCACCAGGGGCACCACGGCCGCCCACGCCTGCTCCTGCAGCGCCTCGTCGCTTGGGTTCTGGATGGCCTAAGAGAACAGAGAGAAAAGATCAGTGGTCGAAATATTACACTCAAACGAACGTTTTCAGATTTTATCCAACAGATTATTAATAGACAAACTGGGCGCTGGTCTGCCGACGATGGCCGTTAAAAAATAATAAAACGTTAAATTAACTTTTCAAAGCTGTTGAAGCTCCTTCTGAAGTTTCTTTATTCACCCTGAAATGCGCCACTTGAGACCGTGTCCGCTGAGGCGCGAGATTAAAAGGTTAGAAATCAAAGTCTGCGAGCAAACGGTTCATACAAAGTCACATGACATGAGTTTTGCAGCTTTGAGCAAATCTCCAATTACGAGTATTGATGCTATGGACCTCATGTTTTTAATAGTCTGTGCGGGTTTGTCGCCTTCAAAAACACAGCAACGCCATAAGTGTTTTCTTCAAGCCACGTCTCACTGCTTGGATGCTTGGACACACAACATGGCAGCGTGAACTCTCTGCAGACGAGTGCAGCGCTCCCTCCCTCCTCTCCTCCCTGCCTGCGACAACTGGGCTCCCCGCGTCTGGACCACTGAACTGGGATGTTTTTTCAGGGTGTACCTCTCTGATCTCGCACCGGCTCCTTTGTACGCCTGCAGCTCGTCCAGGATGCCCTTCGCATCCTTCAGCACCACGTCCACCTGCTCCCACACCTCCCGCTCCGCTTCTGTGGGCTGGGCGTCTGCAGGAAAAGTACAAAAACGACAACAAAAAGGAGGTCAAGACTGGAGCATAGTCCAGAATTTACCAGATAAAAGCTAACTATGGAAATTAAAATTTGCTGTTAGAGAGAAAAGGAAATTTGTCTTTCTTTAATTGCTTTCAAACATTGTTTTCTATGTACATCCATTTTAAAATTCTAATGAATGCAATAATCTAATGGCATCATGAGATTTCAAATGAAGCTGTACCAGCTTTGAAACCATATTCATCAGAAGAAAGCCCCAGTACAAACAAATGCAGGTATTTGCTGTGATGTTCAGTTCGTCTCAAAAAAATTTTTTACCTAGAAACAGTGCAGTGCGTATGAGCCGCTGATTTCTCCAAAGGTGCAACTCTGTGAGTGTCTGAGTTTGCCAAATGTGAGAACACAAGTGCACAGGATCAAGCTGCGCTGAGGGCCTCGGGCTACCCAGCAGCTGAACTTAGCTGCTTTATATTTTGGGTAAGGGGTGCGTGTGTGTGTGTGTGTGTGTGTGTGTGTGTGCGCGCGTGTGTGCGTGTGTGTGTGTTGCAGCTCTCTTCTGATTGATATTCCACACACATTTCGGTGTAGAAGAGGCAGGTTGAAGGAAAGTGCAGGGGCTTCAACAGCAGATTTGGGTTCTTTCGCCGCTGGGAAGAACAGAGGGTGTGTGTGTGTGTGTGTGTGTGTGTGTGTGTGCGTGAGTGTGTGTGTGTGTGTGTACATTGCTGAGGTGAGAAGAGTCGGGGTGCTGTGGGTGATGGGTGACGGGTGAGGCGCACCTCCGATCGATATTTAAAGAAGAAGCAATTATTAAAAAGGGAAACTCACTCTCGAAATCCAGGAAAAAATTGGGCTCCTGTTCCAGGTCTGTGCAAGTTAGAACTTTCAGTAGGTTCCCCATGTTGGAATACCTGCTGAGGGAAAACAGAGAGAAGGATTCAGAAAAAATCAATAAATGAGGGGAAGGATTGGAGTGAGTAGGCGGCGGTGTATCCAAGTCACCTCACTCCTGTTGTGCTTCACTGCTCGGGTGTGTCAGTGTGTGTGTGTGTGTGTGTGCGTGTTTGTGTTTGTGTGCTCTGCCGTGGCCCAGATGTGCCCGCAGACACCATGACCGAGTTCTCCTTGGACACCCTTCCCTCAACATGTGTTTCCTGTGGCCATGCTCTCAACAAAACACATGCCAGCAGAGAGAGAAGGAGTCTCCAAAAATAAATCTAACAAAAAAAACCTCCTCCATCCTTTTTTGTTTTTCGTATTTTTTTCTGCTTTGTTGAGTTTCTTTCCGGCAACCGCACAGGTTTTACGGGCGGCATGCAAAAGCGATCCGCTGAGCACACGCAGACGCCGGCGAGCCACAACTGTGATGTCGCCGCGCGACAAATCTGCACGCGAAGATCTGCAAAGTGTGCGTCTGCATTGGTGATGACGATGAGGTTCGACTCGTCGACGGGAGCAGAAGCACGTCCTCAATATTTAACGCGGCTTAGTAATGCATAAGTACCTTGCGTGCGGCAGAGCGAACCGGTCGCAAAAATGCAGCTGCCGACAGATGAGACGGGACAAATGCACTACTGTGCAACAATATACGTGCACATACGGCATGTTGTTGCATGGCTAGTCATTGAAGCCCCAAGGTTTTAAGGTCTTTACGGAAATGACTCTGAAAACACTGAAAAACTAATGAAATACAGCTATTTCACGTCTTACTAACTATTAATATCAATTCTTCAAGTTCAACAGGCCGGATTAAAAAGTTTAACAGGCCGCATATGGCCCCCGGGCCATAGTTTGCCCCACGCCTGCTCTAGACCCTCTCCACCTGTGCTTATCGTGCACCTCGGCTTTGACCTGCACAGGATGCGACAGCCATGTGGAACCCTCTCCATCCTGGAAATCACACAGCTGATCCGTCTCTCGGGGGGCAAAGGTCAACAGGCATATGACAAATTGCAGCAGACTCCGTCAGGGGCGACGCGTTTGACAACCACCTCCCTTAACCCCACCCCACCCCACCCAATGGGGAAGATGAGTGATGGAGCTGCGGCCGGTGACAAGGCGCATCACGCCGCGGCAGGTAATGCGTGCAGACAAGGGAGGTGGCGCCCAAAGAGCAGAGCACCGAGTCAGCAGTCGCAGGCCGAGCGAAGGCATGTAGCGGCTTTAAAATGCATGAATCGCAGCAGGGGGGCCTGGGGAGAGGGGGCGAGCTGGGAGGGGGGAGAGTGCCAGTAGTAGTTTTGAAAAACCTTGACTGGGGTCGTGTCCTTGTTGAACTGGAGGTTGGAGACGATCGGCCTGTTTGTCACCCAACAGAGTAGAAATGTTGCAATTAGACAGTACCAGCAAGCCATCAAAGAACTGCTACTGCTGTTCTTTATCAGTATAGAGCAATAATATATAAAGACTAATAATATATAGAGAGTAATGAAATATAGAGTAACAACAGACAGACAGACAGACAGATAGTAATGCTAATCATTATTATTGTTAGCGCTCATCCTTCCAACCACAAGTCAATGAATGTGACTGAAGGTCACCACAGGGACTTTAAAGTGGCCTTTCAATAAAAACATTTGTTTTTCATTTCATTTCTTTAAAAAAAAATGAAATGCATCTATTTAGAGGCATTTCATCCACATCATCCCATCATCCACATCTGCGATTGTGTTTGTCCGTTTGTCTGTTTGTTCGCCCCGCGAGGCCGCTCCAGCCGACCACCTGCCTTTCGCAGCCTCGTCTCATTAGCGCCCCCTAATGTGATGTGAAGGTCCTGGCTGTGGCTGCGCCGGGCAGCCGCCACCTTACTGACTGTGGGAAGGCCGCACCTGCTCCGACCTCAAAGGAGGCGGAGGAGGAGGAGGAGGAGAGCGGTGGGTGCCTTCGCTGCCAACAGCGCCCTCTGCCGGGACCTCTCACGCCCTCTCGCCCGCCGCATGGCAGAGTCTCCGTGTGGACGCTGGCAGCCGTCGCAGGGCCGCAGCGGGCAGCACGAAATGAGGTCATTTTAAGGACGGGGGGAATTTGAGGACGGGCAGGGATTTGTTTGGCAGCGCTTCACAGTCTGACAGAGAAACTTCAGCGGGGCAGATAAATGTGTTTATGATCAAAGACAGTCCTTTAAAATCATTTCCTCCAAAAATATCGACACATCAGTTGTTGGCGAGCTCCCACTTTGAGGCATTTCATCATTTCTTATCATTATCTCGTTGGTCCCTTTATCTCAGACGTACACTCCTGACGTGTTTCGGTGTGTTCTTCCACCTTCATCAGAGCGTCACATGATGTTGCTGTGTGACTCGTCTTTATCAGCTGATGTTTATTTGCTTATAAAGACGAGTCACACGCCAACGTCATGTGACACTCTTCCCTGATGGAGGAAGAACACAGCACAACACGTCAGGTCACCTTAAAAGCGATGTCTCAGATTTTAAACTATATTCTTAAACTATATTGAGAAATTAGATATCTCTAATATTGGTGGTTTATGTGACTGATCCTGTATTGTGTATATTTTGATTTATACATATATATTTATCTTTGTAATTGTGATCTAGGTTATTTAATGGTACAGTAATATTGTTGCAGGGACGGGGCTCTATTGGAGCGAGGGGAGTTATGATGCTTATATTTGTGATATTTCTGTTCAATTTTGCTTCTGAATGAAGTTACTTTGTACACTATCTCTCTGTGAAGAAAAATCAATAAAAAAATAAAAGACTTGGAGCAAAAAAGAATCCATGTCTGAGATAAAAGAACCAACGAGATCATTTGAAAGAAAAGACAGAGTGAAGTTAATGAACTTAATTCAGTCATTTCTTCTGATGACAACATGAAAAGATAAGATTAAAAAAGAAGAGGCTGCAGTGAATGAGTGAGTGGCTTCCTCATCCTATGGCAGCAGCCGGGCAGGGAAGAGGGACGCGAGGCTCCGTCTGCACAGATAATCTATCAGGGGGAGATTGAGAGGTTCCTGGGTCACACCCAGCCAGCGCCGCCACGTCCTGCCCACTGCAGAGCCCTGTTGTTATTTTGAACCCCCCCCCACCAGGCCATCGCGTGCTGGCGGCAGGAGAGGGTGGTTAGGGGAGGGGGGAGGTGAGGGAGGGGCCGCCTGCGAGGGGCCGGGGGGGGGGGCAGAATCTGACGAGCGGGAGCCCGCGCAGCCCTCTCATTGGACGAGCCGATCTACCCAACAGCTTCGCTGTATCCATGGAGGCAAAAAAAATTTTGGTGCCATTGAAAACACGGCGGGCCAGCCAATGGGAGGCGAGGAGCCGGGGCGAGGAGCGAGTAGCGTAGTAGTAGCACTCGAGAAGCGCATGAATATATTAATACAGATGAGGTAATGCAGCAAAAACAGCAGATTAGCCGCGACGTGAAGTCAACTGGAGACGGCGGAGAATATTTAATTCCACGACTGGGCACTTTGTGATTAATCAGGGTTTATCTTTTTTTTTTTTTTTTTTTTTTTTCTTTGCATAGCTCAGCAAATCCTTCTAATATTATTTAAACATAATTTAAATATTAAAAAGTAAACCAGGGAGCGCTAGAGTTGCAGTTCAAATGTGATGCTGTTGTCCCCGTTTAGTTTGGCACAATTTGAGGCAAATGATTTGATATACTTGAATTACAATCCAATGGCATTTTATCACACAGATATTTTTTTTATTAGAGAATATTTTCCACGCTGCACAGACAGCGGCACGGCTGAGGCTTGTTTTGCTGAAAAGGCACCATAACAGTGCCACGCCCATGCAGCAGCCTGACCTCTGCATGGCACCGCCTGCCGGTGCCTCGCTGCCCGGAGCAGGGCACCGCTCACACACGCCACTGCGGCAGCGTCAAAGACAGGAAAAAAAAAACTGGGTGGGGTGGGGGTGGAGCAGCTCCACCGCTAGTGGGCAACCAGTGCGGAGGGGTAGGCGGGGGAGAAAGGGGGCGCCGCTGACATTCCGCTACTCGGCCGCAGCGTGACGATCCACGTGCCCCGCTGCTTTTACTACGAGTAGCAGGGAGGGAGGAGGAGGAGGAGGAGGAGGGAGAGAAAACGCAACGCCCTCCCCTCCCCCACACGCCGTCACGTGGGCTCCGCCGTGGAGAGGCTGAGAGCTCGCCCCGGGTGCGGAGGAGAGGGAGGGGGCTGTGCGATGGGGATTATGCGCGTGTGTGTGTGTGTGTGTGTGTGTACAAACAAGACACAATCTTATTCTTATGTTTCAGCGACATTTAGTGGAAAAATGAGGGAAAAAAGACATTTTCAGAGATATTTTAAGGGCGGAGATGCCGACTGGGCGTCGAGGAGGAGGGGCGTGTGTGTGTGTGTGTACAGGCGTCACACTGCAGCAGTGGGTGGGGCTCCGGCTCGGCTCAGCTTTAAACTTGACCTACATTCCCCGAGTGACACGCCACATCGCATTAGCCCAGCCGGGCGGAGCTGGGTGGAGCCGGGCGGAGCCGGGCGGAGCCGGGCCCGCCGGAGCTCCCTGACACTGGCTGGATACGACAGGCAGAAAATGGGGGAGCACTTCAACCCCCAAAAGGGTGGAGTGGGGTGGGGGGATGGCAGGCATGTACCCCCGCTCCCCAACACACACACACACACACACACGCACGACCATCCTTCCCGCTCGCCCCCCACTTCAACCCTCCCATCACTCCCATCACTCCCATCCTGTCTCCTCCCAACCCTCTCCAGCTGACTAAACAGGTTTTTTTTCCTCTTCTTTTGGGTTGGGGGTGGGGGGGAGGGGTGTCTTTTTGTTTATTTATGCGGGTGAACTCCACTACCTCGTAGCCACGCCCCCTCCCCTGTGTTATGGTACCCTGTGTAAACATCAGCTTACGCCCCCCCTGCCGCCGCCCTCCTTTAGCCAGATTTCGGGAAAATCATAACAAACCTCGCGGAGGAGCGCGAGCGGCCGCACGTGACCCCCTCGCTTCGCCGCTACTTCCACCTGCCTTCACCTGGGAGACAAAAAAACCCACAACAAGCTCCCGCCAATTAAAAAAAACAAAATGAGGACGGACGGAGGGAGAGAAACGCCGGGCGAAAGCGGCTGATGGTGCAGGAGGGAGCAGATGAGAGGTGGGATGAAAGAGGGGAGACCGCCTCATCCTCAGTTTAGAACCCCCCCACCATCCTCCTCCTCTCTTTGGACAGTACCTGATGAAAGTTGGAAACCATGGCAACAGGCACGTACACAAGACTCAGCTAAAAAAAAGAAAGACAGGGGAAAAAAATAAAAATAAACGCCGGCTCCACTCGAAGGGAGCTCTGGCGCTCACATCCGGTGATTTGTCTGGCAAAAAAAATAATATATCATTAAAAAAAAATTAAAAATTAAAAAAGCAAAACAGATGAACTAATTGATGCATCAAAGGAAAAAAAGCAGCAAGTATATTGTGAATAAACAAAGTCATTGGGTTCTAAAGCCGCCGCGGTGGTGTGTGTGTGTGTATGTGAAGATCCTTCCGTCCACACCCTGCCTGCCCTTGGGAGTCCTCGCACTCTCTGCTCTCTGCACGTCATTCATTTGATTTTTTTACATTTTTTTCCAGGGCATGACGGTGACGGCGGCGGCCTTCAGGGCAGCCGCTCTCTGCAAAACCCATTTCCCCACGCCGAGATTCAGATAAAACTGCCCCCCGAAACCATCATTATTCCTTTGACCTTTTGACTCGCGGTGACTCACCGACGTCACCGCAGCGTCCGCCAGCCTCCTCCCTGCCTGCCTCCCTCCTTAGGACAACACAGCGCAGTGTTCAGGGCCTCACTCGCAGCCTTGGCGATTCAAGTTCGAAAACAGCGATTAGAAAAATGCAGGAATAAAGTCAGTTGCAGTATGGGTATTTTTTTTTTTTTCTTTCTAGCTCAGCATGGCTCTGCCAAAATTAGGGTGGGGCACCCAGAGCTTTTTGGAAGGATGAGGCTTAACAGACTGAGGAGTGGCAGCGTGTTCAGTCTGCGAGTCAAGAGCGCCATCTGGGGGATGGAAACAGGACTGCTGGCCGGGCAGTGAATAGAGGAGAGGAGGGACCACTCCCAACCTTGTTGTTTTTATTGTTGTTGCGTCACACGCAGCCTTCATCAACGCTGAAATTCACAAATCAATCAAGAAATCAAGCGACGGCAATTTGGACAATAAATCCACGTTTCAGAAGAAAACCCAGGGAAATTTGTCAATTTCCTGCAAAAACAACAAGAGGCATGTCTGATGCGAGAGCGCCACCCAGTGTTCACACGAACTCACTTCAGAAAAGAAGCCTCTCGTTCTGCGAAAAGGGAAACTAAGCCATTTAGGCAACGAAAATGTAATTTCAGTTTCAGAAGGAAGGAAAAAAAACAAAAATGTTCATTGTTTAACGTTCTGAGGGATTTGAGGACGGCTGCATGGTGTCTTTTACCTCCTGAGGCGACGCGGACACGCAATTATGCAGCAACACTGTATCCAGTGTCTCACAGGGAAGGTTCCGCTGATGCTGAATTTCCACGTTCAAAATGCTCCAGAACCAAGGAGCCAGTTTGAAATGCCGACCTGCAGCCGTGCCATGCAGGCAGTGTGTGTGTGTGTGTGCGTGTGTGGGGGGGTTTCTTCCACTGTAGTGCCAGTGTGACAGCCAGTGCAGAGCGACAGCAGCAGGCCGTCGTGCTCCTGGAGGGGCGACCCGGGCAGGAAGCTGCACGGCGGCGGCCGCATGAATAATAGACGGCCCGTTGGGAGGAGCCGGGAGCTTTTAGCTGACATAACAAACCACTCTGCACATCACACCCACTCAGACGGATCATCTCAAATGAGCCGCCTGGCGACGGCCCAAGCGGCCGCCATATGCTGAGTCAGGACATGAGACATCAGCGGGGGAGGGGATTCATCGGGTGTGCTGGTTATAAAGGCTGTGTACACACATGTGTACAAAGGTGTACACACCAAACCAACTCATTCCTACAGGGGGCGTTTAGAACAGCGGTAGGCAAATTTCTGGACTGGTGGGTCGCAATGGGCTGTAAAATGTGACAGAGGGGGGGGGCTGAGCAGTTTTGGGGTGTTTTGGTGAGCCACCTCATATGAGGAAATAATGTATCATGTGATAGGAAGAAAACATGTGCTTTAAGGTCGATTGACAATAAACCAAAAGTGACAACACAATTTGTGTCTTTGAAGCCCGATGCCATTTGGCTCTTTAAAACGCTGGGAAAAATGGATGGATACAGCTATTTTAAATTTACTCACTATTAAGATAATTTCTTAAAGTCCGGCAGGCCGGATTAAAAAGCTTAATGGGCCACATATGGCTCACCGGCCGTAGTTTGCCCATGCCAGGTTTAGAAGGACTAAACAGCTGCACTAGGATCCCTGGCAACATTCGGCCTATGATGCAGGTGAACTCCGCCAGCTGGGGGCGCTGTTGATCCAGCAGAGGGGAGAAAAGCGTCACCTCGGGCTGCTCCCAAATACCTTCCAGTGGGCTTAGCGAGGCTAATCCATCCTGCAGGCACAGTCACGGCAGCCTGGGCACCGCAGCACCGACGAGGCTCCGCTCTCGGCGCAACAAGAGGCAAAGTCTGCAGCTGCGTGCCGACTGGAATAGCAGCGCGGCGCTCGTAGGGGCTATTTCAGTGAGTGGATGGAGGCAAAGCTCCAGTGAGGTGCTACAGCAGGTTGACCCGGCACTGACACGGGCACGCTTGGAGACCTTGTGCACGAACCACCTGAGGATCAACCGTCAGGAAATAGAAAGAGAGAGAAAAAAAATGGCTCGGCGGTAGCCAATGGAGCGAGGGCGGGGTGTTCATGGTAACAATCTCCAAGGAGACAATGTGTGTGGGGGGGGGGGACACATCAGCTGACGGGAAGGTGCAGTTCTCCCTGAAAGCACAACTAGCTGAAGTCACCTCGGACCTGGTCTGACTTCCTCTTCTTGCGACTTGTGTCAGTCGGTGAAGGGAGCCGGCGGTCTGGAGGTTCTCAACTCTGGACCAGAGGGACGTGTGTGTGTCTGCGCGTGTGTGTGTGTGCGTGTGTGTGATGACGACACGGCACAGTCACGGTACAATAATAGGCACGGATGCACCATAATGACAGGTCACCTCCAGCACGGTGCGCCGACCTACCGCAGCTCTGCAGCCGACTTGGGTTGTGTTCCACCACCACACACCGGCTCCAACATAAAAAAAAAGCTGTAGCTGCATTAATGTGAGGAAACTTCACTTTCCCTTCAGTACAAACAAGAAGGAGAAAAATGGCCAGGCAACTTAAATACACCATTACACCAGTCAAAAATTTGGACACACCTTCTCATGCAATTCTTTTAACATAACAACTTTCTACACTGCAGATACTGAAGACATCAAATGTATGAGCAAGATAGATGTAATTATGCAGCAAAGCAAAACATGATAAATAACTCTGAAATAAGCCAAACTTTTGACTGCTAGTTTATGTTTTGTTGAATTGTGATTCTTAAGAGTTTCAAGTGGCAGCATTGGTTCATTTTGAGCCACCTGGGCCACAGTGACCCCGACTCCTAATGATAGTCACCTAAAAACGCCTCTTTTCTAGACTCTGGACCTTAAAAAAAAAAGTCACTTGGACGACTTAACAGAAGGAACATTAGTGTGGAGTTTCCACCAGTGGAGAGAAAACACAGTTAGTGACTCAGCTGCTATTTATAGCTCATTTCTGCACTAATTTGCTTGAGACAATAGGCGCCCCAAACTGGACGTTGCCTCGACAACACCGCTGCTCCGGTGCGGCCGGCGTGCGCTCATTCAAATCGGCCCTGAGCACGTCACGCCCCGGAGCGGCTATAAATAGACCTGGAAAAACCTGAGATAAAGAGTCCGACCCTGCAGCGTGGAAGCTGACAAACGATGATTTGTGCCATGCAGACGTGCAGCCTATTGACTTCAAGGCGGGGGAAAGTAGATTCAGTTTCCCCGTCATGAATGCATTCTGCCGGAGGACTCACAAGTGTTTTCTGACTGGCGATACAACCGCCTCTTTCTCGCGGACTTACCGGCAGTGGTGCTGCTGCTGGAGTGTCGGGGGCAGGGAGTCCCGGCCGGGCAGGTGTTCGCCGGGTCACTGTCCTCCAGCAGAGGTCAGCCTCTGAAACACAGGGCGGCATTATATGTACAAGTCTCCCATTCACCTGAAAAACTGACATGGTACTTCTTCATACTTATGGTATAGTTTGTTCATATCACCCCAATCTGCTATCAATCTGTATAATATCATCTATATAGTATGTCCTCTTGTTGTTCATCTACATATTCTGTATATTGAGTCTGTATCCATCCATAGAACCCATATATTATATCGAACTGTACAGAATGTTAATGGCACCAAATCTGTGTATATATCAACTGTAAACTGTAAATTATTGTATTGCACTTCCGGTTCGATGCTAAACGGCATTTTGTTACCTTGTACTTGTACATGTAATGACAATAAGTTAAACTGAACTGAAAAAGAGATTTACAACAGTTTTTTGCACAAGATGGAGCAGCAGCGGCAGCTTTGAGAAAAAAAAAACGCTGAACAAAAGAAAGAAATAGGGGAGGAAAAAAAACACAACACACACTCACACCACTTCCGTTTGAGCAACACTTCCTCCGATTCACCTCGGGGCTCCCGGCCAGCTACAGCAGAAACTACAACGCGGCCGAGCTCGTCCCGCTGAGCCGCTTCATCAAACAGCGTTCCAACGTTTCTGCAAGACCATCAAACTGCGAGCGGCTGAACAAATCCCCGGTTTTCAGCTAAGACCTCACAGCGCAACAAGCGCTCCTCACGTGTTGTGAGAGCCCAGTTTGTTGGCGTCAGGGTCGAGGGGGGTTTAATGGAAATTCTTTCTTCAGCAACCTTTTCACAAATGCGCGGCTGTGGCGGGAGTGTTAGTCACACACGGATTATTCAGACTACAAACGTGGAAAACCTTCGCAGAGCGAGAGGACTGAGGACCAATGAAAGTCATTATTTTAAACAAAAGTCAACAAGTAGCATTCTTTGCATCTGGCGTCCGCTCTCGTTCCGGCTTCCGGCAGAGACTTTGCCCTCACCCCCCCTCCCTCCTCCTTGCGCAAACTGACCACAGGAGCGCCTCCCAGCGAGCCGCCGGGTCCTCCAGGGGCATTCTGGGTGACATCTGCGGCCCGGCCGGGCGTCTCGGGAGGCAGCCATGCATCCCGGCTGCAGCTGGGGGCCGTGACATGAGGCCAGATCATCAGTTGAATAAGCACACGGGGTTATATGTGGGATACAGTCAGGCCGACGGCATGTGGAGCAGCTCACAACTCATCCGTCTGTCTATTTATTCATTCAGATATTTTTTTTTTTCTCTCCTGAAATCACAGCCGTTTGTCTTTGCAGAGGTTCTCCGGTGAAACGGAGAAAGAGGCGTCGCCTTTTGTCCCGCTCGAAATCGGTGTCATCACTTGTGCGACTAATCCCACCATCAGCTGACGGCTGATCTGATTATCTGCTATAAATTCTATTGGCAATTATCACTCAGCATCTCTTGCGCTTAAGCCGCTTATCGCTGCTTAATCTCCCCGGCGGGCACCGCGGGCCTGGTCGCCCACCTTCGCCCCCGGCCGCATCTTTCCCACGTGTGTGTAACTTCAGGCCTGAGTGTTTCCTCTGAGGCCGGAAGAAGGACACGGAGCGTGACCTCCAGAGGGCCCACCGGCGCTCAGCGTGACTCCATGCAAATGAGAATCTGAGCGATAATCTGCTGAAAGTGGAAGTGCTGGTTAACATTTCCCCAGATTTGCTTTAAAAGATAAAAAAAAAGAAGCTCGCGCTAATATAGAAACCCTAAGATTCAGAGCGCTGATCTGCTACCGTTACTGTTCAAACCGCAGGAGCTGCGACAGCTTTTTCCAGAGGAGGCTTCCAAGCCTCTGACCAAGCCAGTGTGAAATGTAATAAAACAGTTAAGCAACCCAATTAAGACTTTTTTTCCGGCTAAAACAGGAAAAACCTATTTCAGTCACAGCGGTGTTGTTGTTTCTGAAAATATTACAATGCTCACGATTAGACGAGTGACTCAGAGGAAAGCCGTGACCGAGACCATGGCGTGGTGGGAGGGGGCAGATTACGCAAAGGTGCGAGTGTGTGTGAGAGGGTGTGCGAGTTTATGTGCGCAACCTTTGAGCCACAATTAAAGCGAAGGAAAGGAGAGGAGGGCCAGGTTCAACTCCCGGCAGGCAGCCCTGACATCAACGACGGCAAACAGTCAAAGAAGGCAGGTCTGATAAATCTGAACGAGGGATGCAAATTATTGATTCATTCATTAATCGTTAGTTGACTGACCTTATCGATCGATTAACGATTAATTGATAAGCGGCGATTTTTCCTGACAACCTAAGTTTCACAATGAAAAATGTGTAAGGAACATATTATTCAACCCTTAGTTAATGTTGAGGGTCAAATTGTGACCCATTTTTACATTAGAGAACATTAAAAACACCCTGACCATTTATCCTCTGACTTTAAGTTCACTTCTAATGGCTCACATTTCAACTTTAAAAAAAAAATAAATAAAAATAAAAAAAAAAATTGTTCAATTAATGCAAATAATTGCTACTAATTTAATCAATTAAATTCTTAATCAACAATTATCGATAATCAATTAATTGTTAAGATCCCTAATCTGAATTCAGGTTTCCTTCAAGTCACACCAGTTGTGATCCGGTCACATTCAGCAGCGTACCCGAACTCCACCTGTTTCCAGTCATTCACCAGGCCATTAGCAATAAAACAATAAAGCACAAGTAAACACATACAAACGCGCACTTCCTGTTGTTTTAAAGATGCATTTGCTTGGTTCTGATGCTCTTGTCTCCACCTGAGCTGGACCGCACTGCAGCGCCTTTAAAAACTATTTTTTTGGGGGCTTTCACACTTGGCAGCGCCTCCTCTTTCTTCAGAATAAAGTGCTCGACCACATGAAGGAGTCCACAGAAACGGGGGCCGGCGTGCGTGGGTGGCGGATGCGGCTGATCAATAACTCTGCATGTGCAGCGTGTCCTCTGTCACGCACACACCCGCTCCCCCATTGCCGATAAAGTCGCGTTCGTCCAGCTCAAACCACGAGGTGCGAAAAACGCAAGATTGTCAGAAACGCACGAGAGGAAAAATCAAAACATGTCACCACATTGCAACCTGCAAAAAAAGTTGTGGCTTGGTCGGGAGCTTGCAACGCCTCCGAAGGACGAGCGGTCGCCGCGTGGGATGCAGAGCTGCACTTTGCTTTTTTTATTCAAAGAGAGAAAATATTTCTCGCGTGCTGATGGGCCATCTGTAGCCGCTCCCCTGCTCTCTGCTCTCATGTCTGCCGGCTGCAACACGCCGGGAACGCGGTCGACGTCAGCGGGGGGAATAAATCTCGTTTCTTTCTCAGTTGACACTGTGTGACCGAATGCGATGCGTTCACGCTCGGCGTGGCAGTCAAAGGGGGAAATCCTTTCACCCGTCCACATTTTTTCTTCTTTTTTGCTCCACAGCCTGGAGGCGGGTTTCGTGTGCCTGTGGTGTGAAAGGTGTGGGGGGGGGGCGCTAAGTGACAGCTTGGGACTCTATAGTGGCCCGAGGTATTTATAGAGACTCAGCGCCATTCAAAGTTCCATTTCTGTTCCCTGCTTTTTATTTCACACAGAGATGCTGCTTCATACGGGAAGCATCATTTGCAAAGGAAAAAATAAATAAATAAAAAAAGTGCCCTTTAAGCGAGCATTATGAGTTGGCTGTGAGGAAGTGGAGAAGCACTGGGCACGCACACACACACACACACACACACACACACACACACACACACACACACACACACACACACACACACACACACACACACACACACACACACACACACACACACCAGAGGACCAGATCTGAAGTGTGCTGCTGGACCAGCCGGCCTGCGCCAAACCAACAAAGTGGGAAATAAATCCGTCCGGCGAGCCGCCGGCACCACTTGACTCGCATTCCTTCTCCTACTGGCTCCATAATCACGGACGGGTAAGGGGGGGGGAGTTTAAAGGGTTCGACTTTTATACGAAGCGGGAATTCACGCAAGGCAAGGACGGACCGCGGGAACACGCGAGCCCCCACCCCCACTACTACCAACACCACCACTGAGTGACTCAGGCCTGTCGTCATCGCAGCCGCGCTCTGCAGACGGACGTGAGCAGACATGCAGATGTGACGGGAAGCCGAACAGCGCTCGTAAAACAGGCCGCTTGTTTGCGTCGTCGCTCCCGATCAACCGGCGAAAAGCTTCGACTTTCAGTCTCGTGGAGGCTCGACGAGGACGACGAGGGAGAAGCGACGCGTGTTTGAGCGACGTCGACGTCGTGACGCGTTGACACCGCGTGACCTGCGGCGCTCAGACTTTCCAATGCACTGTGGAAACTATGTTTTTCTGCATTGCTGTTCACACAGAAGAACACCTTCACACCTTTGCTGCGTCCGGCGACACAGCGAGGTGTTGAGATTTCAATCCAAACAGTTGAGACAAAAAACCTGCAGCGGCGACGGGTTCGAGCAGAAACGCTCGGCAGGTCAAACCACTCACGTGAACTTGATCCAAGCAACTGGGCAAAAAGCACTAAGCCACAGGGAAGGATCGATGCCTTTCCATTGCGAGTACAGTGAAGAGAGAGAGAGATAGTGGGAGGGAGAGAGAGAGAGAGAGAGAGAGAGAGAGAGGCACTCGGCTGGGCTGCCAGTTAGTCTACAGAACAGAGGGTGGACACACAATTACACACACACACACACACACACTGATGTATGTACGGTTTTTTGAAACAGATTTCAATATTCTGTGCGTTTAGGTTCCGACTGTGCATCCAAAATAACTTCAGTAATATAGCAAAAACATGTAATAGTAACGAGGGATGCACAATGTGTGTTTTTTCCAGTCGATACCTTCCTGCTTTTCAAGACCGATACCGATAACACATTTATGTTTATTTTTCAAATTTAGATTTGTAATTTGTGCACACCTGGAAGTAAGAAAAACTGGATCTAAAAAATTTTTACCTGTAGATTTGTCCAATCCAAATGTCAAGAGATCACTACTCCATCAGACCTAGAATAAGTGTAACCCAAACCTAAAGCTGGCAGCTCGGTGGCGCTGGACCTGTCTGGGTTGGCGGCTCGCATGTGGACCTCTTGGCGACTTTGACACATTCCACAGAAGCTGACAATTCATCGGTGACGGGGTGACGCATGTTTGCTGCGCTCTCAAGACGACCCTTGTGCCCAGTGCCACAAACCAGGTTTGACTTTCTTGTAGCAGGGAGTCTTTTTCCCTGACTTGCACAAACCTAACTGCTGTCTGCATGTGACGCAAATCTATATGAGGAAATATCAGCTGTTGTGTGCAACTCCCTCAGATGACACGGCGCACACAACAAGTTGCACCACGTCCTTCCTACGGTCGAGCCTACTGCTGCTGCCGCCACCGCCGCCACTGCAGCAGCAGCAGCAGCACACACAGACACACACACACACATACACAAGTGTTAGCGATGCCGCTCTCCGGCACTTCACGCTGGAGGGGCTGAAAGGCGCATAGTTGCATTCCTCCCGCAAAGAAAACGGCAACACCGGGTGAAAGACAATACTTCCTTCTCTGAGAGTGCACACAGGCCGATGTGAGGAAGACCGGTTTCAAAATAGGCCAAGCTCAGTAGCCTGCAGGCACGTTATTACAGATAGTAAAGCCGTGTCTGCAATAAAGGGCCCGCACTATTTCCTACTGAATCCAGGTTAAGTGACACAACACAGTAACATGCATGTCTGGACTTCCTATCGTGGAAGTCTGGTGCACCTAACTGGAGCAAAACTTGACCTCATTGGCATCAGCATTGACTGTTTGCCATTTAAAAAAAAAGGAGGAACACAGAAAACTCAGCTGATACGATGCTGAGAAATACCGATTTGTGCAGAGCGCGATGGCATCAGCTGCACAGCGGCCCACTGGTGACGTGCCGGCGCCGCTTAGTCGTGGAGGGACAAAATTTTGGATCTCAATCAATTTAACTTGAGTCACAGCCCATCAAATCTGGCTTCCTGGATCTTCCACTTCCACTTTCAGAACCTATGCAAAGGTTAAGCACAAGGAAGGAAATGAAGAAAAACCACAAGTGGATGTATGCTGAGCTTTGCAAACATGTGATGTAGAGACACAAAAACAAATGGAGAAGTGCACGCAATTTCAACAAAGTCACAGGCTGATGAAGGCGGTGGCTGACATTAAACTAAACAATAGAACTACT
Organism: Thamnaconus septentrionalis; assembly: GCA_009823395.1. Lineage (NCBI taxonomy): Eukaryota > Metazoa > Chordata > Actinopteri > Tetraodontiformes > Monacanthidae > Thamnaconus > Thamnaconus septentrionalis. The sequence goes on from CM020520.1 coordinate 4,919,561, forward strand.
TTTCATGCAACAGTTAACGTAAATTATTCAGCACTATGACTGTGACATAGAGTTGACCAACAGTGGCAAAACTGAGATCTCAGAGATTGAATGACGTGAATTGGTGGTGAATGTTCCCGTTTATACTTTTGAACATCATGCCACGTTTTGATGCAGGCGTACTTTTATGTTCCAGCAGTAGCATTTCCACTACGCTAATTAGCATTGTCCACCGAACCTATAGCAACAAGCACAAAAATATGCAGAATCGAGGGAAGAATTAGAGGAGAAACCAGCTGCGGCCGTGCCAAATCTGCCACATCCATGTGACCCTTTCTTTAAAAGGCAGTCAGTCAGTCGGTCCATGAACGCATCACGCTGCATAACTGACTGCTAGCGAGCCAGCGAGCGAGTGCTCTTAATCCCTGTCATCGGGTGAGATTTACAGTGTTCCAGCCTCCCCGGATCTCCGCTGCGGGCAGAGGCAGAAACACTGTTGACAAGCCGGGCACGAGTGATTACGGGTCAGGCGAGCGACATCAACACAAACACCAAAAAAAAAAAACAACAACAGGAAGATTAGCAGCCAGGCGGCGGCGGCGATGGAGCCCCAGCGTCGGACCTACCGAAGCCTGCCGTTGTCCGCAAATGGGGAAGTTAACGGTGCGTCGAGTGTGTGAGACCAAAGTGGGGCGCGAGCATTTCCCCCTACTCGACCGAACCGTTTGGTTTTCACATAAACTTGGCGATGCGCGCGCTTTGTTCCACCGGATCCGTTAGATTGTTCACATTTTGATGAGCGAGGGGAAAAAATAAAATAAAAACCCACACATACAAGACACATGGAGCTAAGAGTCAGAATGGCAACCGGTGAACAGCGACGGCGGTTAGTCGAGATGACAGGGTGGGGGAAATAAAAAAAGAAGTGAATTAGAATTTTATTTTATAAAAATGTCTTTTACCTTAATACTCGGTGGAGGAACACGGGGAGTCGACGTGCGGACACCACGCTAGGGAGCCAGCCAGCGGTACAGCGGCGGCGGTACGGCGGCACTGGAAGGAGAAGAAAAGCGGTTTCGCCGTTTCCGGGTTAGTTATCGAGCGTCATCGCGACCGTCGGACCACGAGCGAAGGAAGGGGCGGGGGCGCAAGAGAGAGGAGGGGGAGTGTTCGGTTTGAGCCACTTCTCGTCGCGGAGGAGGCGGGTGGGGGGCGTTACACACACCTTCGTCCCGTGCCGGAATAGAGACCCGCCCGGTTCATCCGACACCCGCCGAGCTCTCCTAGCGTCACCACCGCCGGATGGACGTGACACATCGATTTCCCCAGGCAGCCGCCACAACGGCGATTTCTCCGTTTTAGTGAGGTTTTTATTGAGGGCGGAGGTTTGTAGGCTGGTTGTTATCACTGATGGCTGTCGAGTCTGGCAGTTCTGTTGCAATAAAACACTCTTATCAATATTCATTTGTACTGTATTACTTTGAACATACATAGTTTTATGGTTTCCCGAACAAAATAAGTATCTTATCAGGGTTAAACAACAGGGATAGTTATCTAAATCTATTTATTTTTTTTTGCAGTGTAAAACAAACAGATTTTGCGTTCCTGCTTGATGACTTTAAAGTACAATTGGATTAAGAAACGTTCAAAGTAAACGGCCATGCAAATTCCATATCATACCTTTTATCTCCAGTTAAGGTTTTTGCCCTTTACAAACAAACTGTCTTGTGCGTTCCTGTGTCGTCGTCACAGAAAACTGCAAAGCAATGAGAGACACGATCTAATAAGGTCCTCATTTCACAGGTGTTTCATTACCTCCAATCACATTTAAACCCAGACCAACTGAAGGAGCTTTCTTTTTAATGAACTTCCTGCATGCCAGGAAGAGGTTAACTTGCACCTGAATGTATTTTGAGCTCATTATGTGGACCATGGGGTTTCAGACTTGACTGTAAAAGTGTGGTGCACACCGTTTAAAGCTCATTCTGAAGCAATTATAAATGTTTTTTTTACCACATGAGATTTGCAAGCATCTGTTTAGCATCTAGGCATATATTTGTTCTGCTCAAAGCTGTCAAATATTCTTTCAACGTCACCTCTCCTTCAACATCTGTAACTGATTAGACACAAATTCCCGACGCACCTGTCATCAATGTGGTCCTTATGACTAAGTGGAGCTTATAAAGTCACTGCGTGGGTGCAGGTCAGATTCATTTGCTAGAAAAACCCACCCCATACAACACTGCTATTTCCCAACAAGCCTGAAATTTGCACCTCCACCCAGCAAAAAAAAAAAAAGCCCCTGACGTTCAACCATGGCAAAGGAGAAGACTCACATTAACGTGGTCATTATTGGTCACGTTGACAGCGGGAAGTCCACCACCACCGGCCACCTTGTCTACAAATGTGGCGGGATTGACCAGAGGAGGCTGGAGAAGTTTGAGAAAACCGCAGCGCAGGTGAGCAGGACCACACTCCTATGATTCCCCAGAGTCCTGGACCTGTTCAGACACTTCCACCTGCTTCTGCTTCCACAGATGGGGAAGAGTTCCTTCAAGTTTGCCTGGGTGCTGGACAAGTTGAAGGCTGAGCGGGAGCGAGGGATCACCATCGACATTTCCCTGTTGAAATTCAACACTCAAAAATACACCATGACCGTCATTGATGCTCCTGGCCATCGGGACTTCATTAAAAACATGATTACAGGGACGTCACAGGTGAGCAGCCTGCAAGAATCGCACCTCTAGTTGCACACACTCCTGTTTCTTACCTTCTCGCTTTGATCTCTAGGCAGATGTTGCCCTCCTGGTGGTCTCCGCAGCCAAAGGGGAGTACGAGGCCGGCGTGTCGCGAAGCGGCCAGACCAGAGAGCACGCACTGCTGGCCTACACCCTGGGTGTGAAGCAGATCATCGTCTGCGTCAACAAGATGGACCTAACGGAGCCGCCTTACAGCCAGAAACGTTTTGATGAGGTGACGCGAGGCGTGAGCGGCTTCCTCAAAAAGATCGGATACGACCCCGCGACCGTGCCCTTTGTCCCCATCTCCGGCTGGACTGGAGAGAACATGATTACTGCGACACAGAGGGTAAGGTCAAAACTTGAAAAAAAATGTAACCACAAAAAGTCAAAGTGTGTGTAAAACTGAGAACGTGTTGTGCAGATGCCCTGGTTCCAAGGCTGGAAGACCACGCGGAGAGAAGGGAATGCAAGTGGCCGGACTCTGCTCGAGGTGTTGGACTCCATTCAGCCACCAGTGCGCACAGTCAACAAGCCTCTGCGGTTACCTCTGCAGGACGTCTACAAAATTGGAGGTTAGGAAAAATCATCTTCAAGCTGATCTGGATCTGCTCTTGCTTGCTTGTGACTTGAACTAAATTGGCTTGATTACAAAATGACGTTCAAGTGTGTTGCTGTACACCCAAACCTGCGCAGGTGCAAAAGCCTGACAGACTAATGACCTCGACTTTTGACCTCCTTTTTTTTTCCCCTTTCCTCCCCTTGTTAGGAGTAGGAACAGTGCCGGTGGGCAAGATTGAAAGCGGCATCCTAAAACCCGGCATGACCCTGATGTTCTCGCCGGCCAAGCTCACGGCTGAGGTCAAGTCCATCGAGATGCACCACCAGGGCCTGGAGACGGCCCTGCCGGGACACAACGTGGGCTTCAACATCAAGAACGTGGCGGTGAAGAACCTGCGGCGCGGCGACGTGGCTGGCAACGCTCAGCAAGATCCGCCGTCAGACGTCAGCAGCTTCGAAGCTCAGGTCTGTTCAGCGCAGCCAAAACTCAAACCTTCATATTTTTTTTCCCCCTCTGAGTTGACGTGCATTTTCTCCAACCTGTTTTCCAGGTGATCATCCTGAACCATCCAGGGAAGATCAGAGCAGGCTACTCTCCAGTCCTGGACTGCCACACCACTCACGTGACTTGTCGCTTTGCCGAGCTGAAGGAGAAGCTTCACCGTCGCACAGGCCAGAAGCTGGAGGACCAGCCGCAGGTGCTGCTGTCTGGAGACGCTGCCACAGTCATGCTGGTCCCCATCAAGCCCATGTGTGTGGAGAGCTTCTTCACCTACCCGCCTCTTGGTGAGTCCTCCAATTGGCTTTTTGTCACAATGCACATATTTGAATTGACGTGTGCTGAGCTTTGTTTTTTTTTTTCCCCCACACTCTCTTCTAGGACGCTTTGCTGCGAGAGACTTGAAGCAGACGGTGGCTGTTGGTGTCATCAAGTCCGTGAAAAAAGAACACGGGCCAAAACTTAAAGCCCAAGTGTGCAAATAAGTATTTTTTTTTTGTTTACCAGAATACTGGTATGACTGGAAGGATTTTATTTTGTAAAAATGTAATTTGTGTTCACACAAACTATTTATGTTGAAGTTGAGTCCTGTGTTTTAGTCCAAAAGAGGCTGTAGAACGGACGAGTCTTTGGTTGAAATGTGACTTGAAGAAAATAAATAAGTCTGTTGAAAGAACTTTTGTCTCTGCTATTTTGTTTTTTTTCAATTGGCATATTGGCTCTGAATATTTCATTCAAAGGGACAGAACCTGGTCTAAATGATCTTTCAAGAAGGGTAACCACAAAATTGCCAGATGTAATCCATTTTAGTTTTTAAAATTACAGTGGATGCATTGACAAATGGTTTGTGCAGAATCTACAAGTTAGCATTCAGACCTTGCATCCACACTGACCATCTAAGCTACAGTGGTTATGGCATTAAGGCTTGTGTATAGTTGACTATAGTTGAAATTGCATCAAGCAGCTCAGAAATTGAGTTCCAAGAGATGCCAACGACACCGGCCCACAAAATGAGGAAACTGTTGCGTTGAAGTACAGCACTTTTAATGATACAATGGGTTGATGGGATTTGTTCCTTAACATTGGGAGGAACTGCAAGTCAGTGAGGACTAGGTGAAAATACATTGGCTGTCCAGCCGTTTACAAAGTCCACTTCTAAAATACGTCTCTGGCTCACAGGCAAACCTGGAAATGTACTGATCCAGTAACATGGAATGATATTGCATGAGTCCAACCTAAAAACAAAATTGACCAAACAAAAAATGAATTCAAGCTCATGTTTTTACAAGACACTAAATCGTGAGCACAGGTTAATGTCAAACACCTAGCCTGTCGGAAAATCAAGTTATTGCTAAGATGTCCTTGAGTTTCCTGTACTTGGTATTCAAATAGTGGCTTTTAAATACAGGAATACCCTCTGCGTGGTCCTGCTTTGATTTTAGTGGCTCTTCAAACCCTGAGGTGAGCGTCCTTGAATTGCAGCACTCCACTCGATTCCAGTCATTGTTACACCATGCACGGGGAATAGTCGGCGGGAGCGCGCGGCAGCCGCCGCCGCGTCGTCGAGCTCACACACGGGAAACGCACAGACGGTGAACAAAGTGTAACAAGGAGGAGCAAAATTAGTGACCTACAGTGAACCACAGGCTTTGATATTCCACCACACAGTAGCAGCAGGTTTTTCTATACTGTAAAACAACCATAATACATGTACACACAAAGCAAGCAAGAACAAGGAGTACACTTAATGGAATTTCTTTACTCTTTTTTTTTTTTCTCTCTCTCTCTCTCATCGTCGTAAAGAGGAGGAGGAGATGCTTGGCCCCTTCAGTCAATTGCGGTGGTAAACAGGGATGCAAGACAAATAGTGACGTGACCTATTTCACATTCCATTTCTTAGCATTTTTGTCCTTTTTCCACAAATACAAGCCGATAGTTACTCGAAGGCCGGCGGGAAATTAATAATAACACGGGTAAAACTGGAGCGCCGCCGTCCTCTCCCCCACCGGCCCAGTTGCTTCAGGCTCCGACAGGCAGAGAGCGCAAGAGAAAGGTACATGTTTTGTACAATAAAACATGTATGTACACTCACACACAAATATATATATTTACATACGTATATACACAGCAACAGCATGAACATAGACTTCAGGTAAGTGCTAAGGGGTTTGTTTTTTTTTTCTTGTTTTGAGAGTGGCTTTCGTCGCAGCCGTGCTATAGGGTTAAGATAATACTGGTAAAGGAAGAATACACACATTCTTTGTACAGCGTGGAGCAGATATCCACGGCTTAGACCAGTCTCCTGGGGTTTCTTCTTCTTCTTCTTTGTTCTTCTTCTTCTTCTCGTTCTGGTTTTTCTTTGACCTTTAGGACGCTTGTCATGTGACAAGGGGTGTATGACGGCAGCTATTTACAGGAGGGGCCTCTCAGTGCGTCAAGAGGCGTAGTGCAAGTGTTTCCGGCTGTCAGTCACTCAGGATGTGCACGAAAGACATGGGGAAGACCCCTTTCCTTTCAGGTTCTCCTTCAATGTGTCCGATCTGGAGGTTGGGGAGGGAGAGAGAGAGAGTGAGGAGAGGAGAGGAGGATGACTCAGCAGTGCAGCGTTCAGGGTCCCAGGTACTTACCCACCACTCCTGGTCCTCTTCTCCTGTGACTATGATCACCTCTCCCTCCACAAAGGTCAGTTCGTCGTCGTTGTCGGCCTGGCAGTCGTAGATGGTCTTCACCCGGCGGGCTTTGCTCTTGCCCTGTACACAGAGAGCAGCACAAACACAAATCTTATTTTAGGCTGACAGACTTCATTGTCTGAAGGTGACGGAGAGTATTCTGGATATTTTTCCTGGACTCAATAGCAAATAATGCACTAAGGGTGAGGGTGAAAAACAGTCCTTTTAGAGCAAAGTCACTCCACAATGGAATGTTATCTTTTGACCAATTAAGTGAAATTGGCTGATTTTTCACGCTGTACTAGTGTGTCGCGGCACAGTGGTTGAAAAACAGTAATTTACCGTATTGATCTTCCGGGGGAGGGGCACCGGCGTCTCTGCCATCCCAGCCGGGGTCCCATTGGTGTCCTCAGCGGCAGGCAGGGAGGGGGGCCCTATGTTAGCCTGCTGATTGGGCGACGGCGAGTCTACGGGCTGCGGCTGAGGCTGCGGCTGAGTCTGAGGGGGCGGCGGCGGCGGCGGCTGCGTCTGAGGCCGCTGCACCTCGGCAGGAGGCGGCCTGGGGGCGGAGTCGGCCGAGCCCGGCTTGGGCGGGATGTCCGCCAGCTGAGGTTTGGGCGGCAGGTCTTTGAGCTGCGGTTTGGGCGGCAGGTCCCCCAGCTGAGGCTTGGGAGGGAGGTCGGAGAGCTGCGGCTTGGGCGGGAGTTCTCCGGGTTTGGGGGGGAGTTCCGACGGCTGCGGCTTGGGCGGCAGGTCGCCCAGCTGGGGGCGCTCCGACACGGGGGTCTTCGGCGGAGGGTCCGTGGCCGGGGGCGACTTCTGGAAGAGCTCCGGAGGCTGGCTGGGCTTGTCCATAGACGGGTGGTGTATGGTGTCGATTTTCCGCAATGCCACTAGGGAGACACAAGGCAGAGTTGGTTATTTTATCCTTTTTCTTTATCCTTACACTATTCAGACTTTAGATTGTTCATATTGTTTATGCCTATACATACCTGTACATACACTTACTTGTGTGAATACTTACTTTTTTGTCTTTTTAATAGCATTTCTCTTGTTTTAAATATTTTTATTTATTTAGGCTTACACCGGGACCTCAGTCCTATTTTCATCCCACTAACGTGTAAGTAGCTATGTTTACATGGACACAGATAATCAGAATAAAGCCCCAATCAGATTAAAAATGCTTCATGTAAACACGGCAATCGGAAGATTCTGATCCGATGCATTTGGAAAGAAATTTCATTCTGAAAGAGAGAGGTGGTTTATGTCGATCATTATTCTGAATGGCGTCCACGTACACATCCATTCGGATCCTTGCTGGTTGGGGTTAGGATTAGTTGGTGGAATCTTTGAAATGAAAAGGAAGCAGGCAGAGCGCGTACCTTTCTGAGGTAGTTTGGGAAGAACCCTCGGGCCGAGGGTCGACTTTGTGTTGCTCGAAGTGCTGCTGTGAAAAAGAGAGTTCAAGCTCAGCGTGAGACACTCGGAACCTTCTGCACCGTTTTGCCCTGAAAGTCCCAGTTTGGTACCTCTGCTGCTGAGGAATGCCTTCAAACTTGTTGGAAACTGGAGACATCTTGGTGACAGGCGGCGGCGTGGAGTCACTTCCTGGAATATTGACATTAACGCGCGACAGGCAGATTATTCAGCACCGAGTCGGCGGGCAGGTGGGGGGGGCAGTTTGTTTTCATATCAATGTGGAAGTAAATCAACATGCATGTCATGGTTCAAATCAAAACAACGTGAGGGAGGCGAGAGTCCTCTGGCTGAGCTTTCCACACACACACACGCGTCTGCAGCGTCGCCGTCGTGAAACTGAGCTTGTGCAGTGAGAGTGTCGCTTGCTGAAGCTACTGGCTGCGTGAGCGACAAGGTGACGCACAGGGAAAAAAACCCACAGAAGACAAAACGATAAACGGCGGAGGAGCGGCACGATCATTCCCACCAAGACGTACGAGTGACAAGAGACGGCAGGTGCGGTGGCTGCAGGTGCGCGTGATTAGTGAAGACCTCCGTGAGTGGGAGTAAAAGCTCCTCGAGACGGTCGCTCCGTTATAGACGTGATAAATAGATAAATTAGAAAATGATTCAACATGCCTTTAAACTGCATATAAAAGATGGAAATGCAAATATAGATTCTTAACGTCTGGAGCAAAAGTTTTGATTCAATCATCTCCGCAACCTTGACCTGATTTGACGTTTAACCATCAGGTCCTACAGTTTTCATTTTAAGTTCAAGTTTGTCAGGTGGACAGAAAAAAAAAAAAAAAAATAAAAAAGGAAAAGAAGAGAAAAAAAAGTTTCTTACTCTCTGGAGCAAAAGTTCCGATTCAACTATCTCAGTAACCTTGTCCTGACTCGATATTTAACCATCAGGTCCTGCAGTTTTAATGTTAAGTTCATGCTCGTCGGGTGGACGACGTCGAGGCCGGATCATTTCCGGAAAACACTTTTCTAGATTAAAGTCGTGGACCCCACAATATGGGGACACATCACAAAACATTTGGGTTTTTTTGGGGTCTTTGACGGCTGAGTGACTGAGTCTCACCCCCAGTTAAGCCCCCTTTACTGTGCGGACTGTGAGAGAGCGGGCTGGGAGGGTCAGACAGGGTGCGTTTGTGTCCAGGAGGTGGGGGCGGAGGCCTCTTCTTGGACAGGGTGGAGCTGCCTCCTGGGGTGAGTGCAGAGGGAGGGCCAGATGGGGGAGGAGCTGGAGAGACGATACATTCAACAACAACAACAACAAAAAAAAAGGTGTGAGGCCACGATGAGAAAAGTCATCCTGCAAAAACCCTCAGAGGAAGAGGAGGCAGTGAGAGATGGAGAGAGGAGGAGGAGCTGAGAGGAGGTGTTTGTTCCTGTCAGGAATAACACAGAGAGGAGGGAGGAGAAGGAGGAGGAGGAGGAGCTGAGAGGAGGTGTTTGTTCCTGTCAGGAATAACACAGAGAGGAGGAGGAGAAGGAGGAGGAGGAGGAGCTGAGAGGAGGTGTTTGTTCCTGTCAGGAATAACACAGAGAGGAGGAGGAGGAGGAGGAGGAGACACAGATAAAACAAAATCCTGCCTGAACAAATACACAGACAGAAAACATCCACGGCGGGAAACACACACATTGATCAAAAAACAAAAGAAAAATCTCTTTTGCTCTTGTTCTCCCAACTCTATCTACTCAGATATTGTGTTTGTAGATGCGCCTGTTTGTGTTGACTGAGGCTGCAAAGCGTTGGCTCACTCGTTCGCTCACTCACTCACTCACTCACTCGCTCGCTCGCTGGCGAAGCAGCGGGTATATTAGAGAAAGTAGAAGCAGCTAACAGAGAGCTCAGCCAGGGAGGAATCAGCTGGGGTGGAGAGTTTACAGCTCCAGGGTGGCTGCATGTGGATGCAGGATTGCAGGCAAGATAATATATGAGGCCTACAGTGGCTTCAGAGTTAAACAAGACACACCACCACCCTGCAAGTCCGAGCTGCAAAGGTCAAAAAAAAAAGAAAGAAACCAAAACCAAACTGAGGGGTAATTGTATATGAGGCACACGGCCGAGGAGGGAGGGGGGGGAGGGGGGTAAACATAAAAAACAGGATATTCACTGATGTATGGTCGAGTGCCAGCCAGTGTGGCGTAGTGCGAATGAGAGCCGAGGAATGCCAAGTGTGGAGCTGAAAGAATAGAGAAACAAAACAAGAGAAAGAAAAGAGAGCGAGATGAGGAGTGTGGGAGAGAGAGAGAGAACGGCAGCATGTCAAGTCTTAAAAGAGAGAGAGAGAGAGAGACGTTCCCACACCTTCAAAGAATCAAAGAAAGGCAACAAGATGAACATCTTGTCGGTGGTGAGCAAAGGAAACATAAGGAAATAAACCATTTAAAGAAGGAAACAATGGAAAATAATCAAAAGAGAAGGAAAAGCGGCGCAAAAGCCGGCCCCCTGGGGGCGAGAGAGAGCAGCGAGAGAGTTTGCGTGAATCCTAGCGCCACTCAGACTCTTCCAGGAATCAAATTTGAAACGAATCCCGCTTGATTCCAGGTGCAATTTTGAGATAAAATAAGAGCCAGGGTGCTGCGGTGCGATGTGGCGCATTGGGATGGAGGCTTTTTGCAGCGTAAGCGAGACCCCGAGACCCCGACACCGGTCTGCAGTCCCCTCGCAGGGCCAAGGAGTGTTATTGTTAATTACATAGAGTGCAGAGGCAGCACGCCCACGCCGCGTCGCCGCTGTGTGTGTGTGTGTGTGTGTGTGTGTTTATCGTGTCGAGGCTAATAAACGAGGCGCACAGCACTTCTTATTAGCCTCTGATGTTGCAGGTTGACTCTGCAAGCAGCCTTAATGACACAGTGGCATCCCAGCGTCTGATCTGTCCACACGGTGCATTCCAATGCAGCTTGTCAAAACACATGTATGTGTGCATGCGTGTGTGTGTGTGTGTGTGTGCATATGATTATGACCCAGCAGATGATTCTTCTGCATCTAACACTGCATAAAACCAAAACTCAGGCTGCTTCATCATCACATCCGCACGTCAAAACTCGGAGCTAGCAGTCGCAACAATTCCTGAAATTGTTCCACCAAAGGCTGAAACGACGGAGCTGTCGGAGCAGGTGGGTCTGACCTTTGCCCTGGTTGCGGGGCGGCAGCGGCGGCCCGTCGGCCACGGGCGAGGAGGAGGAGAGGTCGGTGGAGGCGCTGTACATCTGGTTGGTGAAGGCGCTGTAGGAGAGGCGCTGCTGCTTGTCCCGCTGGCTGATGAAGCCCGGCAGGGACAGCTTGTCGTGGGGGGAGAGGCTGGACGAGTGGCAGAAGCTCTGGGGCCTCGGCGAGCGGTCCTTCTTGATGGGGCTGGGCTGCAGGGGGCGGGCACAGGTCAAATAAAGGTCGAGTGAGGTCACGGTTCATCGATGGAAACTGTCGGGTTTATCCTTTTTTGCGGGGCCAATTCAAGCTGATGGTTTGACCACTCAATCCCCCCCCACTGTGACCTCTGACCCCTCTCCAAACCTTATCGTCGAGGTCGTCGTCGCTCTCGTCCATCTCCTCCAGTCTGAGGCTCCACTCGTACTCCACATGGATGTGAGGGTTGAACTTCCCCTCAGCAGCTTGGACCAGCTGACAAGACACACACACACACAAATCACTAAACCAAGCTTCAAATTGAACAAATTCAGGACTTATGGTTCATACTTATGGTTGAAGGCCTAGAAAAAAAAACATTGGAGGTGGTTTGAGCTACATTCGAGCTACTATCCATCCAGGCTTGAATGAAGACATTGATTTCAGTCCTTTTCTGTCACTGTTTTTGTTTTGTTTTTTTATCATTACAGACACAGACATTTTATTTCTGTACTTAATTGTTTTTAATGGTTTCACAGCTGGTGGAGCCACCCACTGGTCATGATCTGTTCAATCATGTTTCCTCTCTCCTCCTACCTACCCAGGTGATGGCAATCATCATATTGAGGAAGAATCTTTGTGCTGAGTGTTGCACCCTGATGAAGGCTTGAGGCCGAAACGAGTGGGTTTTAAATTGTCTCCATGAGACAGCCATCTAAGGAAAGGCTTTTTCTGATTCAAGAAGAGTGCCTTGGATTTTCTGTTTTTTGCTCCTCAAATTCAGACTTCAAAAAGAAAATAAATCGGCCACCAAACAAAACTTGCAGATTCTTTTATGTGCAAGGTTTTTTTTCCTTCCGCTGCTCTTGAAACTCTGTGTGTGCATCCATGGAAGCGTTAATAACAACACATATTAACAATTATTTCCACTTGACTCTCTCTCTCTCTCTCTCTCCCTCTCTCTCTTTCTCAGACAAATCTTCCAGACTGTCATCACGCTTTGCACTGTTGCATATTTTAAGCATCCAGCAATCTTCCGAGTCGGTCTCGTGTTTGAGCAGCGTTAGCCGCTAGTTGGCTGAGCGGTTTGGTCCATCTGGCTGCAAACAATCCTTCTTAAAAAAAAAAAAAAAAAAAAAACGTCTTGGCAGTGGGTGAACTTACTGCCTCCTCGCACTGCGTGTTCCTCAGTCGCCTGGCAACGTCCAGCGCCGTCTCTCCGTTCTGATTGGCTAAGAGGGGGAAGCGGAAAAAAGGATGGTCAGCCGGTCGGTTGCAGAGGGAGGAAAAAAAAAAGAGCGTGAACTGGCGGCCGCTCACGGATATCGGTGGCCGGTTTGCCCCTCAGCAGTAACTTGAGGCACTCGGGCTTCTCGTACATGCAGCAGTAATGCAGGGCCGTGTTCCCCCACTCGGTCTGCTTGTCCAGGTTACCGCTGGGTGGGAGGAGGGAAATACGAGGGACACGTTGATGTTATTAAGGCGACATAAAGGCATTAAGAGCTTCATGTAACATCTTTACAGCAGGGACACAGCTGCTCTTGGATCTCTTTGACCAGTGCTTAGATTTAAATTTAAGGCTTTTTATATTGAAAGAAGAGTGCCTTGGATTTTTCTTTTTGATATCTTTGTTTTCCCACCATGGAGAAGCTTCGCAACATCTTTTGGCTGAGCCTTCTGAGCACTCTGGACTTTCCTTTTTGTCTGATTTCACTGAATTTCTACGCATGTTTTCCTCCCAGGATATCAGCTTTATGTGCATTTAAACAGGCTTCCCAGGTTTCACACTGACTGAGTATAAATAAATTAAGAATCTATATTGTCATTATTAGGTTAAAAGTGGTTGCAATGGGATTTCTTCAATGTAAAAAATGTGTTGTGGCTCAAAAAAGGTTGAGAAACGCTGTCGTAGACGACCAGACCAATAAGAATAGATAAATATTTAAATAAATGTCTGGATTCATATATATATATATATGAAATATTATAGATATATAATGAGGGGCTGAGCGTGACACCGCGCGAGCGCCGCATCCCGCTAATGAGACGCACGCCGCGGAGCCTCTGTGCAGCAGGAGCAGCGGTGGGTAAACAATTGAAAAGAGGAATAAATTAAGGCAGCGGAGAAAAAGTGCTTGACCCATTTCTCTCTGCCTAGTGGGAACGCGAGCGGGCTCGGCGCTCCTCTGCTTTTATTATTTTTTTTTCCCTCCTTGGTAGAAGGAGCCAGACGACAGACACGGTCAGACAGTCTCGCGGATATTTTTGGGGATGGGACACGGTGAGGGGGGGTTAGAAAATGTTGTGTATTACTGTCTTCCCGTTGTATTTGTTCCAGTAGTACCGCGTTGACTGTCTCCTATTCAGTGTCATTGTCTGCCGGGTCCTGCTGCACACATGGATTTGTTGTATTTTACTCTAATTCTATCTCTCCTGTGTCCCTGTTTTTATACACTATGACCCTTGTGTCCTTTTTGTGTGTTTTTCATGGTTTTTAACATCAGGCTGGAAAATTAGCCTTTGGCTAAAATCAAATCAAATCAAATTTATTTATACAGCCCTTTACAATGACCTGAAAGGTACCCAAAGTGCTTTGCAACAAAGCAAAAACACAGTGCATAATAGATGGAGAGACAAGAGAGTGCTGTGTAACAAAACGGGAACACAATGCATAAAGCACAGAAGAGCGCCGCAATTCCTGTGCGCATGAATGTGCATTGTCCTCTTCAAATAAAAACAAAAGACATTTTAACAGTGGCATATTTCCCAGTATTCACCTGTTCTGCACGAGGAAGTCCACCAGGTGCAGCGAGGTCTGGTCAGCCGTCCGCACCGAGTAGTGCAGCGCAGTCTCTCCGGCTTCCTGCAGGGGGCCATCAAACACAGCGCAAAGGCGGTGGTGATGATGAGAGCGACTCCGGCAGCATCCATTCTGTATTCTCGGCCCTCTGCGCCGCCGCCGCCACGTCGCCACTGCCGCCGCCGCCTCTTGCAGCGTTTTAAACAAGCCTCCGTAAACAAAATGGCCTCTTAAAATAATATTTCAGCAAGCTCGGTGCCGGGGTTTCTTTGTTTCTCCCTCTCTCCCCTCCACCACCGCCGCCAGCGCGGTTTCGGCTGTTCTGTGTGCACGAGCTGATCGGGCCGCTCTGGAAAAACCTGGCATTTAATTAATGGGAATTATGGATATGGCTGTGCAGCTGGCGTCTTTAGGGTCACGCAGCCGGTGGGGTGGGGTGGGTGGCTGGAGTGTTTGTTAATGTGCTGATGTCGTGACAGCAGTAAATCAGATATGGGTGAGTCAGGCTTGAGAGCGCAGACAGCAGCAGACAGTAGCAGCAGCAGCAGCAGCAGCAGCAGCAGCAGCAGCAGCAGCTCTCACCATCGCACATCCTCCTTTTATCCTGCTGCTGCGACGCCGATGTACACTTAATTTTTTATTAGAGAACCAGCGTGTTCGCCTCGACCCATTTATGTCAGATTAAGTCTGATCACACATGTTGTTTACCGTGCGGCGTCTTCACCCCGGCAACGTTTATCTAACTTTCATTCCCTAAAGCGATGGAGGGAGAAAAATATCTAATAATAATAATAATAATAATAATAATAATGATAAAGGCTGAGGAAACAAAGGGAGGAGGAGGCTGAGTGGGAAAGCAGGGGATTACTGCGGCTGCAGATGTCATGGCGGGTAAATACGGGATCAGAATGAGATATGACGTCTGATGCAAAGACCAATTCCATTTTTTTAATAAAACAGCAGGAAAAAAACACCACATAATCTCCCATCTAGGAAGAACCTTAATATATGAGCCCCCGCTGGAACAAATGAACTCACACTCGACCAAAACTGTCGTTCAAATGCAGACTGATGGAGATTCATTTGGTCCATTTGGACCATTGGAATTCCTGCATTGAAGCCCCTCCCTCTTCAAAGTGAGTGCTGACAGTCAGAGGTGCCACTACAAGTGACTCACTCACTGGTAATATGCAAATCATTTCATCGTTAATCCATCAATAATGCATCGAGTAATGGAAAAAATGTCATTAAGCAGCGGTGGACGGCGAGCAAGGACCTGAATAATCCACAAGGTTTTTGTGTTGTTGTTTTTTTGCGCGTCAACAGAAAAAGAGGCACTCACCTGCCCCACCTCTGGGAGCGGCTCCATTAGCTCCACCCCCTCGGCGTAGACCTGGATGAGGGCCAGCAGGTCCCTGGACTGGACCGCCTCGAACAGCTCGATCATCTTGGCGGCGGCCGACGTGCACGTCTTCCTGGCGTACTTGTGGTCGACGTACTTGGCGTTGATGAACTCTTTCCTCACCGTCCTGCCGGGCGGAGGAGGAGGAGGAGGAGGAGAGCTTCAGCGAGCAGCCTGGATGTTAGAAGCATCCAGAGGGTCCGACAGTACTCACATGTCACTGGATGGAGTGGGCTTGGGTGACGGGGTGGTGAGGTTCCCCTCCATGATCTCGTTGAAGCTGCTGTTCCCGACGTTCTTGGCCAGCTGAGCAGGAAGTGAGAGGGAGGAACACGTGAATCAAACTGACACGTTTCCATGACAGGTTTTTGCAAAATAAAAGCGATATTTCTAAAATTAAGACAATCGCGATTTGCAGGTGTTTCCATTGAATGGTGTGAAGCGCAGAAGCCGTAATTCGTGTTGTAATTCTTGAGACCACAGCTTTGGTGTAAATGCCATATCTGAGAGGTTTTTTATTGTGATATTTAGGTTTTGCGCAATTCTAGGGCTGATGGAACTGCAGCTAGTCGCGTGTCACGGCGTCTATCGGACTCACCAAGAGTTCGGAGGTGCCCAGCTTGTCCAGCTCCATGGACTGGATGCGGGAGATGTGGACGCCCATCTCCCGGTGGATGCCGGAGCACTCGATGCAGGTCAGGATGCCCAGGTTGGTGGAGAGCCACTTGGGGTCTGCAAAGACAAAATACATAAGTCGGGGGGAAACTGATTTTAACTCTGAAGTCTTGACAACGTTCAAGAGACAAAAAGCGGAGGAGGAGGAGGATGAAGAAAGGCGAGAAGCCAGGATTCCACAAGAGAACCAGGATGGAGAGAAGCTGCTAAGTTGTAAAGTGGAACTACAACTACACTTGAAAAAAAGGATTTCGAAAAAAAAAAAAACTCTGAAAGCTTTTCGTGGTGGACAAAATGTTTTCGCTTCCCGTTCCAGGCGGGTTTTGGCAGGAGTCGAGCTAAACAGCGCAGCAGCACATAGAGGAACACTTGGCAATTCAGGAAACAGGTTAACAACATACAGACAGCTGGCAAAACACTTATGGAAAAATAGAATTTCCACTCATAAAAAACAACAACAACAACAAAAAATACACATTGGCCTTGAGTATCACGCAGCTGCGTCATACACACACACACACACACACACACACACACACACACACACACACACACACACACACAGGGGTCCCTGGAGAACGCAGTCGGCTGAGAAATTGCTTTCTCTATATTTGATTTATTCCTGCATGACTGTGGGGGAACTGTGAGCCCTGACGGCGGCGGCTATTACTCTGGCGAGGCAGGAACGCCGTTTGGCCCTCCATACATTGTCAGGCATAAAGCCCCCTTTATGAATGTGCAGCGACTGTCTTTGGGCTTATATAACCACTTTAACGGCGCACACAAAAGGAGACGGGCCCTCTGGCAGGAGCGGATTCTTTGTCGGCGCAGAGCCGTGCAGAAATGCACCACAACAGATTTAAACAGAGCAGGACGGATCAGCGGCAGAGCACTTTGATGCTGCAAGGTGAACTCTTGCACATTTTTCTGCAAACTATGAATTTACGAGACACTGCGTAATGAAATGCATGAATTGTAAACAAAAAAAATTTATGAGGTCAACATCACCCTGCTGCTAAAATTTATCACGCAGATGTTTAGTTGTTGTCTTTAGATGAAAGTCACTGAACTACAGGAGAAAGTCTAATGTGTTGCATCCAAAGATTTATAAAAATTACACATTTATTATTCATTTTACTGAATTTAATTTTATTCAATTCACATTTCTGTTTGCACTCTGTAGGAAAAAGATCTTCTATTATATCACAGAGATTTCTGGCATTATTTAAATTTTTACCAAAAAAGGAGGTCAATCGACTTTTAACCATGTTTTTTTTTAAAAAAAAAGTCACCCTCTGACTTCATGTACGAGTCAACAGGAGACACGTGAGACCACTGGAGGACTGTCAGTGCACGCACATCACACCGCGGGGGGGTGGAGGGAATGCAACAAAAAAAAAAACAGTGCTGATTGCATAACCTGCAGAGCGTGCAAGGCGGGAGTGCCGCAATGTTGCACGCTTTAAATTGTCCAGCATCATCATCACCCCCTCACTGCGGGAGATTCAAGCCAGCGAGCGTTGGAAGAACTGCCCGGATGTGTGAGTGTGCTGGCTGTGAGGCTGGGGATGCTCTTCTGTCTCAACTGATGAGTGCAACACCAGGCAGGCAGGCAGGCAGGCGGGAAGGCAGGCAGGCAGACGCCGGTGGGAAGCATCCGAGGCCGGCCCAACGCCCATGACTCAATTGCAGAGACACAGGCAGGCAGGCAGGCAGGAGGCGGGCACACAGAGGCATTGTCAGTGTGCAAAGGGGGCCAGATGCTGGCGATAGGTCACAGGGGCATGCAGAGCATGATGAGTCGCTGCACGCTGACCTCCATAGCTGCTTAATGCCAAAGCTGCAAATCTGCGCCTTATAGAGGGAGATCCTGGGAGAATATTAAAGCGAGACGCCCGGCGCTGCTGCCCTCCTCCATCATCTAGTGGGAGCAGCACCGACCTTTCAATGTCACCGCAATGCACCAACCTTTTCACGGGATGTGCACCGAGGAGAGCCGGGACGAGCAAGACATGTTTTCAATTCTACTCAATTTGAAAAAACAAAAAAAAAAAAAACAAACAGAATTTTTCAACTGGCTCAGTCGTCCAACTCCTCCCGGAGGGCTTTTGGTAGTCGTTTTATTTTATCTGACGGCTGAATTGATTCCATCTCGCAGCTGCACCACTTGTATCTGACTCCTGAGCTGATTCCATCCTACAGCAGCTTATTTTTAGCCGCCGTCCGCGGCGTGACGAGGCGAGCGGGCGGTTTCAATGTCAGAGGGCCGTGAAAACAAGACAAGACAAAAGAAAAGCAACAAACCCTCAATCATCAACGCGACACAACAATAAAAACAGCGGCTCTGGAATGGTGCAGGGAAACCCTGTTTGATGGGAATCAGAGCTAAAAATCCATCGCATGTCACCTGCTAGCCGGCCAAACTAGCGGCCGCTGCTAGAGGTCCTTCCTGCCTGGAGCCCTGACCCTCTACAACTCCTCCCCACTGTGTGACAGAGAGCATTCTGCACATTATTCCTGGACTCAATGGCAAATAATGCACCAATGGTCTTTTGCACATCTGCTTTGGTTGTTTGTTGTACATAGATTGAATTCAGTGTTTTTGTAACAAGTGTATAGTTTATGTTTTGTACCGTTTTAGAAGTGCTGCAACAGTTCAGTACATCTATTTCTATCTATCTATCTAGAAGAGAGACGACATGGCAGACGACCCCTCCCCTCTCCCACCCACTAAGCCACTCCCCCTCCAACTGTGCAGATTGCAGCGGCCAGCGGAGCGGGCGTGTCTTACGTAACCATGTGACGCAATGGTGTTTCTCAAAGCTCAGAAATGCCCCTCCCTGCCCTCCCCCACCCTAAGAGCATAAAGTCCCATCAGTCGTGCGTGTGTGTGTGTGTGTGTGTGTGTGTGTGTGTGTGTGTGTGTGTGTGTGTGTGTGTGTGTGTGTGTGTGTCAAGTGTCAGAGGCTCTGAATATCCAAGTCATTCCTGAGTGCTGAGTCGATGCTTCTTCCTCGTGTGTGTGTGTGTGTGTGTGTGTGTGTCACGATCAGACTCTTACTGCCAACAACACACATTCTTTAAAGGAAACACACACACACACACACACACACACACACACACACTGGTACAAACAGCTTGTCTGAAAGGCGCCGCCGTTTCTTTCAAGGACAGGAAGTCGTCGTGCTGCTGTGACACGGCGGAAGAATCACAAGACGAGCGTGTTGCGATAAAGTGCAGCCTTCAGCTGCAATTCAATCTCAACAGGGGTTGACAGAGACACGCACACACGCACGCACGCACGCATGTGCATACACACCTGCGGCCCCGCAGTCGCAGCAGACTTCGTTGCCCGGCATGCGCAGCACGTCCTCGATGATGGCTTTGGTCAGGTCCTCCAGACCGTCCTCGCCGCCGCTGCTCTGCTCGCCGCGGAACGCCATGTTCAGCGCCTCCTCCTTGCTGTTGGTCAGCACCGATATCCAGCTGCACACATCGGAGGCATGTCAGCGGTCAAATAGGATGTTTGCTCTGGCTAAATGTTCAGAGTCCATTCTTTAGAATACTCGGCGAGTCGACCGCGAGAAGGCTGCGTCAACTTGCGCTCTTTGTTCGAGGGGGATGATTCAGAAATTAGGAAATACTTTTGTCTTAATTACTATGATTCACATGTGTAAATATTTAGCCGGTGTTTCCCCGGCAGCCGACTCATCAGTTGCTCAACAAGGAATATAAACAAGCGACAAAAAATAAGCAAAAGAAGAATCTTTGCAAAGCTAAGATGGTGAGTTGCAACACCAGACAGGGTGTTTGTTGCAGGTCGAGTGCATCCGACGGAAAAAAAAAAAAGTACGGCGACGCACGCAGTGGTCAGCGAGGTTGAGGTAAACAGGAAACACTAAAGCTGCATTTCTCCAACAGCCTCCTTTGTGACTTGAACGTCAGCACTTCCTCTCTCATTGTCTTTTCTGCAAAGCAGACGGAGGGCAGCCGCACAGGCCCAGGCCGTCTGGGGGTGATGCAGACTTAGAAAAAACCTCAGCACCATGCTGGAGGCACGGACAAAACGTTGATGTATTTATTTTTGCATTTTTTGAGAGGGAGCGTGCTCGGAGCCCTAGCACGGTGCGCTAAATATTTAATTGAAAATCCCACAAAAAAGTCGCTGCGGCGAGAAGAGCGCGACAGTAGCTGCGTTTCCATTAGCCCTAGAATTACGCAAAAAAAACCAACTAAATCTCGCAATAAAAAAAGCGGTCTTCGAAAAACCACTCAAATGTGGCTAAAAGGTTTTGACGCTCTCACGAGGTGGTTTTTCAGACGTATCCATACAGAGGTATATCGCAAAAGTGTTTTCGCGGGTATATACGCCATAAACACAGTTATAAATGTTTTACTCCTCAGTAATAAGCTCACCTATCGCATGCTTCATGGTTAGTGACTGTGTTAGGAGATGTTTTATAAAAACTCACAAATTTATTTTCCAATAGATTTTATAAATGAGTATTCATGTCGGAATGCTTATTCATGCTTTATTAATGCTTTACAAATGCTTAATAACGTGTACTTATTATAAAGTGTCACAGATGAAACAAGTACATAATAGATGTCTGGAGCTGCAGGCTTTTCACTGGAGGTCACTGAGGAATTTTACTCACATGACAAACTCTTGTTCATCCTCGGCCTGGAAATGATATGTTCGGTTGTCTGGGGATAAAAAAAAAAAGAAAAACAAAAAAAAAGAAAACTGGTTTTAGTGCCGGGAAACTAAAAGCTACAAACAGAAACAGAAAGCATTTAGGATGTGGTAACACTTAGTGGAGTGGAGTGAGGCCAAACCTACGGGAAATAAGATCAAAGCACTTCCTGTCCTCGGGGCTGGGCTTGACCTGGCAGGTGAGCAGGTTGAGTTTGACCGGCTGCCGGTTGGACTGTGAACACACAGCAGAGCGAGGCGGCTCAACATTGTGGAAACACACACACACACACACACACACAACACACTGAGCTAATCAGACGATAAACGCGGCCGAGTGCTTCAGGAAGTGGATGAACTCTTGGACTGGACGCGCCGGCCAGCGAGCCCTCCGCTCTAATAAATGACTCGGCGTTGGCGCTCGGCCCGCCGGGCACCGACTCCTGCCAGCCAGCGGGGGGCGGCGGAGGGGCCGGGACACGTGCTAATGATGGAGCTGGAGCAGGCCGGGATGAGCCTCGGAGCGCTGCTGGCAGGACGCCACCTCCGAGCGGAGTCACTGGGAGTTCAGCAACAAAGAGGAGCTGCATCGGCGGCGAAGTGCCACCTGACGTGGAGAAGATCACAGACTCCCAGGCGGCTGCGAGGTGACGGGCGGGGTTCGGCGGGAGTTCAACATCACTTCTGACTTCAGAGGGGGGAAAAAAAGCTGCACGAAGGTTCAGATCTCGATGCCGTAGCGGAAAAGCGAGAGGTGAGAGAAGCTCACGTTCACGCCAACCCTTCACATTATGCAACGACTAAACACCCTTCACATCCTCCACCAGTGCCGACTTTATCAGCTATTATCGACTCTCTCATCCATTTCGCAGACTGGGCTCGGTGGAAGACAGACAAAGAAACAAACATGACACACCTGCATAATAGCGTTGCAGGCAAGGCCGCACCAACCGAGACCAAGACATTCTCAAGACTAGAGAGCGTCGAGATCGAGACCATCTTCATCTTTTTTCAGTTCTAGTTTGCTTCTAAATGGAAACATACATTTGAATTCACCTCAATGCAGAAGGTGTTGTGTTTTCAGCAATGGGAGGACGCTGCACTGATTACGAGCGGCTAATGAGACATCTGGCACTGCTTTGCCACAATTAGCTTAGCTTCCAGATTTGGCTTAGCGCTTCGGTGGAGTGGCTCTCTTTGTCCGAGGCTCAGTAGGAGGTTGTTGCTCAGATGAAAGTGTAACACAATTAATGAGCCCCCCCCCCCTTTGGATTTTATATAGCAGACAAGGGGGTAGGTGGGGGGAGGGGGAGGGGTTCAGCACGGCAGCTGCACAACAGCGCAGACGCCGCCGCAGACGTGCCAAACATGTACGGTAACATTCACACTGGATCTGGGATGAGTCACCCAGGCAGCAGCAGCAGGCCCGACGCGGCGGGCGAGGGGGAGAGGGGGTGGGGGGAGAGGAGGGGTTGCCATGGCAACCCATCTATGTCAATTCCACTCCGCCAGCCTCCAGACTGAGGAAGCCCCGGCGCAGCATCCCCGCACCCGGTGCTCCTGCCTCAGCTCAGCGCCGGGGTTTCGGGCTGTGTTTGTGTTTCAAGGCGGCGGTGCGAGCGCGCGTGTGTGTATTTTTGTGTGTGTGTTTGGCGTGCGCTCACTGTGGCATGAGAGATGGTGAGCATGCCGCCCTTCACTGAGCACTGCCTCCGCTGCCACACCTTCCTCAGCCTGCAGAGACATAAAGAAGAAGGAGCGTTAGGAGGAGCGCTGCATGCTTTGAAATACAGTGCTTGAATATTTGTTCTGTAAGGACAAATTTAATCTTTTCTTTCTTCTGAACCTTTGGTCTCTATGGAGAACTCTGGATTTTATTTCTTATTATTTATTATACTCGTCCCGCAAGAATCACGTTGCTTTAGCTTGTTAGGTTGTTATATTTTTCTCTTTGATGACTTGTAAAAAAATATTCTGTCTCCTCCTCCGACCAATCACAACGCGCCATTTCAATTTTTTTTTTTTACACAGAAAGCAGTAAAGTGCGACGCATCCTCCGCAGCCTGATGGCTGAATCGGCGGCTCACCCGTCACTCTTCTTCAGGAGGTAGCCTTTCTTCTCGCAGCCAAACTCCTTGTTCCCCTGCAGCTGGTGCATGCTGTAGCCGCCCTGCTTGCTCTGCGAGTCCTGCACAGAGCCGCGAGCGCCGTTAAACGCCGACCAAATGGCCACTGACGGACATCATGATGCCACACGGACACAGACGCACAACAGCGACGACGACAACAAAAGAGAACTCCTCCTGTAGCATTAAATTAGGGGTTCTGCTCTCAAGAGGGGAGGGAATTGCTAAAAAAGAAAGAAAAGAGAAGGACACGGCATGCTGTGCAACACTCCTACAGGGCCAAACCCAGCTAGCGTCATGCAGAGCATGCTCCACGTGCACCGACACTTACTCTTCTAGACTTGATTCCAGACAAGCAGTGGGCAAAGAAGGGAGATAACAGTGGAGAGGTGTGAAAGATCTAGCGCAGGTGCACGGCTCCGTGAGTGTGAAAGACTCAAGTCGTGTGTGTACAGTCGGCCGGCCGGCCGGCCGGCCGCCAGCGCGACCGCAGCGGAGCCTCCGGTCCAATTTGGAGGCGACCGCGCACACAAGAGTGTCTCATGCAAGAGCGCCGGCAGTGAGTGTCAGAGTGCTGCGGCAGTTCTAGAGCGGTTCTCCACTGGGCAACCAGTGAGGCACAACACTGGTCACCAGCAGAAGGCTGCCACACACTGGCTACCAGCATGGTACAGCACTGGACACTCGCTCTGCAGTGGCCAGAGTGCCAGAGTGCCAGAGCGCCAGAGTGTCAGAGTGAGAGTGGGTGCGGGGGAATCTGGACGCCACCTGGACGGAGTTACTCAGGATGGAACAATGGCGCTGTTTTAACTGGATGAGTCCGAACGGGGGTAGTTTTTTGTTTTTTGTTTTTCATTTAGTTTTGGTAAAGTTTAATTATAGGCCGGGCGGTGTCTCGGCGTGGCCTCCCTACCTCCTTCTGGTCCAGCTGGAGGGAGGACTTGATGAGATCCCGCAAGGCGGTCAGCTGCTTCTTCTCCTCGTCCTGAGTTTGCTTGATCTGAGCAGAACATCAAGATTCATCAACATCAAGATTCATAACAACAAGTCGTCAAATTAGGACATTTCTGACTTCCTGGGCTGCAAAACAACGAACTTCATCAATGGTTTTGCGCCACATCTGCCTTTTCTCTCTTTCACAGTATCACTGTAGCAGTGAACATTGTGCAGCTTCAGGCATGAACTCGCTGCAGCAACTGCAAATAAGCCGATAGTGGTTGGCTATTACCGGGAAAAAAAAACATCTGCTTTAAATCAAAGGTCGTCTGATCACAGCAGAAGATGATCCGTGTACAAAATGACGCCATTTTTCCATCTTTTTAACATTTTTTTCACGAACAAGGTCATTTAGTCCCACTTAGAAACAATTTGCAGCTCCTTTCAAGTCATCCGCTGAACAAGGGAGGGATTACAGCAGGGCAAAGAAAAAAAAGACATCGACAAAGGAACGTTGTGAGCAACGTTTTGAGCCCCCTTCAAAGAGAAAAAACACAAGATGCATTTACATTGTAGAGGTCGGCCGCCAGCTTCTCTATGTACTGCTTCAGCTTATCGGCCGTCTTCAAGCCGTCCTGGAAGAAACTGCAGAGCAGAGACAGAAGAGCACAGGTTGAACACGGCCGGCATCAGAATGAATTAACATGGGGAGGCGACACTTTGGGAGAATTACTGCTTTTGCAAATGTCAGCCATTGCGCAACGGAGGCGGGGCGGACGGGAGAGGAATCGGCTCCCGGCCGGTGCTTCACGTGCAGCAGATTGGGCGGAGGCGCCCAGGACGTCCGGGAAGCCATTTGGGATCCGAACACGCCGGCCGCAAATCACCGACGTTGGCTCCTCTCCAGCCGCACCCTCCTCCCCTCCCGCTCTCCGCTAATAGCCTGCTCACTCCATCCACCTCCAGGCCTTCAACACTGGCTGCCTCCCTCAATGTGTAAACCAGGAGTTAGCAACCATAGCTGCTGAGTCATATGAAGGGCAACTAGTTTGCTAGCCTCTCCTGAAATTACACATTTTCTCAGTTAGCCTTTAGTTATATATGATTACTAATGACACTGATCTATGTGAAGACAATGACCACGTTAATGACTTCTCAGTAATTATCAACAATGACTGAACAAATTGGATTAAAAATTAATTTTAGATGCAGCTAAATGAGTTGTGCTATTTTTAGAGCAGGCTGCTCATGTGGTCTTTTACCCAGTGTTGGTGACCCCTGGTGAAAACTACAAGTGTCAAACTCTGACCAGCGGGCCAAATTTGGCTTAGCAGTGTAATTAAAACTAAACAATGAAAATAAAATAAAAAACTACGAAGTCTTGCGAACATAACTATCAGTTTCTGCGAGGCAGGACCACGGCCAAATACCTCCCAAGTGTAGTGGGACTGGGAGGGATTATTCGGGCGGCGACTTACTTGCACTGCGCGTGGTAATACTTGATCAGGTTCTGGAGGAGGTCCACTCCCTTCTTGGTCTTAATCTCGTTGACTTTGATCAGGTACTGCGGAGCAACGAGAGAAGGGCAGAGGTCAAGCGCGGAGAGGAGGAAGACGCGACGCCCGCTAAGCGTTTGAAGGGCTTTAATAGTCATAATCTCTCAGAGGTAAACACGTAAATACATAAATAAATAACTGAGGACGTCTGTGCTGTCAAGCCAAGGCTGTGAATTATGATAATCACGCCTGGGAACACAGACAAGGGGCACAGCGTTCGCCTCACACAGGGCACCAATAAACACAAGTTTGGCCTTGAGCTGAATAAAGTTTCAAAACGCACGATGACGAGCGTGATTTCGCAACATTTGTTTTTCTGCCTGCTCAGTCTGGCCGTCGCTGGACTCAAAAGCAAACCGCAAGTCCTCAGACTGCCACTCCCACCCCCTTCACCCCCTGCTGAAACAAACGAATCAAAGATAATCTGAGCTAATCCCGCTGCGTCCCAATCCACGGGGATTTGCCAGGAGTCGCGGCTGAAGAACCACTTTCAGCTGCTGCTGCTGCTGCAGCGGAATTTAATCTACGGCACAAAAGCTCTGACGTCGACTCACTGTCTCGCACCCCCCCCACGTGCGTGGATGCACGCATTGGCGGCGCACGCATGAGTGGAAAAACGCATGCGTGTGAACGTCGGTGCACGCAGGCGTGTGCCGACGTCCCCTTTTGTCTGCTGGCGAGGGCGACCGCCCGGTTGGAGATTATCCACATTTTGTCTGAACGCCGTGCGGCCGCCGCAACACATGCGCAACATTTTGGGCCCCTTTGTGTGTAAAAGAGCTGCATTGCCGCCCGCCGCCACCATCATGCACCTTGCTGAACGCTGCCGCTCTTCCTCGACTCCCTCCCTTTTCACCCAGGATGGCGTAGGATGGAAAGGGAGCAGAGAGAGCATCCTGGTCATTTTGGCGATTGGGTAACGCGGCGGCGAGAAGGAAAGGGAGGTGGGGGAAGGGGGAGCGGGGGAGGTGGGAGAGAAGGGAGAGGCCGCGTGAGAGTGGAGAGAAATGAGGTTAAATGGGAGGAACAGACGCAGATGCGCTGCAGCCACGACCACCACAAGGCGCCTCTGCAGTGTTTCGCTGCCGTCACGGCTGCGTCTGCATGTTTTCAGTTGACGCCGTTTGTCAGTGGAACAGTCATGATCAAATTTATGCAAGGTTAAATTAAAATCTTGAAACTATGACTTGATTGATCTTGTCAAGACGTCTCATTCATATAAAAGAAGTCTACAATCAAAATGAATCTATATTGTTCAAGATGAATTTTTCAGATTTTTCAGAAAGCAGAAAATTCGGATCATTTTCTGCTTTCAGAAACATTTTGAGTTGAACTAAAATCTGATCTGCCGCAAGTTCTCTCATTGGTTTATCTGGCACATCTGATCAAAACGCTGCTCAATATCCATGCAAAACAAACTGCTGATCTACTGGGGTTACCACTCACACACCCACACACACAACCATCTCCAGAGTTTACAGAGAAGGTTACATGTTCAGATACGCACGGGTATCGTCTACGGGAGTCATTAAAACAAGATAAAAAATATATTTCCGGCTCTCTGAATCCCCCACTTCTTTCCACCAGCTGGAGCTGCACATGTTTTGTTAGTTGAACGTTTAGGAATTCCTGCAAACAAAATTCTTTGTCATTTTAATTGAGCCCCGTGCGGTCGCCGACATTAAAACCACAGGCCTGAGTGCAGATGGACGGCAGAGAGGAGAGGAGAGGAGGAATGCAGCGGGTTCCTGTAGTGAATAATTCACATAGCCGAGAGATTATGTAATTCGAGTGAAAAGAAAAAAAAAATCCTAACAGGATAAAATATTGAACAACGCGTGGGCGCCGCCACCCACATCCAGAGAGGTTTTTTGGCAAAGTGGAGCAGAAGCTCCAACAGTTTGTTCTGATTCTCCCGGGCACAGCGAGAAGCTCGCGTTAGTTCTGCTCCTCAAATTCTCTTCAAACGTGCGACTCGGCCATTTATAATCGAGCTGTGAAACAACAGCGGCAGAAGACTAGGAACACTAGGAGGCAAACATTTGTGACTGTTAAAGTTTAAAGACAGAGTTGCTCGTGAATTAATGCAGGTGCAGACGACACGTGGAGCCGCACGAGCGTTTAAGCCACTCTGTAAATTATTCAAATCATCTTAGAGAGAGAGAGAGAGAGAGAGAGAGAGAGAGAGAGAGAGAGAGAGAGAGAGAGAGAGAGAGAGAGAGAGAGAGAGAGAGAGAGAATAAGAAGGCGAGCGGAGCCTAAAAACCTGGTTTAAATGCAGCAGCTGGAGGAGACTTTGCATACTGTGGGACTTTAATAAGCGGGTGGTGAAACCAAAAATACCGCTGCGCTGCGTGGGTGTTGCTACAGGTAGCAGGGAGAGGAGAGGAGCGGAAAGATAGATAGAGAGAAGAAAAGAGTGCGATCCAGGAAGATGAGTCTCTGTTTGAGGGTTGATCTGACATTCAAACTCCTGCAGGTTTCTCCCCGTCGACAGGGAGCAGTTTGGAGATGCTGCCGGCTGCACTGATGTCAATCTGTGAGGGTTTTCCCCACTTTTACAGAAACGGAAGGCAAATCTTTCGAGCTCGCGCCGAGAAATGTTGGTTCATCAGACGACAGCCCACCAGTTTCCCAAGCAAACTGCTGCAGTTGTAATTACACATGTATTGAGCGCATCGAGCGGCGGTACGGCGCAGTTGGTCTCCGCGAGCCAGCAGCAAACCAACCACAAAACGTTTTCCCTGGCTTCCTCGACCCACCTCGCACATCTGGAGCTGGAAGAGGCGTCGCTCCTTCTCCATCTCCTCGGCGATTTCAGCCCCCGTGATCTCGGTGCGGATCATTCCGTGCTGCTTGGCGTGCTCGCGCTTCTCCTTCTCGATCTTTGTACTGGAGAGAGAGAGATGGAAGAGGCCGCTGAGGCGACGCCAACAGTTTCCCTGCGCGTGATTGAACCGGTTGCGGTCCGGTGTCGGGTGCGATGCGAGGAACCAGGCGGTGCAAATACAGTCTTGCCAGTCTACTTACAACTTTGCCTCGTAGTCCTTCCAGGCCTTGTCAAAGGGCTTCTTTATGTCCTGCAGACACGAGAAGGTCGGCCAGAGGTCAGATATTTGGACGGTCGAACCGAGTGCCAGAAAATCCCACCCTCTGCTCTCAACTTATGCCCTGGGAGGACAGCAGGCAGGCCACGCCCCTCTTCATATACCCACCACCCCATCCCCCAACACACACCCACACACACACATCAAAAGGTTCATGACCCAGTTATCCGCCGCTGGCCTCAAGCACAACACAGAGGCTGTGTTTACTTCTGCCAGATTTACAGTGGGATCTCCCCCACACACACACACACACACACACACAGTGGGGTTGTTTTGGAGAGCATCTTACCCCTTTCACGCCTTTCAGGTCACCCTTCAGCAGCGAGTCCAGGGTGAAGATCACATTGTGGCTCAGACTCTGGAGCTGAAGGACGGACAAAGAATTCAAGGATTCAGGGAGATTTCAAGGAAACTTTATTGTCATACCGACAACACATTCACACATGCAGAGGTACGAAATTTCGTTCTCAGGCCCGGTCAAGCTAAGACAAGTCGATAAAGTATAAAATACAGAACTGTGAATTAGGAACCTTTTTACTTTGCGAAAAACTGTCATGGAAACGCAGCTAATGAGTAAATAATAACCATTGAGTGCAGCCATTTTTTTTTTTTTTTTTTAAAGAAAAATCAGATCCGTTCACACATTAATTATCCATGCAGCCATGGACTCAGGCTTTTGGCACCACTCCACTAGGTGGCAATAACGCCAGACACCTGAAGGGAGCAACGTGAGCGTGCCAGTTTGTTTCTCAGTGGGGGAAAACCCTAAACCAAGGTGAGCCATAAAGAGAGGGGGGAGGGAGGGAGGGAGGGAGGAGGGAGGGAGTGTGAGCGGCTGCAGCTCTAACGGCGAGGATCAGCGAGGTCGTTAACAGCCACGCTGAGCATTTAAGTCGGCGTCCAGCCACGTCCAGACAAGCACGGCAGCGGCGGCGGGCGGCGGTCACACGGAGGTAAACAACGCTTAATGGCCGCTAATGTGCTTCCTAAGCGCTGGGCTTGCATTTGGCCCACGTCAGGATCAATCCCGCGCTGGCCGGCCGCTCCGAGCAGCCGCGGTGCAGGGACACCAACACCGATTCTCCAAATAAAAAAAGGAGATAAAACGCTGACGGCACCGGGGGGGAAGATCGGCCTCGGGAAGCGGAACATTTCAGCCGACAGCAACATAAAGAGCGTCCGGGACAGGCGCAATTCATCAACACTCATTTGTAGTGCACGCACGCACAGCAGCAGACCTTAGGGGGAAAAGTGTTGACCATTTGAAAGAAAAAGAAAAAAAATAGAAATAATGCGTAAACTCAAAATGGAAAAGAGTCAAGAGGGACGATGAACTCGTGTTCCTGCAGCCGGAACGTAAAGCCGACAGGTTTTCTCCGGAGGTCTCCGGAGTGGACACACAAAGAAGGAAAAAATGTCTGGCGGTGCAGCCAAAGATATATTTATAGAGCGTAATCTCGCTTTCAGCCAAACAGGAAGTGACGGGGAAAGAGGTGGAATAATAGAAACAAAACAGCCACTGGGACGGAAACACAGCGGGAGGAAATCCAGGGGAGATAAGAGGAGGAAAAGGTTTTAGGAAGAGGTGCCGTCTGTCTGTCTGTCTGTCTGTCTGTCTGTCTGTCAGGCTGCAGGACACTTTGGACTACGGGGCTGCATGGTTACTATTGCATCAGTGTCACCCTCAGCTCCTCCCGTCAAGACACCGCCAACCACTCGGCCGACTCGTAATCCTCATCTTACCTTTAAAGCCAAATCCTAAACCACTTACACACGAGTGCAGACAGGAAACACTGTAACCCCGCCCAACCCACCCTCCCACTGAGTCCGTCCCGGGTCGTGAACTCCTCACCAGGTTCTTCAGCAGGGCCGACAGCTCCTTGGTGAGCGAGGAGAACTTGACGAAGGCCGTGCCCAGGTCGGGGTTGTCGCGGCTGATGAAGTTGCTGCCAAACTTGTCCAGAGCCTGAGCGAAGTTCTCCTCATTCTGGACGTGGTCTGTGTGGAGGAGGGAGACAAATTACCCATTAATTCATGAATTGATAGTTGATTGACCTTATCGGTCCATTAACGATTAATTGATGAGTGGCAATTGTTCCTGAGAACCTAAATTTCACAATGAAAAATGTGTAGGGAACACAATAATTAACCCTTAAATAATGTTGAGGGTCCATTTTGACCCATTTTTACACTAGAGAAAAGTAAAAACACCCTGAACATTTCATACTGATATGAAGCAGCTGAAAAAAAAAAATTAAGTCTGTACATTTAACATGCAAGATGAACCTTTTCTGAACGTTTCACTGCACAATTACAGACAGGCTTTTCTCCATCGTGTCTCTTCCAGCTCTGTGATTGCCCCCCCCACCCCACCCCCCCCCACACCCACCCAAAGTGACGTCAGACTGCGTCTCTCTAAAAGCCGAGCTGCTTTTTACTTTGTCAACCGGCTGCGTTTCCATTTTGTGTGTGTGAGTCCATGCATGTGTGTGTGTGCGTGTGCCTGTGTGTCCCTGCCACCACTTGTACTGCTGCAGCCAAAACAGAGCGTCCTCTGAACGCAGCCTCGGGGAGGGGGGGGTCCAGCCAGATAAAAGCCCAGGCAAAGTCTCTGCTTGTCCCTTCCGTCTGCTCCAAAACAATCATTAGCGACTTTCGGTCTGGAGCCGCCGAGCGAGCAATCTTTTCATCCCGACAGTGAAATAGTGAAGTGATCCCTGCTATGAAGAGTCGCTTCCGTCCGACGCCCAGACGCTGAAATCACGGCCGCGTGACGTCGACTCGTGACTGATTGGCAGCGTCGTGCTGCAGCTGCAGCTGCTGCTGCTGCTGCTGCTGCTGCTGGTGAAAGGAGCGATTTATCTGGACGTCAGAGCCGCACGTCCGTCCCCCAGGTTGAAGGAAGAGAGAGAGAAGGAAAGGAGACGGACAGGAAGTGGCTCCGCCGGTGTTGCCTTAATGCGAGGAGGAATGCCGGGAGCGTCTCCGGGTCAGAGAAGCGCCCTGGAGAGCTCAACCATCCAGCAGCTAAAACCTATTTCAACCTTTTCATTGCTGATAAAACCGTCTTTCTGTTGAATGAACGAGTTTCTCGCTTCCCCTCTCGCTAGTTTGGCCGTTTCCCCATACAAAGGAAGTCAAAAACATTCGGGCCCTTTAACGAAATTAGGAACAATTCTCTGACTCTGTTTTAGATTTGCACCAACAGCCATCTCATTTACATTCATTTATCTAATATCCTGCTGGAACATTTGATTCCCTTTTCTCACCGGGAGCAGCACCCAGCTGTGGGGAACAAAAGAGGACTAGGGCCACAAGATGAGAAAAAAATACTACAGAAAGGAGGTTTTTATTTAGGTTTCCATTTTGAGCTTTAAGTTGAAATTTTGTGAATAAAGTCAAAATTTTGTGGAAAGCAATCGACATAAAAAAGACAAAATTTCATGAATAAAGTCGACGCAGATAAAGTGGAAATTTGGCGTGTATACTGGATGGATGGTGGATTAACCCAGTTACCCACAGGTAAAAGTAACCTGCTGAAAACAGGTGTATCCCACAAGGTTCACTTCTATCTTAATGTTTTTTCTGTTCTTGTGGCCCTAATCCTCTTCCGTAGTGACCAAACTGAAACACTTGTCTCAGTAGACATAAAAAAGAAAGCAGGAGGACTGATGATGCAGCAGCCGTGGAGTGGTGACACTCTGTGTGTGTTCCCCGGGTCTTTATGTTGTTAACACATCCATCACCTTGAAGCACTTCTAGGCCGGGTGAAATGAGAGCTGGGCAGCCTCACCTTGTCCTGAATTGTAAATGGCCTTCACGGATTTCTTCACCTTCTGCAGGGAGGTCCGGTCCTGGTCCAACGCCTGGGAAAAGAGGAAGAAAACAACTTTTATAGAGCCGTCAACGCACACGATGAAAACAACACAAAAAGAGGGATTTTTTTTTATTAGATTTTTTTTCACAATAACCTCGTGAAATAAAAAATAAAACAAAAACCTGAAGCCAACTTCAATAACTGGCAGCATAAGGCCGGGGATGTTTGCTTAGGGGTTCAAAGCGTGCATACTTCACATAGCTAATGCAGACATGGGCTGACGATAAAGAGCCTGACCTGAATGTGGCATAAATCATTATCTCAGCCCTGCTGACTGCCGGAGCAAAGCCTTTGTCCTCTGGAACAGGCAAAACGCACAGGCGCCGGGTCTATGCTCGCAGTTTAAGTGCATCTAATAGGGCCATTATTCATCACAAAACATTTAAATGCTAAAAAAAAAATCGAAAACTAAAAATAAAGACTTTGTGTAGTGAGTTATTAATCCTCATCTTCCTGCAGTTTTACAGATGAATGCCCCGACTTCAGGCCTGGGGGAGTTAAAATAATGGCCAATACAAATGAGCGACTCCTCACAGAATCTGATAAACTGTAGCACTCGAGGTTTTCTCATTTAAAGCACAGCCACATTAGGAGCAGAATCACCGCCAAATCCAACCAAGGCCCCTTTGACCTCTGAACCGAATCTTTCAAACCGATTCCTGAAAGAGGAGAAAGAAGAAGAAGAAAAAAAAAAACATCCTCGAACCAGGAAAATTCATCAGCATAAACATCTCTGGCTTACTGGAGACTCCTGCAGCTCGCTGCCTGCCAGAGAAACCACAGAATCAATCTGGGGTTACCGCGCATCATTCAAACATGTGTTACAGGCAGCCTGCTGGAAGATTTAGGTTCCATTCCAAAAGATTCATGTCTGACTTTAAACTCCTTTACAGCCACGATGTCATCTTGAGCCTGCGCCGCTGTTTGGGAATCAGTCGCCCCCCCGCCTTGCTTCATCTGTAATACTTCCAGTTCTCAATGTTTTATAAAACTATACATTCTTATGGTCTATTTTTGTAAAACTCCACACTTGGGATGTTAACAATTAATCGATTACCGATTAATTGTCAATTAAGAATTTAATCGATGAAATAAATATTAGTTGCAATTAATTGAAAACGTTTTCCATGGGTAGTTAATGTCATTTTAACAGTGTAGTGGCAGGAAACAATGCAGGCTCTCAGAAAAAAAATTGGCGCTTATCAATTAATCGTTAATGGATCGATAAGGTCAATTCAATTCTAATTTGCATCCCTCCTCCACACTTCATTTATTTGAACAGCTCCAAACACGACAACAAAGCACCTGAGCAGAACTGGAACCAGAACTCTGTCACGCCCCGCTTGTAATAGATCATGAACGGGGCAAAAAGCAACACCGTGCCAAGGTCGCTGGGTTAACAGCACACACAGGCACACACAGACGGCTAATTAAATTTCACAGGATAATGAAGCCGTCCTCGGCCACTGGTACATGGCTCTTCCCTAATTACGGCCTGTCGCTGCGGACTCTGCCCCGTCCTGTCCTGTCCTGTCCTGCCCTGCCCTGCGAGGGCCCTTTGATCCCACTGCCATGCATGGACAGACCCTTCCCTCCACAATGCCTGGGGAAGAAAAACTCGAGGTTCCGTTATCTCCAACCAACGTTCCCTCCGTGATGAAAGTCACTGGGAGCACGTGGGAGTCGCTCTCATAACTCTGTCGGCTGTGTTTACCCTGTAATCCCGGCTCCTCTGATCAACAACAGGCCTCGCTGCGGGAACACCAGGCAGAGTTGAGGGTTATTACTCGGATCGCTATTATCAGCATCATCATCGTCATCATCGTCATCATCATCATCAGCCCACGTCGGAGCGCAGAGAGTCGCAGGGTTACAACTCCAGCCGTTGCTTTGTTGATGAATGGAGCAACTTTCGACATTATAGCGGATGTTTGGACCGCGCTTCCATTTTCACTTGGCTGATATTCGCAGGGCTCTTCCGCTGCGTCCGTGAGTTAAATCTGCGTTTATCATCCGCGATTATATCGGAAGGTCGTCTGGCGCGCTGATTAGGACGGAGGGAGGACGAGGGAAAAAAAAGAGGGTGGGGGGGGGTTGGGTGAGTGAGGCGGATTGACTTTTGCGGTCCTCATATTGGGAACAGCTGGCACGACACCCAGGGGGTGCGGGAGGGTGGAGGGTGGAGGGTGGGGGCGGGGCGGTCCACCCATAATCCACTCTGTATGTGTCGGCGATCACATGTTCAGCTGCGAGACGAGCAGAGTCAGCTGTGGCTCTGAGGTTGAGGAGAAGCCCAACGAGCAACTGCAAAGGAAATTTTGCGATTCTGCGAGACGCAGATGAGAAAAACGCCACAACTGAATGAGGGAACGCCGACCGACTTGAGGCTTTCGGGTGGGCGGAGCAAACAAACAAGAAAAATAAAGTTAAGGGCCAAAGTGAGCGTGTCGTTCTTTGGTCAGTGCAGCTGCTGCCGCTGAACGTCAGCTGGGGCTGATTGCAGGGGGCGGGGCCACAGGTGTGTTGATTATCTGATTGAGGGCAGGTGTGGTCATGGCAGCCTGAGGGTCTGAACCAAAACTTCCAATGCGAATGAATTTAGGAGGAATTTAATTGAAACACAAAAGATGATGGATTTTTTTTGTTTTGTTATCGCCACAACAAAATAAACATCAGGAAATAAAGTGGAAAAATTCCTCCACTTCTGGTCAAGATGTCTTGAAGATTACAGACGTGACCAAGGGGAAACAACTTCAATTATCCCCCACCCCCCCCCCCCGACACCAGTGTGTGTCATTTCTCACAATTTACAGCTTGTCAAAGACTCAGCGACGTCTCAACAGGTCACACAACAGTGCAACAACAACACACAACAATGCAGCTACTGAAAGGGAAGGACCCCCTATATGCCCCACACTACACACACACACACACACACACACACACTCAGTGGTGGTGCCCAGCAGGTCGCAGCCTGGGACGAGGCTAATTGCTGGATGAAGTGAGTGGAGGTCGTCCGGCTGGACTCGCCGCTTCCTTCCTGCCCGAGGCCTTATCCCGCCGCTGCAGCAGCCCGGCCGCTTCCCCTGCAGCCGTCCTCTGACAGGAAGCAGGAAGTGGCCGGGCTTGTCGGTGTCCTGCCACCCCTCCATCCCCCACCACCGGAGGGCGAGGGGGTCGGCGGCACTCGGCCTAATGACACCAAATGCTCTCCGCTGACAGCTGAGGGATGAACTCTCCTCGCTGGGAGTGTTTTTCTTTCACCTCTCTCCCTCCCTCCTCCTCCTCCCTTCCCTTTTTCCCCCTAGTTTGGCTCCCTGAACTCCTCGAATCTCTCCCTCCTCCTCCTCCTCCTCCTCCAGCCCCTAAGACTCCGCAGGTGAGCAGCCAGGGAGGTGCAAAAGTTAGAAATAAGATTGCAGAGGAGTTCAGCAGTATTAGTTTCTCCCTCGTATTTTCCTGTTCCCTACCTCCCTCTGATTCCCTCAACTTCTACCTGTTACTCACTCACTAAGTACTGAGGGAAATTAAAAGTGTATAGCCACAATTACAGTTGCTTTTAAAATAGGCTCAATTTTCTAGGGGGTTGCCCTCATATTATTTGTTCGTGGCGACCAGGCCGGGACAACAACTGAGCCAGTGTGGCCCAGACCAGGCCGGGACATCCCAGAATTGCTAATATGCTGATTTCACTGCCCTCCTCCCCACCAAGAAGAAAACAGGAAAGGGCACCGCTATCAAAGGGCTTCCTCAGAGGCAGGACGCGACGCTGAAAACATCTGCAGCAGCACTTTAAGACTCAAAGTTACCAAGAGGAGCAGCAGCAGCACTTTTGAATGTTTTTTCTCTTCTTTTTTTAATTCCTCACCCCGAACCACGTTGCGCTATTTATGTTTTGCCTATTCCACATTTGTAATTACACGGAGGAAAAAAGCCGCTGCGAGAAACTCAAGTACACACACGCACGCACCCCACACACACACACACACACACACACACACACACAGTGTGTGTGTGTGTGTTTACGGCACCTCGCAGACGTAAAGTTTGTCCACGCAGCGTCGGTGCCTGTTTGGGTTCCGACTGCGTGTTGAGTCTATGTGGCATGAGTCAAGCAGGAAGGGCGGGGAGCCGTTTTCATTGGCAGGAAACAAATGCACATCCCTTTCTCCGGGCCGGCAGCCGGAGAGGCCTTCAGCTCTCGGAGAGAGGAATTGGGAGGGAAAAATGGGAGGATGCAGCAGTTTCCAAAAGGCGGCTGAACTGCGCCGGCATATTTTTCACACAGACACGCTCGTGCGCGCACTTGTTCTGACGTGGAGTGAGTGCAGAAAGCCAGACACAACAATAACTAGGAGATTGATGGAACGTTGTACCAGTGATGGAGCAGCAGGATGTGGCCTTTTGATGGATGGGCGGTGGAGATTTTTGCCTCTTTTGCCTTTTACAAAACCAGGAGTCAGTTACATTTTTGCAGCCTGCTCTCAATTCCTACTAGGAAACCTTGCCTGGCCTTGCTTAGATCAGCGTTTCTCAACTGATGGGTCGCGACCCACTTTTGGGTCGTGGAGTTGTTTGATTGGGTTGTGGCTTCATGGGTAGTTTCCCTCTAAAATACATATATTTAGAGAGAAAATGTTGGGCATTTATTTTTGCAGGACACGCAAATCAATTCAATAATTTCAACGATTTATTTACGAGACGTGACAGAAAGTGGGCTAGCGCTTTTATGTTTGTGGAATAAATTTGGATCGCAACTTCATGATAAGGGAACAAAATGTGGGTCATGAGACTCTCCTAGTTGAGAACCACTGGCTGATACACGACCAGTCAGAAGTTTGGACGCACCTCCTCATGCCATTTTTCTTTATCTTTACAACTTTCTACACTGCAGTTAGACACTGAAGACATCAAATATATGAGCAAGATATATGTAATCAAAGAATGTGTGTTCATATGTAGTTTTGATGCCTTCAGTGAGAACCAACTTTTTCTTTTTTTTCTTTTTTTAATGACACGCTGCTGAACACGCAGCCTGTTATCAGCTCTAATGATCTTGGCAGTGGGTCGACCTGCCGGTGTTATCAGCCTCCGAGGGAAGTCGACAGAGGTCAGAGCGGACTCCATTAGTCCAGATGCTGCAGACAGCCAGCGCAGGAAGTGACACGCGTGCATGCATGCAACGCGCAGCGGCAGCAGCAGCAGCAGCAGCAGCAGCAGCAGCAGCAGTAGCAGCAGCAGCAGCGGCTTCACTTTCACACATTACTTCGCGGCTTCTGGCTGTTGCGCTGCGGCCGCGTGTTTGCACAAAATCGCACCCACGCAGCGCCGTCTTGTTCGCGCCTCGCAGTCAGGTGCGTGTGGGGCCAAAACCCGGGTTTGTGCAACGTTCATCAGTCCGCCGAGGAGAATAGCTGGAGCGGCGCTCCAGTCAACAAGCCCAGCTCAGCAGCTTTGTCAAACAGTGACCGAAACCACGATTTAATAGGTCAACATCACATAGTTTCACTGTTGTCACGTCGTTTATTCATTTTTTTCAAAACACGGTTTAAGCAAACACTTCCAGGGCCGGCCGCTGGCAGAGGAGCGGGACTTTGAGCCAACGGGGCTGAGCGCGGGTCGATCAAACACGGGCTAAAATAAACTACTACACGCTGTTATCGTTCACTTATCGCTGATCTTCAGATAAGCCCCCTGCCGGCTTCGCTTCCTCGCAAAAAAAAAAAACACCCCCGACAGCCGCCCCCGTCGTAATCTTTATGGCACGCCGCGGAAGAATGTGTCCCCCCCCCTCCCCCCCCCCCCCGCTCCACCACCACCAACTTCTTGTGATAAGCGAGTCACCGACGCTCCTTCCACTCACGAGTCCTTGGCCAAAGTCGCAGGCCGAGCGCGGAGCTTTACAACATTCCTTGGAGTTTTTTTCCCCCGTCTCTCTCCGCTGCAGACGAGCTAGTCTCAAATTTCACACTTTATGGGACTCTGCCGGGTGACAGGGCAGCTATTCCAAAACCACAGGTGTATCCACTCCCACGCACACACACACACACACACACACACACCATTTGGATGTTCAACACTGATCTGAGCAACTGGGGGAGACAGACTTCGACTGTTGCGCAAAAACAAAAGGCTTCGTCCTCGCTGGGCAGGCGCCTTTCCATGTGGGGTTCTGCTGAAGGCTGCCGTCCGACAAGAAACAGGCATCCAGAGAAAAAAAAGGATGTAAACAACTTGTCAGCTCATGTGTCAGGAAGCCTCAGCTGTGCCAGGAGAAGGTAGCATTGAAAGCCCGGCTCGGTTGTCCGCACGCACAAAGACACTGATCCCATCCAAGGCCAGAGCGCTGCCGGAGCTGGAGAGCAGACAGAGACGTTGGCCGCTGCCGGTTAGCCCTCAGGGCCGAGGCAGAGACGGCCAGTCCTCACTAGCTAGAGTTGTTCGCAAAATAAAAGCGATATGTCGAAAATTTCAACAAAGTACAAGTGCGAATTGCAAAGATCTCACAGCGAACTCCGGAAATCAATGTACAATTTCAATACGGACGCAGCCCGGTGGCCAGTTTGTGTCCTGCGGCCGTCGAAGCCGCTGAAAAACAGGCCAGTTGCAGATAGATTTAGAATGTGAGACAGGAGGGAATTACGGATTTCAGAGAGAGCGAGAGAGAGAGAGAGAGAGAGAGAGAGAGAGAGAGAGAGAGAGAGAGAGAGAGAGAGAGAGAGAAGTGGTCTGAATGCATCGCACACAGCAAAGATTAAAATGTGTGTTGATGCTCAGGGAATTGAATTCTGCAGATACGTGTGAGGAGGACGGCTTCACACAGATGTGAGCACTGACCCACTCGCTCCTGTGTGTGTGTGTGTGTGTGTGTGTGTGTGTGTGTGTGTGTGTGTGTGTGTAGGGGGGATCAGACTCTGGGTCGGGGGGCTAATCCGCTGCCGGCTAATAGCCCTTGATGATCTACGCGGTGCAGCTGCGGCGGCGGCGGCGGCGGAGGGAAGGTAGGCCAACAGCTGCGGCCCCTCCGTCCGTCTCATCATCACATTTCAGCCAACAGGCGGCAAAACAAGGCCGCAAAACAATCCATGACGCCGAGTCCCGACTCCCACTGCGGCAGCCGAGCCGAGTGGGAGGTGCTTAGGGGGGCGGGGGTCCTCGAGGAGGAGGAGGAGGAGGGGGAGGAGGAGGATGCTCTTTCATTGAATGCAAATCTGCCAGCCATCTGCATTCCAGCACAGCTTCCCTGACTGGCGCTCACATCTCCTGCGCACTTGAAGGCCACGCCTTTTGACCGACCGCTAGCTCGGACAGAGCGATTCCCGACAGCAATGGACAAGCGGGGGATCGAGATCCTTCAAAAGTGGTCTGGAGTCCGAGACCAGTCTGGAGTAACACCAGAGATGGAAACAAGACATCAGCCCATGAATGATTGAAGCGGACTGTGGCGCTGAGCGGCTCGGACAGCCGGCGCTCCTTTTGTTATGCAAAAAGAAAACTTGTCTGCTTTGAATTATTCATCGATCTGGCTTCACTTCCGGGCTGGACAGCAACTTCAAGGCCGCCGATCACACGCCGGCATTTGAGGAGAGCGCAACCAAACAGCAAATGAACGGACGGGGGGGGGGGAACACGCTCCCAAAATCCAAAGCGCACAAGCGGCTCTCTGTTGCTCCGGTGGATGGCGCGTGCGACGGCAAAAAGTGGGGCGTCACATGACTGCGTGTCATCTGCGCTCTCTGGTGACCGTCTCTCACTTTTTTCACGCTCTCATTTTTTTAGGGCCGGCAGGGGTGAGGGTGGGGTTGGGGTGGGGGAGCGACAGTGCTGGTTTTTATCAAAGGCAAACAGAAAGTCTTCAGTGTCCCAGGACGCTTTCACAAAGACACACACAGCATGTTGTTGTGTCCTCGCCGGGTTCCTGCGGCACGTGGTGACTTTCTGCTTCCAGCCCTTTAGAGAAGACGGTGTATCTGTGTGTATGCCTGCGTGCGTGTGTGTGTGTGTGTGAGAGAGGGGTAATTGAGGTTGGTTCCCATTGGTCACGTCTGTGACCTTTTTCTTCATTCTTCAAGACATCTTGTGGATGGGGTTTTTCTGTTTTATTTCCTGGTTTCCTGTTTTTTTTGGTTTTTTTGGTGGCGACTCTCACTGCGTTTACATGACCCCTAGAATTGCACAAAACCTAAATACTGCAAGAAAAAACAGGTCATGGAAACACCTTAGAACAACCTCTCAAATATGGCTGAAAGGTTTTGACGCTCTGGTGAGGTGGTTTTTCAGATGTATCCATCTAGAGGTATATGGCAAAAGTGTCATGGAAACACTGGTTTTGCATTTACACGTCAGCGGACGTGACATACGGGGTCACGTGACCAGTTCACTTCAAGGGAACTGGTCAAGGAAAACGCAAAATGTTTTGTGCCTTCATCCTCCTCAAAGTGGGGTCGAGATTTTCACCAAAATTACGGCTTATCTCGCTTTTATATTTTGCAAAAAATGCTACGGTCGCCTTTGGTGGTTCAATCAAATTCCTCCCAAATTCATTTGTGTTTGTGGGTTTTGGCCTCGTTCACGACGATCAGACCCTCAGGCCATCGCGACCACACCTGCTCTTGCTCACCTAATCAGCACACCTGCGGCCCCGCCCGTGTGTGTGCGATCCCATTCTTTTTGACCACGAGCCGCAAAAACCTCTGAACACAACTTTTGTATTTTCTTTTTTCATCTGACCCCGGAACCTCGGAACGGTGATGCAGATTTTTTTTCTCGACGTGGGCTGGTGGAAACGCTGCGTCTGTTCCCTGGCAACGGTCATGGGATCTTTTGCAATCTCAGAGAACAGCGGCGATGACTCCGGGCGATGACTCCCCACAGAAATACGCAGCGGTTCCCAACAAAACTATTTATGTATTTGTTAAAGAAAAAGCTGTCCGATCGGGAGGCCGAGGGCGTGGTTGGGGGCCTGAGAGGCGAGCAGTTAGAAAGGAGGAAGGATGCGTCGGGGCCTGAGCCTACTGGGTCAAAGCTCCCGCTTACGCTTGAATAGCGCCACTGTGAAAAGTCAACATTTTTCTGTCCCGGCCCATGTGATGTGGACAGAGAGGCGCGCTCAAAGGAATGCCGATGCGGCAAGGCTTTTTCCTTGCAGAGACGGCTCTCCGAAAGAGAGGGAGGGAGGGAGAGAGACAGAGACAATGTCCGGCCCCGTGGGGGGAATGACGGCTTGTTCTAACCTTTCGCGGGGAAAAAAAACGACACAAAAAAAAACAAAAGAAAACACACAAAACAGGCGGCTCTTCGTGGAATAACCTCTGACATTTCGCGTCAAGCGGATGTCACGTTTGCTGCTGCGGGCAACAACACAATCGCCTCGGTGGAGACGACTTCTCACACAAACACACAACATTCAAGTTGTCATTTTGGAACCTCTTCGCGCTTTTTTGCAAGGCAGAATTTGTCGTCATCGGTGGTGTCAAACTCAAAACACAACGGCGCCAACATTTTTTATGATTCAAATTTGGACAGTGACCCTTTTCCACAAAGTCATAATATTATCCTTCAATGAACGTCCTGTCCTGATTGACGCGCCAAAATAGCAGCAGAGCATTCTGGGATTTGAAGTATCAGCGGTACATGTGCTGTGTAATACCGCGGGCCACCTCCAGTAGTGATTTAATGTTGCCTCGAGGGCCAAATATAATGACACCAGAGCTTGACACCGACAATCCACGTTTTCTCTGCAGAGCGGTGCTGGTTAATAACTCACTTACTCGCTTACAACACACTGTAGCACTGCACTTCCCGAAAACAGTCAATCAGCCCACAATTCAGTTGGGCTGTAGTACAAAAAACCCATATGAGGAACTATACTATTTCATAAAGCTTATTATGAAATATGCACATCATAGTTCATAAATCTGCCCGCAGTGTCATTAAATTTGGCCTGCGAGGCAATACTAGAGCTGGCCCACCAGTCTAAAACAGCACATGTAATAATACTACCAATCCCAGAATGCTCTGACTTTGCTTGATGATCTTGATCTATTGACCACTTTCTCTTGCGCATCACGCCGGACCATCAAGCAAAGGAACCACAAGAGGATGGAAAATTTCTTTAAAATTTCACTCTTTCAAACTTTCGTTGAACAACCTTTTTTTTTTTTTACGAGACCTTTTTACGCAACCACCCTGAACTTCGAGAATACGGGTGAACGGCACATCAGCAGCCCTCTGCGCCCACACATGACACCCACAGAGATGTAAAAATAAAGTCAACAAACAACACAATGATGGCGCCTCGGTCCCATGGTGGCGCAAAAAAAAAAAATAACCACACACACACACACACACACGAAGCGGATGCTGACCTACCGCCCACACACACACACAGACACAATGGCATCATCTCCTGTGTCTTAACACTCACAAGAGGGGAGAAAGAGGTTATTTCGAGGCTTCTGCTCTGAAACTAGTTTATTGTTCCCGTCCGGGAGTAAACAGCGAGCTCTGCTGTGGCGACCGCAGGTGAAAAGTTGCAGGACGGAGGCTGTTGAGTCATGAAAAACTCGGAGCGTTTATGTAACAGAGGAGAAAAGGAGGGGAAAAAATCCATTAGTTTGTAAGCCCGAGTAAAACTAAACAAGACAGAACGTAGAAAAGATATAGAC
Organism: Thamnaconus septentrionalis; assembly: GCA_009823395.1. Lineage (NCBI taxonomy): Eukaryota > Metazoa > Chordata > Actinopteri > Tetraodontiformes > Monacanthidae > Thamnaconus > Thamnaconus septentrionalis. Next base: position 4,962,671 of record CM020520.1, read on the forward strand.
TGAAATGGTACGAGTTCTCAAATTTGGCCTCCAGACAACGCAGCGCAACTGGACCCAAACTGGGCTGCCGCGACAAGCGAGTGGAACACGCTAAGTGGGTGAGCCGCTAGCCAGACAATGAAAGGAGAACAACGAGGTTAGAGACAGCAATCAATCTGGCGCAATTGGGTTTTTTCTGCTCCGTGTTTAAAAACCACAACGGTAACAGATAACCAGGAAGTGAAGGTCTGGTCCAGCGATGGGGGGAACTTTTTGATTGGTGGGAAAAAAAACTGTTTCCATGACACTTTTGCGATATACCTCTATATCAATACGTCTGAAAAACCACCTCATGAGAGCATCAAAACCTTTCAGCCATTAGTGAGAGGTTTTTCCAAGTTTAGGCGTTTGCATTACCAGTGTTTTTATTGCAATATTTAGGTTTTGCAAAATGCAGCGAGTGCTGTCGATGAAAGGCGACTCAACTCGACTGTGTGTTTTAACACAGCGGTTAAGATGCCATGACAGCTTCTTCTCCACCCCCTCCTCCTCCTTCACACGCCACCTGATGACTCTGAGTGAAATAACCCTGGGTGGGTCGGATGGATGGATCGCCACTCCCCTCACGTTACAGCGTGAATTATTCACGCCCAGCCCTCTGCATTATTTACTCGCGTCGACGTAGCAAGAAAAAAAGTAGTCGAGGATCGAGGAACCGGCAGAAATCCGAGACGTTTTAAAGGGGGGGGGAGGGGGCAGTTTTAAATTCTGTTTTGGGTGGAGGTGGGGGTGGGATGGGGTGGTGGGAGGGAGGGTGGGGGGGTGATGCAATGCAAGTGAGTTCTTGTCTATGTCAGGGAGGCTTCAACAGGGCAGGAACTCAGCTGCTGTCTGGTGGGTGTTTCCCCAGAGGACATCGCAGAGATACACGCACGCACGCACACACACACACACACACACACACACACACACACACACACACACACACACACACAACACACACACACACACACACACACACTGGTGAAAAGAAAGAAAGAAAGAAAGAAAGAAAGAAAGAAGGGGGAAAAAAAACTCTAGGAGCTACTGAAGGCCCAGCGCACATGGCGGGCCCTTTTCCGACAGATGTTTTTCGTTTGTGCTCTCTCTCTCTCTATCTCTCTCTCTCTCCCTCGCTCTCTCTCTCTCCTCGGGTTGGGGGGCGTTGCAGAGCCAGGGAGGTGATTCATGATGTGAGCCTTCTCCTTGTTACAGTTCGCCAGACGCAAAATTCTGCTCCGGGTTCGAGAGTAAACGCGGCCCTGATTCTGTTTGGAGGCAGATCTATTGTCATCTGGCGGGACGGCTATTGGAGGTTCCTTCTAAATCAGGCATGGGCAAACTACGGCCCGCGGGCCACACGCGGCCCGTTGAGCTTTTGAATCCGGTCCGCCGAACTTGAAGAAATGATATGATACGATTGCTTCGGTTCATTTTCAATTGACAGTAAAGCCCGTTCTGCATATCCCATGATATATTTTTTGGGTCACCAAAACACTCCATCCATCTGCTGCTGCTCCGGCCCCCTCTGTTAAATTTTAGAACTCCTCATGGGCCCACTAAGTCAAAGGGTTTGCCCACCCCTGCTCTAAACCCTAAAATATAAACCCGGCAGCGTTTCCAGTCTGGCTGATTCTTATGTTTTGCGTCTAATCTTGGAGCTGCTCTTTGAGTTCCACAACAACCCTCAGTTAGCCGCTGCAAGGCAGTGCAATTGAGGAGTGCAGGATGGAGCTTGATGCTTTAATGACTGAAGAGACTTGTTGCTGGGAGCCGTTCAGCGCGTCCTGGTCCAGGGTGGCAATTCAGGCCGAGGTCTTGGACCTCGGCGAAAGGTGTGCAACGCTCGCCAACCTGGTTCGATGGCCCCATTTAATCATAGCGGGAGGGACGCTTGGAGGAAGGCAGCAGCAGTGGGGGCGGACACACACACACACACACACACACACTAGCCCACCTGCCTGGCCTGATTACACTCCCAGCCGAGTGATCGAAGGTGACGTGCCCTCACACAGGCCCACTTTGGGTGTGTGTACGTGCCGTGTTACACCATGAAAAAAAAAAAAAAAAAAAAAAACCCAGGCTTGATCTCCATGATAATCCTGATGCAGATCTGACGAGAGACTCTCCCTTCACTCACTCACTGTCTCACACTTGCATGTCGACAGCTCAGGCTCGGGCCCTGGCTCACTCGCTCGCTCGCTCTTCTCCAGAGCTGCGCGTTATGTAACAGCCAACGCAAGAGAGCTGCAGGCCTGAGTGCACTGCACATCCTCCTGCACAGCCCACACTCTTCCAAAGACATCCACCACCCCCTCCATTATTATCACTCCTGCGGATCTGCTTAGAGTGCACACACACAAACACAAACACGGACCGTCAGCAGCAGCAAGCAGGAGAATAAAAGCACAAACACAGTGTGCAGTGGCAGATGATGATGTAGCCTGGGAGCAGGATTCTGATCAACAGGTGCAATTATTTTTTTTTATTTAATTACTTGGCCTTGGAATGAATCATAATTATTTTATTATTTTTTTTGCACTATCATAAAAATGTTGACAACCAATTGCATTTAGTGTAACTGCCTGAGGCTTTATATATTTAATTCAACCAGATGTGATACACACACCTACGTTTCGTTGTATATACACATATGCATTTAGCTGTTTATGCACACACACACACACACACACACACACACACACACACACACACACACACGCAATCCAATGCAACCATCCATCCACCCATCCATCCATCAGGGCCTGGCACCGTGGCCTTACCTCCTCCAGCACACTGACTGTGTTCCTGCAGCTCTGCAGTCGGGTGGTGAAGCTGGACGTGGTGGGGGAATTGTAATCCTCTGTCGTCTCCGAGAGAAACTCGGACACCGATATTTGATCCGGCATCCTTTGACCGGGGACGAGGGGGTGAATGCTCAGAAAGACAAAACCATGTACGATTAAAAAGAAAAAAGAAAAAAGAAAAAAGAAAAGAAATGAAAGCAAATGAAAGGAGGGGGAGAGTCCTGGGCGAGCACAACTAGCCAGATGATTAAGACGTGTCTTCTTCTTCTGCTGCTGCTGCTTCTTCTTCCCCTGGTGGCTTCTCAAATGACTTCACGGATCCCCAGAGGCCACAGGAGGAGGGAACTGGGCTGAAAATTCTGCGGGCTGAGTCCCGTCGGTAAAGCCTCGCTCCTTTCGAAGGATGTCTTCAGAAAAAAAAAAAAAAAAAAAAAAAAAAAAAAGGCACGCGTTTGTAATAAATAGTGTCGCTAAACTAGGCGTCGGAGGGGAAAGCAGCAGCGTTCGGAATAGCGGATGCCCTCATTATGCGCTACAGATGTTCAACAAATCCCCGCTCGTCGTCAGAAAAACACCCAGCTCGCCGTTAGCAGCCGCGGCCTGAGATTTATCATAGTCCTGCCGCTCCGCCGAGGTGGTGTCGAAGTGTTAGCGGACTCTACTGCTTCCCTCCGTCCGCCGTAGTTGCTGTGGGTTTTTTGTTTTTTTTAGTGCTAAAACGTTCGCTGCCGCAGACTCGCTCGCTGGCTGCCACTCTCTCCTGCTCGCCTCGGCTGCGCTGCTCGGGCTTTGCGGAGCTCTCCGTCGAGTCAACTACGACGTGAAAGTTCCATTTCCGGTTGTGGTCGTGACAAGAAAGGAAGTCCTGCGGTGGCCAGCCGAAACTGTTTTGAATCCGTTCACATGAACTCCGTTTAATACGTTGTTTTCTGAATGTGCGAATTATAGGTCGTTTTAACTTTGAGAACTATATTTGTTTCAGAGACAAAATATTTGACACATAGTTGACGGCAAGCTGCTCGTTATAATTCTCCAGAGTGAAATTGAGATGAAATGTTAACAATTTCACAAATCTCAGTCGTGTTACTTCTGCCCAGTCCAGTTAGTCACCAAATATAGCCACATAGCATCTATTAGCCTGTGGTCACAGGACACAATGTTGTGGTGAAGCGAAAAAAGTACTCCTAAAGGGTGACACGGTAGCACAGTGATTAGCGCTGTTGCCTCACAGCAAGAAGGCGCGGGTTTGATTCCGGGCCTGGGGTCTTTCTGTGTGGAGTCTGCATGGCTTCTCTCCGGGTTTTCCAGTTTCCTCCCACATTCCAAAAACATGTGAGGTGAATTGGGAACTCTAAATTGAATGTAGGTGTGTGTGTGAGAGCGAATGGTTGTTTTTTTTATCTCTATGTGGCCCTGCAATGAACCTGCCCTCGCCCTGTGACAGTTGGGATAGGCTCCAAAAGACCCCCGCAACCCTGAGTGCCGAAGAAAGCAGTGATAGACGATTTATGGATGAATAGTATTTCTTAAATAATCACATAACATCTAAAAACAACAATCAAGTAACAGGACTGAGTGAAAACTGTGGAACATGACTAAAAGGTATTATTTAACTAAAATATTTTGGACTTTTTTCAATTACATGTATGCAAAGCAGAAATGGAAAATATCAAATTAAACACTGGGGACAAGCCAGAAGTTTGAATGTACATAAAATACACTGATTTGGTTGAATCCCTCTTCAATCTTTATTGCGTCCACAAATTCTACATGAAAGTGATTTTATTTTGAAAACAAAACTAACAATTTCCTGGTATTTTGCCTGTACGAGTGGCAACTTGACACATATCTTCTCCCACCCACCTCGCCTGGTTGAAGGGGCTTAGGAACTACTCTGCGCATGCGTTGTTGGTTTTTTCGGAATCTGTTAGTAGTCATTACCATTTCGTTTTGCGGGCTTACATGAACATGCGCTGATAAAACGGGAACATTTGGTTGGAATGAGCTTTAACTTGCCTTCCCGACTGTAAAGTTTTTATTTTTCGTTCAGCACTTTACATCCTCTGTAAAATGAGTTTCCATTGTGATTGTACGACGTCTTTAACGTCTCATACGAGACCCCCAAAACACGTAATTGCGTTTTCAAGTTTTTTTTTTTATTGGAATTCAGATTAAATACGATGACACGATTTCGTCAAACTGCACTCTTGATTCACTGAAGAGTGGCAGGTATTTTACAAGTAAGCATTATATGTGTTATTGCATCGCTTCAATACACATAAATACAAGCTGATAAGTTTTTTGTTGTGTGTCTTCAGATATATTTAGAACGCAAATACTTGGCGCACAGCGGTCTGATATGAAAACTATTTGCTTTGCACGGCCAAAAACCTTCTGTGACGGTCGTTGCAAAACATGCAGCGCCATCATGCGGTTAATCTTGTGTAGTTCGTCTGAAGGACCCTCACCAGCGGTTCTGTACATATTCCCTTGTATATTATTACCGCTGAACAGATAGTGTACATGTAAGAATTAGCATATTGTATATTTGGAAAACAAAATATTTTAAAGTAGCGAATATGTTGATATCCTGGCTAGGTTTAGTGGTAGGTGGTGTTTTACTTTAAAACACTGACCAGCGGAAGCTCGGTTCTTGTTTCTCGGTGACGTAACTGTACCTTGTGCACTGCTAGCGAAGAAGCTAACGCTGGCTGGTACTGTAGGTGCTTGGTTGGTGAGCCATTAGACGTGACAGTGACCATCTGTGAGGGGATTTGTGCCACTTTCAGCAACCAAAACGCAGGTGACGAAGCAAGTGTCGCCGTCGGGAATCAGGAATTAGTCAGTCATCTGTCGGGACACAGCGCGCTGTCCTCAACCACCACAAGCAGCAACCAAAGTCCACACTTCATGGCTGAAGGAAACACAGGTAAACCCGCCCGTCGGTCAGTTTTGTGAAGAAATGACACCGTATCACCAATAAATTATAATCATAAGGTTTGAATATATTCAACCCTGTCGTTGGACTGTCATCCCAACGTAGTTCTTGTAATTACAAAAGCGCGTGTGGGAAGTTAGCGCTCCAGTAGTTAGCATTAGCAGTCATAAACTTGGAGATATGTTTGTTTATTCACAAGTTCGAGTACAATGATCTCCCTGACAGTTTTCAAAACTTCTTTACTTTCTCTTCAGATGTACACTCTTACAGTTCTAGACACAGTGATATTAATAATCTACATTTACCCTATACCCGTACTACACATCATCAATTGAACTTGTCTTACACAGGCCCTATGCTCTGGCGCAGTTTACCTCTCCCTTTAAGATCCATGTCTTCCCACTCACTCTTTAAAAAGCAGCTTAAAAAATATCATCACATCTAGTCACTTCCTGTCTTCTCCATTGCCTTCCATCTTCATCCTATGCCTTTTTTCCATCCTAATTTATATTTACTTATAATAAATTATGAATTTTGTTTCCATTGTCCATTACTTGCCAAGTAATTATCTGTAATTTCTTTCTCTCTTATTTATCCAACATTGATTATTTGTACGTTGTCTCCTTATTCTTTTTAAAGTTTATTTGTTAGCCTCATCAATTTAAGTTGACTGTTGTCCGCATACATTTGTTAGCACATTAGTGTAATTTGGCTGCGTGCTATGAACATGGTATGACATCAAGACCGCTTGTATTTACCTCGCACTCACACCTATGATGTTCTTTCTTCCTGTAGACCCAAGTGACATAAACCTAGACAACGAGTCACATCAAAAATCGCATGCACACAAACCCAGAAGAGGCTGGTTCAGACACGCCAATGATGGAAACCTGAGTTCTCAACAGTATGGGCACTTTAACCAGGGCTTCAGATCTCCATTCAGCCATGATGGTTCAAATTACGCAGGGCATCATCATCCTCACCACCAGGACGAGAATCTATCCAGAAGGCGAGGCAGAGGTCGAGGGAGGAGGGAAGGGAACAGGGGTATGAATGGGAGCTCCTCCTTCCAAACACCTGGTGAGGAGTACGGCAAGTATAAAGCGGACCGGCCCTTGGAAGGACCCAATGCAGCAAGCTGGCGAAGAGATACTGACAGAAATGTGGAACAAACCAACGAAGAGCAGGATGGGCAGCCTAAAAAGCCCAGAAAATACAGCCAGGAGCAGAGAGCGAGGCGTCCAAATGAAAGAGGACCTCGCCTAAAAGAGGATAACACGACAGATGAAGGTCAGAGGTCAAACCATGCCCCACCGGACGCAAGGGAAAGGACTCACAGGAAGAGAGAAGAAGGAGCAGACCTCCAGTACGACGAGCAGTGGAGGAAACGCCCTGAGGTGAAGCGCCGGCAGGGACCAATCAAACCAGCCAAACCACTGTCTCAGGAGGAGAGGAGCCCAGACATGGAGGCTGGTGGTGGGCAGGAGTCTGGCCATGGCTTCCATGATGCCTTCAGAACTGGTCGAGGCTCAGGTCGCTACACGAGCTCCCAGCCCAGAGGAGGCAGGAGGACACATCCTCAAAGCCAAAGGCCAGGCCAGAGGAACTGGGACAAGGTGCCAGAGAGCAAAGAGACGCAGACAGGTCAGACTCAAACTGCCTTCCAAATGTTACAGTTGAAGTTCTGGAGCCAATGGAAATATATTCAAGTGACTGTTTGACTTTTGGCCTGACTTGTGACCCCCTTTGGTCCGCAGGGTGTCTGATTGAACAGCTGTCGGAGGAGAAGTATGAGTGCATGGTGTGCTGTGACATCATCCGCCACATGGCCCCGGTTTGGAGCTGCCAGAGCTGCTTCCACGTCTTCCACCTCAACTGCATCAAGAAATGGGCTCGATCCCCGGCCTCCCAGGCTGACGGTACGACCGGTGCAGTTTATAATACTTAAGCCGCTACTGTTGTCATTGTGGTTAAACAGTGTCACGGTCCCAGACTCGGTGATGCATTGAGCCGGGCCGTCCAACAATGTGCTGTTAGCTGTGGCCCCACTCACAAAAAGACTCAGGACTGCTGCATCAACAGTTAACTTGGCTGCACTGCCGCCAAAGGCCACTGTTAATGGATTTTGATGATTATGTGTGTGCTAGGGCTGGGCGATTTTGGATAAAAATGCAATCCCCATTTTTTTTTCTCTGAAAACTCGATTTTCGATTTTTTTTTTTTTTTTTTGGGGTAAAACTACAAAAGGCAATGGAATAAATTATTTCAAAGATTTTTCCTTTATTTTTAAAGAAAAATAGCAAGCAAATTTCCCTATTGGCAATGAAGTGCAACTGAAAGATCCTGTAAATCCTCCTTTTCACATTTTGGAGAGGCGCACAGCCCGGAAGCATGCGAGAGGGAAATCGATTTTAAGATTTTTTTTTTTTTCTTTTTTTTTTTCTTTTTAACATCGTCTTGACTAATAAATCCGATTTCGATTTAAAATCAATTAAAATCGATGAATGCTGACTCAAATTGTGTTTGTCAGATTCCAATGAAGGCTGGCGATGTCCGGCCTGTCAGAACGTCGCCCTGAAACACCCCACCTCCTACACCTGCTTCTGTGGTGAGTCATTCTTTCATTCACCGTATTGAATGTGTCACGTTGGGTTCGATCGGCTTAATGTGTGTTTTGTTCCATCAAACATTTACATTTGGTTGGCAGGCAAAGTGACAAACCCAGAGTGGCAACGCAGTGAGATTCCCCACAGCTGCGGCAACATGTGCGGCAAGAAAAGGAGCGGCCTCGACTGCAACCACCCCTGCAACATGTGAGTCACTCCCTGAGAGTGTTTAAAGTGCCTCACATGGTTTTTATTTATCTATTTGTCTCATCTCAAGTGTCACGATAAATCCTTTGTTCACTTTTCACCCAGTTTGTGTCACCCTGGACCTTGTCCCCAGTGCCCTGCTTTCATAACAAAATCCTGCGTATGTGGGAAAATCAGGTAATCGGCGTCCAGTCACATGGGGTCTCGACAGTACAAATAAATGTGTTCATCTCCGTGTGGAACTCCCATGTGAATCATCTAATCCCGTCGTTGCAGTCAGCCGGTGCGCTGTGGCCAGGGAGCCGTGCTGCAGTGCGACAGGGAGTGCGGTGCCTTGCTCAACTGCGCTGAACACACCTGTGTGCAGGTGTGCCACAGCGGGGCCTGTCAGCCCTGCCAGCTGCAGGTTCAGCAGAGTGAGTCGCAGTTTGCCGCACGACACCCTCCAGACAGATGCAAATGTGACGTTTCCTGCTCACAAACCTTCGTTTGGTTTTCCTCAGCGTGCTACTGCGGCGTGACGACTCGTCAGGTCCTATGCGGCACGGATAGAGATGCACTCGACGGGTCGGGACACTTCTGCTGTGAAAAAACATGCGGAAAGTAAGTCCACGTATCAATAGTATCCATCTGTTAATATAACACAGCGCCTTGGACGCTGTTCCCATCCCAACAACAGCTGACTTTCCATCACAGTTTCTCGCAAAATAAAAGTGATACTTCTAAAGTTTCAACAAAGTACAATTGCAATTTGCAGGCGTTTCCATTGAATGGTGTGAAGCTCATAATCCGTAATTCTCGTAAAATGGAAACGCAGTTACTGACTCTCCGTGCCCTCGCTTCAGGATGTTGAACTGCAGAGCTCACAGCTGCCAGCAGCTCTGCCACCGCGGCCAGTGTCAGCCCTGCTCGCGCTCGCCCAGCCTGGTGAAGACGTGTCCCTGCGGCCAGACGCCGCTGGCCAAACTCATGGAGCTGGGCTACAGCGAGCGCCAGAGCTGCTCGGATCCCATCCCCTCCTGCGGGAAGACGTGCAGCAAACCTCTGGCCTGTGGCTCCAGCGGTAAGTTACACCCATGGATGTATTATCAGAAATGGACACCATATTGCAGCACATCGATTTTTTTTCCCCCAGTGGGCACTCGGGGTACTGCAGCAAAAAAATCCCGTCGGTCCAAAAGGCATTTTCCCATAGACTGCAATACAAAAATTGGTTAAATAGATCTTGTGAGTTACAGAGGCATGATGGGAAGCTATGATGGGAACTGTGCTTGCAAGTTTGTTTCTTTTTTCACCGCAACTTCCTGTTTCATTCATTTTTTTCTTCTGCGGAGAAAAAAAGTCTTTGTTTTGCACGTGTAATCTCATGCTTGTCTCGTTAAAAAGTCAAGCCGCTAATCTTAGGAAACTCTTTATCTCAATCCCGAGACAATGAATCTGTTGATGTTGCGTTGGTCGGAAAGGAAGTGCGTTATGATGAAGCACGCAGGCATTGTTTTCCCAGCGTTACAGGACTGAACAGACAAATGTTATTTCAGACTCGATTCATCTGTGTGAGAAGCTGTGCCATGAAGGAAGCTGCGGGCCCTGCTCCCTGACCTCCACTATCAGATGCAGATGTGGCTCCAAGACCATGGCAAGTTGAAATACCAGCAGTGTGCTGTGTTTTTTTTTGGTCAGTGTCAATTCTCATTCCATTCCAAAGCATTTAAACAAACTTTTTTTTGTTCTCTTTTCAGGAGGTTCCGTGTGCTACAATCCAAACAGAGGGTGAGATTTCTGATAAAATTACAACAAAATTAAAATCACTGTCTGCCTTTGTTTACTTTCCTAACATTCCTTTAACTGTTTGCGTTCCAGCCGAGCTGGTCTTTGCTTGTGAGAGGCGCTGCAACAAGAAACGCTCCTGCGGCCGGCACAAGTGTGGCGAGCTGTGTTGCGTGGTATGTATCTAATGTGTGTTGTTGTATTTTGTGTCATTGCAGACAAAAGCCTGGAGTTCAGGTAATGTACAAGAAAAAACGTGCACACTACCAGTCAAAAGTTTGGACACACCCTCCCATGCAATTTTCTTTTTATCTTTACTACTTTCTACACTGCAGATAGACACTGAAGACATCCAATATATGAGCAAGATATATGTAATTATGTAGCAAAGAAATGATTTATGAAAGCTGGCTATTTTGAAGAATTTCAATATAAAACGTGTTTGAGTTATATTATCATTTTTTTGTTTCCTACATAATTCCATGTGTGTTTATATGTAGTTTTGATGCCTTCAGTGAGAAACTGCAATGTCAATAGTCATTAAATTCATTGGGTGTTTCCAAACTTTTGACTGCTAGTGTATATTAGGAACCTTGAGATCCAGTCAAAGCTCGAACCCTGGGACAGAACTTGTGCGTATTCCTGCTGTTCTTTCGTCCTTCCAGAATGTTGAGCACAAGTGCCTCATGATCTGCGGCTACAAGCTGAGCTGTGGCCTCCACCGCTGCCAGGAGACTTGCCATCGTGGAAACTGTGACCCCTGCTGGCAGTCCAGTGAGTCCCTGAAGTCGCCCTCCTACAATTTTTATCATCTGTTCATGCTTTTCTTTTTCTGTACTTGTGTCTCGGCATTCATTTTAGTGTAAAAGTGTGACACTGCTTGTGTTTGATTTGCAGGCTTCGATGAGCTGACGTGCCACTGTGGCCTCACTGTGCTGTACCCGCCCATCGCTTGTGGCACAAAGCCCCCAGAATGCAAGAACATCTGCACGCGAAGACACGAGTGTGAGCATGCAGGTGAGCCCTCATTGTTCGGTCTCTACTAAAAAAAAAAGAAAAAAGAAAAAAATGATTTCATCGTCATTGATTTACCTCCGTTTCATTCAGTGCTTCACAACTGCCACGGTGAAGAGAAGTGCCCCCCCTGCACCCACCTCACCCAGAAATGGTGCATGGGAAAGCACGAGGTAACGCTCGCTCGACACATCGACTCGTCGGCGCTCCCTTCCTCCCTCCCTGCAACTCACTCGTCGTCGTCCCTCTTTGGCAGCAACGCAGCAACATCCCCTGTCACCTGCAAGACATTTCCTGCGGCCTGACGTGCAACAAGACCTTGCCCTGTGGCGACCACCGCTGCAGGAGGATCTGCCACCGCGCCGAGTGCGTGGGGGAGGGCGGCTGCCGGCAGCCCTGCGTGCGGCCTCGGCCCGACTGCGGCCATCCGTGCTCGGCGCCCTGCCACCAGGGCAGCGCCTGCCCACGCTCCTCCTGCAGTGCCAAGGTAGAAAAGAGCAGGAAGCTGCTGCAGCGTCTGCTTGCTGAAATCACAGATGAGCTGCAAAGATTTCAATGAAATGCAAGAATGAAAAACATAACGTAACCGATTCCTATTCCCGGTCTTCTATCTTTCCGTCTTCCCAGGTGGCTTTGCAGTGTGACTGTGGTCGGAGAAAAGAGACTGTGATCTGCTCTGAAGCTGCCAGTTCACACCAGAAGTAAGTCTTGCCACCTCAGCGTTAAGAAATCTCTCTTTTTAGATTAATTGAAACTTCACTGGATCTCTCAATGTCAGGTACGCAGCCATCGCGATGGCCAGCAAGCTGTCCGACATGCAGCTCGGCGAATCCATGGATATGGGCCCACTGCTGACCAAGAAGGAGATGAAGCAGGCCAGGTAGTCGATGGCTTGTGATTATTATTATTATTATTATTATTATTATTATTATTATTATTATTATTTCTGAAAGTGTGTCTTTGCTGTGGTTTTACTAGATAAAAGGGAGTCATTTGGTGGCTAAAAGCTAGGACAAATGATCAAGGATGTTTTTCAAGGATATTCTTAACTCCGATGAAATAAATTTTTGAATAATCAATAATTCTAAGTCTTTGGTGTTTTCTCAGGTTTGAGTGTGACCAGGAGTGTGCCACCCTGGAGAGAAACCGACGTTTGGCCGAGGCGCTGCAGATCAACACCGCGTCTGACCCCTTCAACGCCCGAGCCACTTCAGTGTACAGTGACAGCCTCAAGGACGACGCCAGGTCTGTATTTTACACTTACTTTATGCTCATTATTCATTGTCCAAGTTGATGTACATTGTCTTGTCTTCCCTGTGTTTCAGGAAAGACCTGAAGTTTGTTACTGAGGTTGAAGGAGAGATCAGGAACCTAGTGGAACTGGCTAATAAGGTGACTGAGCTCATGATCAGCTGACTATTGGTCAAATTCTGTGGTGCAGTGCGCCCTCTGTTGGAGTAAAGAAAATCCATCCTCCTGAAAGTGGGGTCTCGCATGACGAGATTTTAAGAGAATGACGGCTTATGCGCTTCACACCATTCAGTGGAAACACCTGCAAATCACAATTGTGTTTTGTCGAAATTTTAGAAATACCGCTTTTAGTTTGTGAAACACTGTCATGGAAATGCAGCTTTTGGCCCTTCACCACACAGATTTCTCTCTAACCGATGTCCAACGCTGACATCCTCAGGGGAAACAGCCAAAGAGGAGCCACTGTTTCCCGGCCATGAACAGAGAACACCGCAGGATCATCCATGAGCTGGCTGAGGTCTACGGCGTGGAGAGCGTGAGCTACGACAGCGAGCCCAAACGCAATGTGGTCATCACAGCCCAAAAGTAGGACTTCATTGAAAACGGCCAGGCCATTGAATTGTTATTTTATTTTTATTTTTTTTTTTCTGAATGAATGAATAAATGAAACTCCATTCTAATCACAAGTGTGGTCCTCAGGGGAAAGGCAGCCTGTCCAAGCTCAGCGCTGACATCGCTGATTGAGCGCGAGACATCCACGAGGGCCCCGCCTCCCATCGCTCACATCAAACAGCAGGGCAGCAAGTAAGTATTGTGAGCAGGACCAACTTCAGCCAAACAGGACACACATTTATACAGCTTAAAGATGTTTTTTGTATCTTTTCATGCCTAAGTATGACTATATGGTTTTGATTTTTCTTCTAGGGTCACTGGTGGAAGCACTTGGTCCAAGATGGTCAAAGAAGAGCCAGTGATAGATTATTTTGATGTTCAGGACTAGGCCAAAAAAAAAATACCACAGTCCTCAGGATTTGTTCACACACATCATTTTGCACTTGCATAAAAAAAAAAAAAACCTCTTCCAGCATTTTCCTCAAAGATTAATGAAAGATACCCATTTTATTCATTATGAATGGAAATAAATAAATGAATGAAAGCAGTCTTCAGCCTCCTCTGAAGGATGCGACGGAAGTGTCACCGAATTGCACATAATAATGTTGATCAAGCCTGGCACATATTCAATTGAGCAATCATTTGTGAAAGCTTCCAATCCAGTTTTCTCTGCGTCTTTTGTCTGCGTTCAACTCAAAACAAAGCGCTGTCCTTTTTTCACAGCAGCTCCTATACCAACAGCAGATGCCGTTGAGCAGTGTGAGCCCCCTGCTTTAAAATTCCCACCGTGTCCCAGAAGCCTTCTCAAGCCATTGGGTCCATCTTTTGTTCTCTCCGCTGGTGCGGAGCCAAGGGTTCAGTCGTGATTTGAGTCTGTGGGTGACTCTTGAATCGGCTGCACATTCACAATAAAAATGTACACTACCAGTCAAACGTTTGGACACACCTCATGCATTTTTTTTTTTTTTTTTTTATTTTTACAACTTTCTAGACCGCAACACGTTAAATAACTCCAAATATGCTTTTAATGAAAGCTGGATATTTTGAAGAATTTAAATGTAAGACTATATACAATGTCAATATGTATATTCTAAAGAGTCATGAGAATCAAAGAAAGGGGTGTGTCGAAACTTTTGACTGTGTTCGTCCTGTCGTGCTGCATTTAGTCGTCAAGGGAGATAAGTGTCAGTGCTGCCTGTCGTGGACGTGAAACTTACGCGAGCATTGTTGATTTAAATATTGCTTAGCTTTTAGCTACATTTCTATGGCTACATACATAAAATGTTTCTGTTTTTTTATTATTATTTTTACAGATTGCACTATAAAAACTTTGTAGAGTAGTTCTTCGATGCATCGCATTTGTAAATACCACGAATTACATCTTAGAGACCAAACTACACGCGTTAGATGGTAATTTTTTTTATTTCTAAATTATTTTTCTTCCCGTTCTCGCGCTCTGAATAAGCAATACATTACACGAAGAAGAAACTTCCGCCTGAGACTTCCGGTGTACCTACGCCGTATGGCAGCGCCCTGTTGTTACAGTTGGGTCCCTCTCAAAGTAAGTCACATGTGTAGTTTAAATGTTTAAAGGGCGCTGTAAATGTGGGATAATTTAACAGGAAAATGAACAGAAAGCCGTAAGGAGTTGTGTTATGTCAATGTTACGACAACAATTAGCAACTTTATGCTAGCTTGAATCCCTGCAAAACGAACGAAGTTTACTCTCACATTTTCTTGATGGTAAAACATATACCGCCGAAGATTTTTTTTTTCTAAGTCTAAAGTTGTTAAGTAAAAATATTTTTGCACGCCCAGATGTTAGTTAATTGATTATAACTATGAAGCTAGAATAATTAGATTTAGTATATACATTTTTATATATTTTAGTGACGTTATGTCATGATGAAATTGATCAACTTAAATGAAATATTACATTTGAATTACACTGTGCCAATCTTAAAGTTTAAATGTGTAACCTTATCTCCACAGTAGCGCTATTTTTTTAATGTTCCCCTCTTTTTGTTTCTAAGTGGCTTTAAAAAGTATAGAGAAAAAAAAACATGTAACATCATACAGTATCCTACCATTTTCGACTGAGGTCTTTAAAAAACACTTATTGTTAGATTATTATGGCCTCACTTAGTGGAATCATCTTAACTCTTACCAATTGGGCTCTCTTATTTTCCAGATGCATATAACAATACAAGAAGGAAGCTCTCTGCCAGAGCTGCAAAGATGCAGCACCTGCTGCGACCAGTACCACTGCCCTTTCTGCACGTCCTCAATGTTCAAACCCACTTACCAGTGCAAGGTGAAAAAACACATGAAGGGCCATTTCAAAAGAGCAGTTTCACATGAAGGTAAAGTTTGCATTTAGCATTTTGTGCGAGTCACAGTGTAGATCAGTTTCATTTGGATGGAACCAAACTAATCATTCTGTGACCTATTGTAGCAGATGATTTCCTCAGTTGTTGCGAAATTGTTCTGTTATAGGGTTTACCATTCTCAGATGTGGCCTACAGTGTAAATCTCAACTGCACTACCACTGCGTCCACTGCCAGAGAATAGTGTTGCGCAGAGAAGGCTTCATGAAACACCTTCGTGTTTGCAAGAATAAGCGGTCTGCTGTGACAGCCAGCACTACTGTGGCTCAGGTGCACCACCCTTGGTCTTGTTGGTTTGTTTTGTGTTTTTGTTGTTTACATGGATATATTAAAAACAGGTGAATGTGCAGGTGTCCAAGATAGGGCTACTTCTAATGACTATTTTAATGGTTTTAATTGTCATCAATAGAATTCATTGTCAACTATGTTCATGATTGTTTTTTGTCGATGAATTGTTGCAGCCCTAGTCCAAGAATGCGTTGAATGTTATCAAACTTGTGAAACATTTTTTTTTCCCAGTAGCAGTTACTGAATATATATTTTTTTGCCTCTATGTCACACAGAGAACTGGAGGCGGTGATGATGCTGACAAAGAACCAGATAAAGATGAGCAGCACAGCTCCCTGCCAGTAGTCAGCACAAGCTTTTCCCCTCCCTCCCTCGTAGATTCCAGTCAATCCCTTCATCAAAAAATGGAAATAGATCCAAAACGTGAGAGACAGAACCCCAAAGAGGCAAGATTTTCAGTTGCCCACTCTACCAACTGCAGAGATGAGGATGAACTATTTCTGCTCAGCCTTCTCCCATCCATGAAGAGGCTTACCATTAAAAAAAGAATGGAGGTGCGGCTGAAATTCCAGCAAGTTCTTTATACTGCAGAGTTTGAGATCGAAGAGACTTAGAAGACATTTTAAGAGACTATATTTGTCAAGTAGCCCTGCGATGAAGTGGCAAATTGTCCAGGGGGTTCCCTGCCTTCACCCCTTGACTGCTGAAAGAGGCCCCGGCAGACCCCAGTGGCCCTCTGTGCAGGAGGAAGCGGGGGTAGAAGATGGGTGGTTGGATATTTTACAAGTTGTTTGTTGTTTTGATTATTTAAACATTGACTGTTTAAATAAATTTAAGAATGTAACATAAATACTGGACAATGTTTTGCTATTTATCTTTGTTCAGTCTGACCAGTGTAAAAAAAAAAAAAAAGTTTACCTACGAGTTTCACTGAAGTAAAATTTCATGTCATTTTTAATGAATAGAAAACATAGTAGTTAAGCCTGTCAGTTTTTGCCTGCATGTTGTAATGGTTGCTTGACAGGGGATCAAGACCATCAGCAACTGTCAACTGGGTCTGTCAACTGTGGTGTTGATGGTGGTCCAGTCTATGATGACAAGGAAGAGGATGGAAGAGATATTGCACCCGTGTCTCACTCCCGACTACACAGGAAACCACTCAGAGAGGCTATTTCCCATGATGACACTACACTATTCGTAGAATGATTTTATGATGGATATTATTAGATGGTATCCCAAAGGAATGCAGTATCTTAGTACCTGTCTAAGTCTGGTGTCAATGGCTGTCTCCATCCTGTTGAGAAGGACTCTGCAGAAAAATTTGCTTGGAATTTGTAGAGAGCGTGTGTGTTTAGGGACTTGTCCAAATTATTATCCAGGTGTACACCTAGATACTTATGACTTGGCACCACCTCGATGTCTTCCCCACAGGTACCACTGGCTGAAGAGATGGCTTGGACCTGCAGAAATCTATTATTATTTCCTTGGTCTTTGAGCAAAGATTTCCAGTGCCATCTTCATTGCTGTTGACATAAATTAATATTAACCATATGCTAATGTGAAAGTAAGTATGCCGTTTGTTGTGACCATGTGTGCATAATCTGAAAGTGCTCCTTTTAATTGGTTGTGTAAATCCATTTTTTTTTTTAATTCGCAGTCATAACTTTGCATCGTTGTCACAATAAATACACTGCGTCACATCACAGGGTGAGGAGCAGCGGCGGCTGGAGAAGTAGTTGAAGTGAACAACCAGAGTAAGGTTTGTGAGGCAGCACCAAGCAGGTGAGCAAACACAAAATTAGAATTTATTTCACATTCAATAAAAAAAAAATACTGTGTTTACAAGCCAACAATATTTTCAAGAAAGGACATTGAGGCATTTAGAATAGAATAGAACTTTATTGATCCCCCATGGGAGAAATTCACGTTGTTGCAGCAGCAATGGAACACAAGACAGAACAGTGTCAATGTTTGTCTGCCAGTTGAAACAACACAATCAACAGTAAAATATAACAATAAGAAGAAAGATTTTATTTTTTTTTTAAATAAAAGAAAAAAAATCTAATAAATAGAATAACATGAACATTATTATTATTTAATGGTTATTTTATCAGTTCCTTTCTGGAGCATCTATTTATACAGCTCATGTTTTTTTTAAACGTCTTCCTCTGAGACTTGCAGGGCATCATCATTTAATTAAACTGACTTAATAATACTCTAAACTTGTGTTGTCAGGTCTTGCATTCCAAAAAGACAGTGAATCTCACGAGGTGGTCCTGTTACCCAGTGATTCAGTTCTTTTGTGCTGCTAGCTGCTGCTGCTGCTGCTGCTGCTGCTGCTGCTGCTGCCTTTTGTGGCTTCAGTGAAACAGGTCTCAGTGCAGCGCCGGTAAAAGTCAGTCTTTGTTCTGAGAGTCAGCATGTTTATACAAGATGCGTGAAAACACAACGGTGATAATCTGTCATCACCACTTGAGCTGCGCTTTGATTAAATTCGCACCGGATGTGCATCGCCTTAAAAAAAAATAATTTATATACCAACAACAACAACAAAAAAAAAAACCCCACTCGCTCAGGAGAATAATTTGATGACACTCCCTGCCACTGGTAATTTTTCATTATATCGACCCTCCAGCAGAGACCGCGCCTGCGCTCCTCGCTCCCCCTTTTCCCGAACGAGGCTTCTCCAATCGTGGCTGCGCTTCCATCCCCGGCTCGGCGCCTCACAGGCCACTGCTAATAAGTCGCTTTCGCCGTCCGGCGCTAATGGGGAAGTGAGACTGAGACGCCGCCGTCTGAGGGGCCGTGAGGAAGTTGAGGGAGTGCAGCAGCAGCGGCAGCAGCAGCAGCAGCGGAGGAGGAAGAGGAGGAGGAGGAAGAGGAAGAAGAAGAAGAGGTGGACTACAAGAACAAGCTTCTGTGTGCGCCGCGCCGAACTGGACCGCTCCAACCGAGACACGTCCTACAGTTGCAGTTGTTGAGAGAAAAAAAACAAACAAAACCCCAACACAAAACAACAGTGATGGAGAGAAAGGTATGGATGCGTTTGCTACCTCGTGATATATTAGCGCCTTGCTTGTTTAATTTCGATTTTTTTTTTTTTAATTTTGGTATTTTTTGCAATCCCCACATCACTTTACCTCACGCCGCCTGCGCCGCCGCTCGCATCCACCATTGAAACTCAATATATTTTGTGCACCCTGCGGGCTGCCGGATTAGTGCGCACACCGTAGTTTCCTCGCGCGCCTCCCTCCACCTCGTCCCTCGCATTGTTGTGATTATTTTTTTTTTATATGCCTCTTGATGGAAAATAATCATTGTTGCAGATGGCATGGGTTCTCCACCGGCTCTGGTTCCGTGTCGCACGGGTGCATACATCAGTAATGGGGGGTGGGTGGGTGGGATGGAGGATGTGGTGGTGGATATTTAGGGGGACTGTAGGCTACTCTGTCTGTCTGTCTGTCTGCATCAGCACAGCGCGCACTGTACAGTTGCAGCAGCCCCAGACCTCCACCTCCTCCACCACCACCACTCCCCGTTTTCCAGCCGACGCAGACACCAGCGCGGCTTGTTAACCTTGACTCGTGTGGGAATCAGACACTTGAGGAGTCATGTAGACCAGAGGGCCCTCCGGGGGGAAGGAGATGCGCAACGGAGGGAGAGGAAGCCCGTGTTTGAGCAGAGGTCCGCTCTTTAGTTTCATTCTCTGTCCTCTGACACACACGCACACACGCACGCACGCATGCATGCAGGCAGGCAGGCAGGCAGGCATGCATTACACACCTTTAATTTAAAAGCCATCCCTCCTCTTCCCTCCATCCGCGTGGTTCACTAGTCTGAACTACTGTGCCTTGTTTAGGGGCCCATTTCCAAACCCGAATATTATGCAAGTGCGTGTGTGTGTGTGTGTTGACTCTTGCAGGGAAAGTTTCCCTGTGTTAATCTGCCGCTGCCAGACTTTTTGGGCACACACACACACACACGCACACACACACACACACACAGCAGGAGCATTAGCAGAGGAATTTGGGGTGGTGCAGACTTTTGCTGATCCAAAAGGAAAATCCCCCCCCCCTCCCCTTTTAATATTCCATCTGCAGCTGCAACAAAATAGTGCATGCTGCAGCCAAAACCTGTTTGATTTGATTGTTTGTAGAGATTTAAAGTCTTTGCAGACAATCCGTCGAACTGTGTATGGAGCAAATAGTTTGCTTTTAAAAAAAAACAACAAAAAAAACGGATGAATTGCAGCATTTTGTCATGTATTTTAAATATGAAGCAACGTAACTTGTCTTGGAACTGTTTCATTAATTTCATTCAGAGCCATGATTTTAAACCAACATATTCTCTAATTCATGGGCTTGGTAATACACCTGCTCATGTCCACTATTGGAAGTAGGAGTTGAGCCAGTAGGGCTTATGTATGTGTATCAATCTCCTGGACTAACTCCTGAGTCATTCGGAAGAGCCCAACTATACCAAAGTCAGACATTTACAAATTACAAAAAGATCGGCTCTCCTGTTGTCCATTGAGCGATTTGTTTCTTTTTTTGTTATCAATTTACGTTTCTCTCTCTTTTTTCATAAAATGAAGAAAAGTAAAACGTTGATCAACACCCAATTCCACAGTGAGAACAGATGTTGATTCTCAAAATGTATCCTTGCATAGTTACTGTAAATTAGTCCTCTCTTGAAAATTGTTGGTTTCATTTGCAAGACCTTTGAATAATGTTGAACTTTCCACCGTGAAAAGACACCCCCCCCCCCCCGTCCCCCCCTCCTCTACGCGTTCAAATTTCCATACAATGGCGCTTGAATATGCTGCCTGGTCTGTGTTAGTGCGCTCGCCTTGGTCGGAAGCTTTTGAACTGTGTTTTAAAATTGTGGCATGAACGCCGTGTTGTTTTCCCAGCTTGGTGGTTTATTTTCCGTCGATGTGGTCGATTCTTGAGAGGAGCGGGATACGGAAGGGGCGCTACCTCTGCAGGGGGAGAGAGAAAAAAAACACACACAGGTCTAAAATAGCTCATTTCGATCCCTCGCCTTCCCTGGCCGAGCTGCTGGCACAGATATTTCCAACGGCACAAAGAGAAGGCGAGCCGTCCCATCAGTATGCGAGGTACCGTCACGGCTCCTGAGGTCTGATGGAGGATCTGAGGATCAGCTCCTTTTACAGTCTGATGAATGCTTGACCTGGCTTTTTATGGAGAGCTGCACTGGAGAGCACCACTCTTCTCACACACACACACACACACACACACACACACACACGCAGCTAATCTGCGGTCACTCTGCTCAGTGGTGTTTGAAATTTAGTTTGGGAGCCTCATCAAGGTCGATCAATGTTTCCAGAGTTTTTCCAGAAGCGTTTTTCTTCTTTGTGCCACCAGCCGAGAGGCCGATCAGAAGGACTGATTGCTCCAACGCTTTTGGGGTTGTTTTTCTTTTTCTTTCCCGGTTTGCACGCCACCCAATTAAATGTTGACTCTGTCTTTTGTGTTTCGCGTTATTTTGTGAATGGACAATGGGGACACTTCCTTCACTTCTGGCGGGCTGGGAATGTGCTGAGGCGACGGCCAAAACAAATGAGCTTACAGGAAAGCCCTCCTGTTTCGCTCAATTTTAAAGCTCGAAGCGTTGTCAGCACCGAGCAGATGGTTTGTTAGTTGTTGATGTGGGCCACGATAGTCTGGCGGTAGCTGAGCTGTGCTGCTTTTCATGCAGGCGAAAATGGGTTCAACTTTTCGGATGAAAAGATCATTTTTCCTGTTAAGTTGTAGGATATTTGATAGGAATCGATTGGATGGGATATATGACTCATTTACTCCTTGTTGACCAAAGCAGATCAAATTGGTCAGTAAGCTTCAGTGTATATTGGCACAACTATAACTCAGTTAGAGGAATAGAAACAAGTGAAACCATTTGGAATTCATTTAAAATTACAAAAGGTTTTAAAAGATTTTTTTTTTCTTGAAATGTATAAGAACAGCGAATCTGCAGTTTTATCAGTGGTGTGGTTGAGTTGGAGTGTTCGAGTGAGTCTCATTAAGAAGTACGAGAGAGACATTAAAGTAATTGAGCTATGAAATGAGGATATAGCATGCTGCCTCTGTCATATTTCCAAATGTCAAGCGCAGTCGGCGACACTGCGGGAGAGTTTGAAAAAATGTGAAATCCATAAACGCAACTGCACTCTGTCAACTCTGCCATCAGATAATAGATTTATCTGATTTTTACTGGAGCGCTCGCAACCTAATTAACATTTCATTACCGAGCAGCTTGGCTCTCTGAAGCCGAACAATGCTGCCTCATCGGTAGCAACCGTCCTTTTTGGCTCTTTTTTTTTGTGTGCATATTTACACCTCTTAATATTATAGAGTTGCGTGTCTGAAGAGACGTTGCCGTCTTCTCTCAGACTCAGCGTTTGTGTCTGCTGCTGTTACCCGAACGGGTTAGTTGACCTGAATTCACCTTTGCACTCGATACAGCAGAGTCTAAACTCATTCTACTGATGGGTAGAAGCAGTACGACTGAATTGGACTCACTGTTTAGGCCTTAAATATTGTTCAGGACCAACCTTGAGTACTCGTCTAAGTGCTGCATTGTGACAATGGCGACAACAGTAACATCATTATCAGTCATTCTGTTCTTTATTTTTCGAAATAAATCAGGCAAAAACTACAAAGGCAATTTGTAGGTATTGAAGTAGTTTTTCGTACTGATTAGATTTGAATTGTAAAGAAATATACATATATATGTGTATATATATATGTATACCAGGTACATATTAGGTAACTAGGAAGTGTTGGGATGCTTTTTTTTCGTAGATGGGTCGACGCTAACGACGCTAACGTTGTTTCAAATGTAATTTATATAGAATTTATACTTGTGTGTTTAAAGTGTACAAATTTGGCCTTGTATTTTATGATATAAGCGTGTATAATGAGAGACCAAACCAGGTGCTTGTTCCGAAGCTTTACAAGTGTGCGTACTTGTGCGTGTGTGTTTGCTTATTGACGGAATCTTTCTGAAACCGCAGCTCGGATGCATCATCCGACCCTGCGCTGGCGGTCGGTCGCTCGTGTCTTGCGTCTAACGGGAACCGAGCTGCTCTCCTTCTCCCTGCGCCTCCTCCGCAGGCCTGTGTGCACGGCGACGGGCCTCCACATTCCAAATCCTGCCCTCGTTCTGTCGCCTCGCCGTCCCGTCCTGCGCGGCCAGAGCGCTGCTGAAAGATTCGGGCTAACGCTCTGCTCGGGATGCAAGAAGAGGGACGGAGGGACGGAGGGAGGCAGGGGAGGCAGGGAGGGAGGCCGGGAGGGAGGGCGGGACTTTTCTGCTGTGGCTTTTGTAGGACTCATTAGTGGGTGACGTTTTTTCGCTAAAACGCTCGCTTCAAAGCAGCAGGCTCCGAGCCGACTAGCACGGCCCGCCGAATCCGTTGAAGAAAAATGAAAAGAAAATTGTCGGATTTCTTTGCGACTGCTTTGCCCACCAGCTGTTGCTCCAGTTTCAAAGTCGCTGCAGAGCGCCTCGCTCGCACCTGATTGGCTGTCGGCCGTGGGTGCGGGGGCAGATTACCTCGTCGTCATGGCTACAGCAAACAGGAAATGCCCTGCAGCAGGTAGCGCTTCGGGCCCTGTTCCAGTGTGTCGCTGGCTGGCTGGCTGGCTGGCTGGCTGGCTGGCTGGCTGGCTGCTCGCGAGGGAAAACTTGCCTCATTAATGTTGCTCCATCTTTCCATCTGCTCCCACAATGCCTGCCTTTTCTCTCCCTTTTTCTTTTTTCTCTCTTTTTTTTTTTTATTGGGAAGCAGCCGAGCAGCTGAACCGTGAATGCCGCCCGGATAGAGATGCTTTGTCCACCAAACGAGTCCCCGGAATCCAACACCGAACCCAAAACTCTGTTTCTCGAGTGCTTAGCGGCGGCGCTGTGAGACCCCCGTGCGCTTTATTCCCCCTTCGCTGTATTGTGCTGGCTCACTTTGATCGCAAATACCGGCAGATGCCCCATTATTTTCGGCTGCCATTTAGGTTCCCCTTCAGTGCACATGCCGAGCTGCACGAGATCAGGCCCTGCAATGTACTTCCCTGCTCCCTAATCCCTCCACCTCCCCTCTCCCCTCAGCGGAGGTAGGGTACATTCTCTTTGATGGTGCCTGATGCCCATTGAGGAGATTTTTTTGGAGAGTTGTGGCCCTTCAAGCAGGCTTGAGCCAGGTTATTGTGTTTAGCTCTTAAAGCGGAGAAAGGGCAAAAAAAAAAAAGAAAAAAAATAATAAAGGGGCCCAGCAGCAGGAGAGGATCAGACTCACTAGATTTTGTGTCTCCCTCCAGTGGAACCATGTTTGTCTTCGACCAGAATCCTGATAAAGGAAAACCTGTGGTTTTTGCAAGATGGCCATTTCTGTCTGTTAAAGACTGTATTGCACCATAACGTTTGTACGCACAGTTCGTCTCTTTGTCAAAGAGTCTGTGTGTGTGTGTGTGTTTTTTTTTAAGTGGAAGTGGAGTGCATTGTACACTGGGGTGCATTGTGCACACAAATCCCATTTCACGCAGCAGAGCTGGGAGTGAAGCGGTGATGCAGCAGCACCGTCGTGTTGGAGAGTGCAGTTCGGGAGAAGCAGCCAGACTGCATGCATTAATCATGAGGCTGCTGGCACGGACTCTTTGTTTCCCTCCGGTGGCCACAGACGGTATTGCTGAATTGGACAAAAATAAATAGACGGATTAATGAACTGAACCAGGCAAAGAAAATGTGTTCAGAGAATTCAGTGTGCAGGATGGGAGAGCAGACTGCTGTGTGTCTGATGGTGACTGGTCATCCATGTCACTGCACCACCTCTGCAAACAGTGACCCCTCTGTGTCTGTCTGTCTGTCTGTCTCTGTGTGTGGCTGCTCCCTCTGTTGGTTGGCAGTGATACTGCTGGTGCTCCCTCGCCCCCCTCAAAGCCCCCCCCAACCTCCCCCACTGTCTGCAACACAACCATTTGGTGAGGCTGACTGGCTCCGGTTGGGGCGACTGTTGGGGGTCCAGCAGGGGGTACTCCTGCGCTCAAGACCCCCCCACTCTTTTGCAGCGACCGAGCCGTCGGATCCCTTTGTTATGGCTGTCAGAGCCGCGCTGTCGCTGTCGAGCGCGGCCCAGTCTGAGGAGGAGCTCGGATCAATAGCTCGGAGGACAAGAAGCAAACACTCGGACGTCTCTGACTTATGAAAAATGACAAGCCGCGGTCATGCGTTACGCAATAACAGGGATAATTTTAGAAAGGATTTTTTTTTTTTTAAAATAAAAGGGCGTCGTTGGATGTCGATGGTTTTTATTTTGGTTGTTCCAGAGGTTTGAAGAGGGAGGATGACGAGTTGGACCGGGATTTGTAAGTTGAGGCCCTTTCCCCTGAAAATCCCTCCAGACGCAATTACTGACCGGCAGTGTGCTCATTTCAACAGCAGGTGTCACCACCAAGCAAACTAATTTCACAGGCTGCTGGCTCTGGCCAGTAAAGTGAGGGGACGCCGCCGCCTGCCGCCGCCTGCCGCCGCTGCCGCCGCTGCCACTGCTGCCACTGCTGCCACTGGCCTCCCAATGAGTCGAGCACAGGAGCCTCTCACTGTGGATCACATCCACCTTGCTTTTCTAAAACCTCATTGTTAGAATATTGTGACTACCTGTTAAGATGCAGACACCCCCCCCCCCCAACCACCACCACCAACCCCTCCACACTTGTTTTTACACCGAGTGGAAGACAGGAAGAGGAAACAATAAGGATGGGGGAAATGGGGGGGGGCAAATTGCCTTCAGATGTCCCTCAACGCCACCTTAACCCCCCGAATCTGCCCCACTTCACCTCCTTTGTCATTCAAATAACCTCATGAATATTTCACTGCCATGATCTGAGGCCTGGGTGACGGCAGGCAGGCAGGAAGATGTGAAAGAGTCCTTTAATAATCTGCCTCCCTCTCCTCCTGCATGCTGGTTTGTTTTTTTTTTTTGGCCGGACCTGGTTAACGTACAGTCGGTCTTGAGGAGGAATAATATCCCGAGCCGCTGCTCACTCCTCGTCAGTCACCTGCGTTGTTCCTGTAGCTCCTTTTTCAGTTTTGTCCGTTTTCATTTTCTTTCTTTTTATTCATCCCTGGTGGAGGAAACTCAGCTTTGCAGTCCACCATCAGCTCGCGTGACCCCCACCCCCGCGTGGTCGGCCCCTCTGGGCTTAACTAGTGGGTGAAAGGTAAAGCAGCTAACGAGGGGAGTGGCGCCCACTGCAGTGCAGTGCAGTGCAGTGCAGTGCAGTGCAGGGCAGGGTGGTGGCGGCTGGGGGGGGGGACGACTCATAACCTTTGAGTGCACCCTGACGGAGGAGGAACACAGGAAGTGAAGGTGCTCTTGACGTGGCCCTCGTCTCTCTGTCAAGTGGCCTCTGAGCACATTGAGCCCCTCCCCATCCCCCCCCCCCTCCCACCAGCACCACCCCCTCGGTTTTGTCATCATCATAATCATCATCGCTGCTGCGTAATGTTTCCTTCATATATGGCAGCTTGCCTGTGTGTGTGTGTGTGTGTGTGTGTGTGTGTGTGTGTGTGTGTGTGTGTGTGTGTGCGTTTGTGCAGCCTGGCCCCTTTAAGAGCCTGATGTCCTTTTTTATTTGAGAATGAGTTGAGCACTCGAAGCTGTGCTTGTGTGTACTGTGTGTGTGTGTGTGTGTGTGTGTGTGTGTGTGTGTGTGTGTGTGCTGACCGTGGCCCTCTGGGTTGGTCACTAGGGGAAAGCGGGGGGGAGGAGTGGGGCGGGGAGGGGAGGGGAATGGCTGACGGAGTCAGTAACCTTCCCAGCCCCCGTTCGGACCAAACAGCGAGGCTGGCTGCGCCGCATGCCCTTATCTACCAATGGAATGCAACAGCTGTGCTGTGTGTGTGTGTGTGTGTGTGGAGGGGGTGGTTGGGGGTGGTTTGGGGGCGGCAGGGGGGGTCGGGCATCGAGTGGGTTGGCTGAAACCCCCCTGAAAGACCCCCCCTGCGCCGCCTCCCCCTCCACCACCACCACCTCCATTCCCACCTCCAAGCGACGTGCCGGGCTCCTGAAAGGCAGCTCAACTAAAAAAAAAAAAAAAAAAAAAAAAAAGTGAGCGAGACACACACAGCGAGCGCCTCGGCAGGGCTGCCGCACATTCAAAATAGAGTCGGAGGGGAGGGAAGGGAGAGAGAGAGAGAGGGAGAGAGAGAGAGAGAAGGAGAGTCAGGGACAGGCAGTGCTGAAAAGGAGAGCACAAAGAGAAGGAAAGTGGAGCAGGGGAGGGGAACAGGAGGCTGGGTGAAGGGAGAGGGAAAGACAAAAGAAGGAGAGGGGAGACGTAGCGGAGTGAGCGGGAGTGAGCGGAGGGGAGCGAGCAAATGGCCACGGAGGAGACGGCGGGGGGAGCCAGGAAAGCCACCAAGAGCAAACTGTTTGAGTTCCTGGTCCATGGAGTGGTGAGTGGCGCTGTCCGTCATTCCTGGGGAAACGAGGGGAGCTCGGCGGCTCTGGCATGCATCTGAGTGTGCGTGTGTGTGTGTGTGTGTGTGTGCGTTCGTGTGTGTGTGTGTGTATAAGTCGGTGCAGCAGCAGCGGCGGTGGCGGCGGTCTGTGTGTGAGAGATAGCTGGGCAAAGCTGGCCATGTGAAGGTTATTTCCAGCCTCCGTCCCCCCTCCACCCCTCACTCCCTCTGCTGGATCCCCCCCCCCCGCCTGCCTGCCTGCCTGCCTGCCTGCCTGCCCGCCTGCCTGCCTGCCTGCTAGGAGGCGGCTGGAAGTGGAGCAGCATGGAGGGGATGGATGCAGCGGAGCAGCGGCAGGAGGAGGAGGAGGAGGAAGGGATGGATGGATGAGGAGCTACGAGAGAACACAGAGGGGGGAAGAGGAAAGAAAAGACTATTGTAGCAGCAGCAGCAGCAGCAGCAGCAGCAGCAGCAGCAGCAGCAGCCAGCTCCCCTTTCGGCTAATATTGGAGCTTCTCTGGGAGTCACAGACAGAGAGAGGAGGGGAGGCTGGAGGAGGGGAGACAGGAGGGGGGGGACGGCGAGTCCACTCACAACAACACAGCCGGTTAGTCGCTTTTCCAGGCAGCGTGGCGGCGGCGGCGGCGGCGGCGGCGCTCCGGCTGGACGACGGGGGTTTGAACCTGTGAGGTCACGAGGCGACAGCGACGTAGTAACAGGAACAAAAAAAAAAAAATGAAAAGAAAGCAGAAGAAGCGGCGTCGCTCGGACGGAGGTGGCCGAGGGCAGATGGCCGTTCGGCCGAGTGGTGGAAATCAGCGGTGAAACAATCGGCCCCATTCATGTGCAGCCAGCGTGAAAATGTCAAGTCAAGTGTTGCTCACGGTTAGAGGTTAGGCAACTATTAACATAAGTCCCGTCCGCTCGTGTTCTCGTCCCCGAGAGGGTGTGGAGGTGGGGGAGGGGGGTCACTCACGCTTCCTGTTGGGGGGGGGGGGGTTTGTTTCTTTTTTCTTCAAATGCGTGCGACCTCTTTTTAACGATGGGACACAAGTTGTGTTGATTGTTGCACCAAGAAATCACTCGACTGGCTGATTCTCTCGCATTGTGAATATGCACAAAAAGACACATCACAGCTTTTATTGAAAGGTCAGGGTGACTGAAGAAGCGGCTCAACACACAAAAAAAAACAAAAAACGACAAAATACATACTCTCAAATTGGATTTTTTTTTTATGCACCATTTTTTGCCTGAAAACGCATTTGGAGCCATGACACATATTGTCTCGGATTGGATATTTTAATATCACAGCGGTTCTTGGAAATAAGACCGACTCAGCTCAAAGATGAAGTTCATCATCAGCGACTTAAAGAGAAAAACATGGCAACCATTCTTGACAGCAAACGGCTGAAATAGCTGCTCCTAAACGCAAAACGTTTTTGTACGTCTTGCAGAGTGGCGTCTCGCCGGAGGAGATTTTACGGCTTGTGCGCTTCACACCATTCAGTGGAAACGTGTGCAAATTGTACTTTGTGGAAATTTGAGAAATATCGCTTATATTTTACGAAAAAAACTGTCATGGAAACGCAGCTCGTGTCATTTAGCAGTCTAATGGCTTGTGGGGAAGAAGCTGTTCCTCAGCCTGCTCCTGCGGGCCGAGAGGATCTTGTATCCCTTCACCCTTTTGGACCTGAGCGTCAACCAACGGCCTCGTATTAAATCAATGGGATGCGTGTATATTCCCGCCTGACGGCTGACAGCCGAGACGAGGCAGGAAGCAAGAGAGCGAGCGAGAGAGAGAGCGGACGGCCGGATGGGAAAGACACACTGGAGCAGCAGGAATGTTGTCGTTTACGATGGTCGGGTTTCTCCTCAGAGCCACTTCCAGAGGCCTGACCAGCCCCTGTGTGGTCCTCGGCCCCCTGTTTGGAAGTTTGCTTGGGAGAACGCACACGCACACGCACACGCACACACACACACACACACACACACACACACACACACACACGGAGACAACCGTTTCAAAGTTGAGGAGGACTTGGAAATGTCCTTGCTCTCCTCAGGACAGCGAGCGTGTCTGTCGCAGGCAGAAGGTCCTGCAGGTCGTGCGTATGAAGAGGCGGCGGCCTGTCACCCGTTAGCCCTCTGTTTGCAGCCCTCGGCAAGAAAGGGCTGATTTTCACGAGTGTGCGTGCGTCTGAAACACTTTTTTGGGGCATGTTTTTCTTTGCGTCGACCCTGGTAGTTGTCAGAAGGAGCCTGTTGTAGCGTCGTCAGTGTTCCACACCAGGGTGAGGTGAGCCGTCAGACTGGAGGAAACAATGGAGCTGGGTGTTGCGGCGTGGCGGAGGCGAGGTGGGGGGGTTGATTGATGAGCCAGATGAGCGTGCGTCCTCTCAACAGACCAATTAACCTTGATGAGGCTTCGGGCTGCTCCTCGCCAAATATTTCCTCCACCCCCCCACCCCCGGCCTCCTCCTCTCGTCCTCCTCCTCCACCACCACCACACTTTTAAGATGGAAAATTGGCTTCTCGGGCTCTGCGTGCGTTGCAGAAAGCAGAAATATTTATACCAGCTCGTGGGTGAGGGGTCTCTCATCTCTCCACCCAAACCACCACAAACGGGCAAATTAACAAACTTAAACACAAGGAGGCGTCGGCCTGGCGTCGATACGCCTGGCGCTGTTGTGGTTTGGAGAAGGTCGCCGTGTTCCTGCCTCCCGGCAGCAGCAGCAGGTTTGTTGTGGGGACGAGTATTTGGCTGAGGTCTCGGACCACCGTCCTCCCTACCGCTGCCTTACTGCTCTGGTGTGTGTGTGTGTGTGCGTGTGCGTACGTGTGCGTGTGCGCGCACAGGTCAGCCAGGGCCATGGCGATGAAAAAAAGCCTTCCAGTGCTCTGCATGGGAAACCATGACAAGAGCAAAAAAAAACAAAAAACAATATGACACACAATATGACTGTTTTGTGTGTCTGTGTTGTTGTTGTTGTTGTTGTTGTTGGTGTTGGTGGTGCACAAGGCAAAGGCTAAAATTCGCTCTCGCGTCTGGATTCACGCTTAACTAACTATTCACGTGTGGGACTGTTCAGGCTAAACACGTTCAGGTTCAGACGGCCACGCACACGCACACGCACACGCACACACACACACACGCACCTTTGGAGATATTAGCTGCGTTTCCATTTCCCCTTGAATTGCGCAAAACCGAAATGTCACAATGAAAAACTGGTCATGGAAACACCTAAACTTGGAAAAACCTCTCAGAATATTGCTGAAAAGGTTTTGATGCTCTCATGAGGCGTCATGGAAACACTGTTTTTTCGCATTTACATGTCAGCGGACGTAAAAAAAAATCTCGTCCCACAAGATTTTACGGAATTACGGCTTACGCGCTTCACACCATTCAATGGAAACAGCTGCAAATCGCAATTGTACTTTGTCGAAATTTAAGAAATATCGCTTTTACTTTGTGAAAAACTGTCATGGAAACGCAGCTACTGTCTGAAATTCAAAAGTTGTCTCCTCTTTCTCATCATCGTCTCAACTGAGCCACTGCAACTCTTTGGGTTTTCGACTCTCTCTGATTTGTGTTTTTTGCTTCGTTTGTTGTTGTTTTTTTGTGTGTGTGTGTGTGTGTGTGTGTGTGCTACCACATAAACTTTCCAATGAGTAAACAAACAATCCCGAGTTTATCACCCCCCACCCCGCCATAATTTCAGGCCTCCTCCGATCGTGAGCGTTCGGGACGACCGCAGATCAGCTTTGAGCCGCTCGTGGCTTCGCTTCGACCTTCCTCCCTGCGGCTCCTCTCACATATCCGTCCACGGGGCCGGGTTCGATTCGAGCGCCGGAGCCGGGTTCAGCTGGTCATATTGCAGAGCCAGCCCCCACTGCAAGCATGTCGAAAGGCGGCGGCACGTTTTAACAAGCCGCCGTCTTTTTCTTGATCTTGATTAGAAAAGTTCTCCCTGTCCTTCCTGGACGCAGCGGAGGATAAAGGGCGCAGACGGGTGGCAAAGTGATAACCTTTAAGCTGCAGTAGCCTCCCCCAACCCCCCCCAACCCCTCCGCCATATGTTTTCTTTTTTTTTATCCTCTTCCGTCGGGAAGACCATTACCCTCTTACCCCCTAAAAACGACCCCTCCCCCACCGGTCAGCCAACAGCCCCCCCGGCTCGAGTGACAGCAGCGTCTGCTCGGCCTTATCGCGCCATCTCCCCCTGCTGCCTGCTCGCCGTTTCAAAGGGCACGAAATACGTCAGCCTTTATTCCAGGGGTGTGACACTCAAACACACAGCGGGCCCAAAATGTAAAACTTGGACAAAGTCTCGGGCCAGCGTTGATATTTATTGAGAGAATCTTCCTCCAGATGGAAAAGTGAACCTTTTTTGCTTCAACCCAGAATATGGAACAAAGCAAAGCTTCATACTACACAATAGATAACTGGATATTGCACACATGCAACATTGAAAACTCAACAAAAATCATGCGTCTTTTTTAGTTCTGATTTAGATTTCAACAGTAATCTTTTTCCACGGGCTACTAACACATTTAAAAAATGAAATAACAATAAACCACTGAAGTCATAATAGTATCCTTCAATGAGCGTCCTGTCCTGATTGAGCAGAGCATTCTGGGATTTGCAGTCCTAGCAGTACATGTGTTGTATAATACCAGTGGGCCAGCTCTACTGTATTTCGGGTTTACACTCGTGATTTTGTATTGGCTTGTGGGCCAAATGTAATGACACTGCTGGCCAAATTTGGCCCGCGGGCCAGAGCTTGACACCTATGCTTTATTCAGTCCCGCGGCCCGTCTCTCTTCCCCCCCTTTCCCGAGCTATTTCGTCTTGCCTGCGACGCGAGAGGCGCGTCGGGGGCTCCGCTTTGATCGCCAGCTCTTCCTATTTTTACGACCTGTTTATTGCCTTCATTCGTTTGTTTGCGCAGGTTTGGCTACCGCCTGTTTGTCACACAGTCTAAAGATCAGATTTGAAGTGCAAACAGTGTTTTTTTTTTTTTCATTCATTTATTTATTCAGAGCAAAAAAAAAGAGAAAGGCAAATAAAATCCCCCGCTACGTGAAAGGTTATGAAACTTTGGATGGATGTATCCTTCAACCGTCCTTGTCTCGCCCGCATTTACCTATTATGTTACAAATTGTAGTTGCCACTCGCTCTGTGCCTGTTTTTTTTTTCCTTTTTGAAAAAAAGAAAAACTCTTTTCGTGCAAGGTGAAATATTTGGCACATTGAGTAACGGCTGCGCAGGGACTACAAGGTTTGACTGAAGGTTTGAGTTCTCTTTGAGAGGCGTCTTTCATGACGCGCCGTCCCGAAGAGACGAGCTGTCTCGGCCGCTTTGTGCGGTTTTATTTTCTGAATCCTGTATTTTGGGATCAATTCCAGGTCACTTTGTGTTTCAGCGTGAAATTAGAATTGGATCCTTTTGTCCAACGCTTCCCTCCTTCAGGCGTCGTCGTTTCGCTACTTGAAACCCACCGCACGGCAACGAGCTCGGGGGGGATTTCTGCTTTTGTAAAAATGATTTTGTTCAAAAAATCCAGGGCCGTCGTCATACACTGCGTGTTTGAGTGACAAGAGTTCATCCATAAGGGCTGAGTGTGTGAAATCAGATTTAAGCTTTGACAAAACCTTGTTTACATCCAAGCAGTAAAGGCAGCTGGTCAGTCACGTGGCTGCGTGATAGTATAAATACATCTTGGATGAAGCCTCATAATTAAAAACACTCTGAGTCACTGTATCTTTGCTCAGGTCCTAAATAGAGAGAGAGAGTCCCTCCACTAGCAGTCACAGCCGTAGATAGCCGGCCACGTTAGCGTTAGCGCTACACAGCTTTGTGGAAGTCGATGCTGTGCAACCATGTGGCTGTTCTGAAACAGTAAAAGTATAAAAACGAGGAACGTTGCACTGAGATTAATGGATTAATCGATTTTAAATCAAAATCAGATTTATTAGTCAAGACGATGTGAAAAAAAGGAAAATCTTAAAATCGATTTTCCTCTTGTGTGCTTCCGGGCTGTGCGCCAACCGAGCCGAGGCGAGCCAGTGGAAACATGCCCTCATTTTACAACCTGTGAAAGTTTAGCACTTTATTCATTCATCGGTGTTCAAGATGATAGAAAAACCTTTTATTTTGAAAGTGATGTTTGGGGAAAGACAGTTCAGGTTGTTCCTTTATCCACAGGGGCATTCATTTGTGTTTGGTTCTTCAGTTTTCACTTTTTTCCCAAATAAGGGAACTTCCTCTTTGTTTGTGAAGGACCTGTTCATTTTCAAGTGATGTTTGGTGAGCGTGAGGTTCTCACTTCATTAATCCCAATGGATTCATCTTTGTTTGGTCAAGAAGACTGTAAATGCTGTCACTTTACTGAACCCAAGGAGGATTTACAGTGTCTGTCAGTTGCACTTCATTATAATAGGGGAATACAACGATAGGGAAATTTGTTTCCTATTTTTCTGATAAAAAAAATCATTTATTCCATTGTCTTTTGTCGTCGAAATTGAAATAAAAAAATCAAGTTTTCAGAGAAAATTTTTTTTTTATTTTGGATTGTATTTTTGTTCAAAATCGCCCAGCCCAAACGTTGCTTTGATATTTTGTCACATTCTTATCACAACAAATGTTTCTCCCTTCGACTGGGCTGAGGTCGATCCAGAAAATACAGTTGTTTTCTTTGTGAATCTGCTTCACTGTCTCTGGTTGAGACATTTTGACAAAGCAGCTGCCACGTAGTTGATCTTTACCGTCTTCTAACTATTAGCAACTTGACTTGGTTTGATTCCGGTTGAGGGCGGGGCCTCTCTGCATTGGGCTGGCATCTGTTCCTGGTGTGTGCGTTTGTGTGTGTGTGTGTGTGTGTGTTTCATCAGCTCTGTGCTCCAGTTTCTCCGTACTTACGTGTAAAGTAAACACTCACTCAAACTTGGAGTTGTCAGGCCGATTGGGCTCAGATCTTTTCCTTTTCCTTTTTTTTTTCTTTTTTAACCAGAACGCTCTGACGAATAAGGGACCCGGTAGTTCCCCCGCTAGTTATGTCTTATTCACGTCGTGTAGGTGGTCCGAGTGCTCCCCGCCGATTCAAAGGAATTCTTCCACTGGAGCAAACCACAGTTTGGTTTCACGTTCTAAACTGAGGCGGGTGGCAGCTGTTGCCATGGGAGTGACAGGCACAGGTGAGAGCTCGCCCAGTTGTTCCCAGGCGTCACCACCACACTGTTTGCATTGTTTAGGGGGAAGGAACGGCTCTCAAAGTGTGTGTGTGTGTGTGTGTGCTGAACTCTGTGTTTGCTTGTTTTGCAGTCGAGATAAAGAAAAGAAATAAATGAATGAATATCAATAAAGCCTTGCTTCTCGCCTGACTCGTCTTTGCCTTTGTAATTTGCAACTCAGTGTTCTTAGATAGAAGAAATAAAATAATAATAATAATAATAATAATAATAATAACAGTGACATAGATCAGCGCACGACTGTCAGCTTTTTTCCTCATGATGACAAACACTGAATGATTTGGGTGTGACTGAAGTGGTTCTGGCTCAGATGTTTTGTACAGTTTGTGCTCTGTGACTCCTTTTTTTGGTTCTGGGATGATGATTCTTCACCTCCCAGTTCCTCAAATAGTTAAAAAAAAAAAAAAAAAAAGACTCAGACACACACACACATGTGTAATCTGCTTGTGTGCAAGAGCTTTAAAGAAATGTGTTCAAGTATTCCTTGGTGAAATGCGTTCAAGGAGACGATCCTCACTGCTGCAGTCTCGTTTTGGGATTTGGACGCATTGATAATATCTCCTTATTTTTCCATCTCCACTGTGATGTCATGCGTCCTTTATTATTTTTATAGGTGCCTGCTCGTCTCTGTGAGTAAGGAGAGTCAGGGGACGGTGGTCTCAGCCTGTGACGCCTCTGCTCTCTCTCCCCCTCTCTCCTCCCCGCAGCGTCCCGGCATGCCGTCTGGTGCGAGGATGCCCCACCAGGGGGCCCCCATGGGTCCGCCCGGCCCGCCGTACGGGGGCAGCCAGGCGGTCCGACCCGGCCTGCCGTCCCCGGTGATGGAGCCGAGCCGCAAGAGGCCCGCGCCCTCCCAGCAGGTCCAGCAGCAGCAGCAGCAGCAGCAACAGCAACAGCAGCAGCAGCAGCAGCAGCAGCAGGCCGTGCAGAGCCGGGCCAGGAAGTGAGTCTCACACAGACGCATGCACGCACACGCATGCACACGCACACGCACATGCACATGCACATGCATGCATGGCTTGTGTACCAAACTCATCTTTTGCATGTCGTTGAGTCAACGCTGACGCCTGTGTGTGGACACTGTGGACATGAATACGCAGGTTGAAACAAGACCGTTTCAAACATCTAATGATAAACATCATATATGTATATATATATGATGTGTATATATATATATATATATATATATATATGTATATTAGGGCTGTCAGTCGATTAACAAGATATTTATTGAGTTTCTTATACTCTGGGAAAAATTGGAGAGGACAATAATAAATAATAAATATATATTCTAATATATAATAAATAAATATTCTATTTTTATTTTCATTGGAACATTCCAAAACAATTACATACTTAAACTATGTGTGTGTGTGTATGTGTGTGTGTTTGTTTGTTTCATCTCTCTCGCACTCTGAACTAGATACTGACAAATATAACGTACACAAATATGATCGCATTTGTCAGTCGCGGTATTTTATTTTGAAAACTGCTTTTGCTCTTGCTTCTTTGACTGCCTTCCTGTCTCGCTTGACGCGATCGCTCGTGGCTGCTCGCGCACTAAAACAGACCAGATCGCTACATGGCGCAAGCTGGGCTAACTGGTCACTGGGAACGAACACCAGTTGGGACGTCCTCGCATTGTTGAATTAGTGGAGAAAAATGAAATCTTTAAATGACCCAAAGACGTGCAGTTGTGACAGCAAACAGCAAACGGCAAAAAACAAACAGCATGTGTTCAATGCATCGATATTTAGTACAGCCGTGACCTTGATCAGCTTCCTCTCAGCGCCCAGTTCACTTTTAACTGGCCTCCATTTTTACACCTTTCACTCACACTGCCTGCCTCTGTTTCATGCATCCGCCTGCTAGGTCTTTGTCTATGGTCACCTGTGTGTGTGTGTGTGTGTGTGTGTGTGTGTGTGTGTGTGTGTGTGTGTGTGTGTGTGTGTGTGTGTGTGTGTGTGTGTGTGTGTGTGTGTGATTGCATTCAACACTGGCTTTGCCTCATTGTCACTCCCTCCACTGCCTGCTGCTGTTCGACCCTCGTGTACAAACAGTCCGATCAGCAGGATCGGGGACGCACACGCACACACACACCTGCACACGGCGGTCTGATATCTACCAGGAGATGTGTGTGTGTGTGTGTGTGTGTGGCAGGTGTCGGTCATTAGAAAGAGGATCGATGGGCACAATCAGCCGAGGTCTCTTTGTCTGCTTCTCTGGGCGTCGGCGGCTGCCATTGATCCGCTTTGCAATTAAAACGCTCTTGTTGCTGCGTGTCGGGGCTTCGACCCCGGGAAAAAAGCGACGAGGGGCGTGGCTTCCCGCGAGGTCACGTGACCACCGACCCATTCAGCTCTCTCTCTCCCCTCCCCTCCTCTCCTCTCCGCGTCCTCTGGCAAACAAAAGTCGAGGCTCCGGCTTCCCGCTCGGATCCGTCCAGACCCTCCAGATGAGGAGCGGCCACCTGCGTCCGCAGTGTCATTGAGACCTTCTGGCCACAGATACGCTCTGGAAAAACAGGCTTGAGTCTTGAATATTGCGGCTTTGTCCTCGCAAGTACACTAGCAGTCAAAAGTCTTTTCTTTCTTTCTCATGCCTATTGACGGAGCAGTTTCTCACTGAAGGCATCGAAACTACGCATGAACACACATGGAATTATGGAGGGAAACAATAAAAGTGTCCAATAACTCAAACATTTTATCTTGTGTCCAAACTGAGAAGGTAAAAATGAAAAGATTGTCAAGGGCTTGCAAGTTTTTGGAGCCTCATCTTATCGGATGAAGAGCCAAAGTGACTACGTCTCCATAAAAGGAAATAAAGGAAAAGAGAAAAAGGACAAACGGGGTGATTCCAGTGAAATGGAAACTTTCTCACTGTTGGTCAGTCGTGACTTTGAGGGGAAATTCTTTCATCTCCGAAAATATTTATTTGCGGACAACACAGAGCCGAGACCACCGACTCACCCACCACACCACCCTCACCAGAGCCTTGTTCATCCAGCCTGTGCGTGTGTGTGTGTGTGTGTGTGTGTGTGTGTGTGTGTGTGTGTGTGTGTGTGTGTGTGTCTCTGAGGCCTGCATTGACACGGTCGCCACACACAAAATCTGTCCGGGGTCCTTACGGCAACTCTGTTAGGACAAACTACATCGCAGTCGGATGGATAGATAGATAGATAGATATGTAAATATGTGTATATCTATCTCTATATAATCATATTATATATATCTATCTACATATCAATCTATCTATCTATCGTTCGTTCGACTGCGATGTAGTTTGTCCCAATAGAGTTGCCGTATGTGACGTCGTCGGCAGTCGCCGGACCCCCTGGACGGATCTTGGAGCCCGGACAGATTTCGTACCTACACCTGCACTTTTTTGTCTTCTTGTAGGTTTCTTCCTGTGTGTTTCTAGAGTTCTGCACCTACTAACAGAGCCCCAACACACACACACACACACACACACACACACACACACACGGAGTGGCGGCGGCGCGAGCGCAGGCTGGTGTTTGCTGCTACCCCACTGAGTGTCTGTCCACCTCCCCCTCACCCCCACCTTACCAACGCTCTAATCGGTCAACCTTCGGACCCCCCCCCCCACCCCCACCCCTCCACCTCCCACCGATTCTTAGGAAGCCAGTGGGATTCCCCGGAGCCAATGAGATGCCGGCGAGGCAGATGGACTTGCGAGAGCCCCAATCAGATCCCACGCTCGGATCAAAGTAGGACTCTCTACTCCTCCGCTGCATGTCCGTTTCTCTCTTTTCTGCGTTTGATGACTGACTGGCCTGAACTGAAGCCCAACCCCCCCTCCCCAACCTGAGCCCCCCCACCCCCCTCTCTGTGAATAGCCACGGCCACTGCTAGTGTCCAGGAAGCCCTTTGCAAGGTAGCGCGGTGCATGCAGGAGCGACTGGAGCATGGCATGATGGGAACAGTAGGACGTAGAAGCCACTTTCTCTCCTATTCAAAACGCCGACTGCGCTGCTGTGATGCGGCTTTTTGTGTCGTTTTTTTTTTTTTTTTTTTTTTTCTCTCTCTTTTGCAGTGCACCCCCCTCCCACACACCCCCTCAAATACCCCCCTCCCCCTATACCGGACCCCCCTGACTTGCAGCAGTCGGCATGCTGATGTGACCCCCGGCCTCATGGAGCGATACGGCGCTCCGTTGCGGGAAATGTCTCGACGCTGCAAAAAAAAAACAACAAAAAAAACAATGGGGGTGGGGGGGATTCTTGAAGGCAAGACAAAATCTGCAAAACCCTTTTTTTGGGGGGAATGGAGGGGAATCCAGTTACCGTCTGCACGGTACAAATCACGGTGAATATTTGCATTTCACTTCATTCTCTGTGAAATAAAGTGAAACGCAAAACGCGTGCCAAACAATTCCGCAGCCGCCAGTCAGCGCGACTTTAGCGAGAGCGGCCGGGAGATAGATGAGAAATTCAGCGTCGGGCCGCTTTCGGTATGTACGTCTGAAGCTTTTCCTAGCCAGTCATATGCTGCTGGTTAAATCTGTCCAAGAAGAGAAAAAAAAAACTGTGCAAAAATGAAAAGATGTGGGTTTTTTTGCGGGAAATGAAGTGCCAGACTATTTCTTGGCGGGGAGCTGCAGCGAGCGAGAGAGTGAGTGAGTGAGCGGGCCGATGGAAAAGAAAGAAAAAAAACACAAGTTGTGATTTATGCGCTCCAGCTTTT
This sequence comes from Thamnaconus septentrionalis, assembly GCA_009823395.1. Lineage (NCBI taxonomy): Eukaryota > Metazoa > Chordata > Actinopteri > Tetraodontiformes > Monacanthidae > Thamnaconus > Thamnaconus septentrionalis. Next base: position 5,001,998 of record CM020520.1, read on the forward strand.
TCTATTAGCAGACAAAATGTTATGCATGAGCGTTGCGGCCCTGACTCTGCATCGCCGGTGAGCTTTCTTACATTTGATCCCCAGGCTGAAAAAATGTAAAAAAAAAAATAATAATGATAATAAAAAAAGCTATTCTGGTTATCTCTCTGCTCTCCCGGTGCTTAAACGTTGCGCGCAGACACACGAGCGGGTACATAAAGACCTGTGAAGGTAATTAAACTGGAGGGTCTGTGTAATTAGGAGCCTGCAAAGTCATGTCTCCTTCGCAGACGCCGGGGTGCAGTTATTACAGTGTAACAAGGCCGCAGCTGATCGTCTCCCCCGCCCAACGTGATCATGCTAACGCAGGCGTAGGCAGACTACGGCCCGTTAAAGCTTTTTTTTTTTACTAAGTAAGTCATAAAATAGCTGCATTCCATGCATTTTTTCAGTGTTTCAAGCGTCATTTTCAATAAAGAGCTCAACATCGTGGGGCTTCAAACACACTTCGCTGTAACTTTGCTTTTGTTCACGTTTCCTACTCATCCCATGATATATTTTTCCTCCTATGAGGTGGCTCACCAAACCACTCCGTCCATCTGCCGCTGCTCCGGGCCCCCCCCCTCTGTCACATTCTAGAGCCCACTGTGGCCCCACCAGTCAAACAGTTGGCCCACCCCTGTGCCAACGTCTTGATTCAGTGCTCTTATTTTTTTTGCAGCCGTAGCGTCACCTCGTCTCCGTCTTCTCGGCCAGCTCGTCCTGTCCTGGCCGCTTGCATGACCGCTCGTGCACGCACCACACACACACACACACACACACACACACACACCTGTCTGCATACGTGAGCAGCAGCAGGAGAGAGAATCCGACTTGTCGGATGTGGATGTGTTGCAGCAGCACGGTATCGGCATTGGTCAGCGCAGTGCAGGATATACTGGAATTCATGAATGAAAATTCTCTAACACACACACACACACACACACACGTGCACAAATCCAAAGTCAAACACAGTTGCTTTCCACACATCCTGTCACCATCTGCATGTGTGTGTGTGTGTGTGTGTGCGTGCGTGCAGGTGAGCTGATGTGGGATGCGACACTTTGTCTTTTTTGGCCGGCGCAGCCTCTCAACTCTGCTGGCCAGGTGGACGCCTGCGTATTTTTTTTTGCATAAGCACACACACACACATACTCACACATGCGTGCGCACATTCAGTCCACACACACACACACACACGCTCGCGCGCACGCAGCTGGGATGCTGGGGTGCTGGATGTGGCCCAGCATTTTAGCAGATGGCCTGGGTGCTACGCTATCAGTCACCATAGTAACATGCTCTTTTTCCCCTCTTTCTCTCTGTCTTTCTCTCCCCCTCTCCAGTGCTAAGAGAAGGAAAATGGCAGACAAGATTCTTCCGCAAAGGGTGAGGCTGCATATTTTTTCTTTTTTTTTTTACCTTTGTGCCACCGCCGTGTTTTGTCTGCGAGCGCGCGCAGTTGTTTTTCAAAGCGTTGCAGAACGGAGCGATCCCGCCGCCGCCGGCTCTCTCGGAAGGCGGAAGGCGCTTCAGGGCCAGACGATCGCGTTGTCGTTTCCAAATGAGTCGGGCGGCAGGGTTGAAACCGGGGCGTTGTTTTTTTTTTTTAAGTCATTCCGTTGCTGGTACGATGGGTCGCTGATTTAAATCGACGGGACGTAAGAGAGGTGCAACTAGAGGTAGAAGTAGAAGGAGGAGGGCCACAGGTGAGTCGCTGGCTGATTAGTCATTTTCATTTTAAACATTTTCATTTTCATCCCATCATCTCAGTTTAAGGCCCCTCTGCCACCCCATCGTCACCCGATGCAGTAAAGGTCCGCAGGGGGGGGGATAGCAGTCGTCACGGCTGAGGGCGCCGCTCGGCCGTTAACGAGTCGGGGGCGGGGGTGGCGGTCCGACGTCTGCCGCCGTCGCTCTCCTGCCTGCCTGGCACCTCCGCCCGGTTGAAGCGGCGGCGAGACGCAGATAAGGGCGGGAAGCAGAGGGAACAATGGGAGGCAGCCGGGGAGAAAGATTCAGGGAGGAGCGACGAAGAAGGAGGGAGCCAGTGTGTGTGTGTGTGTGTGTGTGTGTGTGCCAGCCAGCGCGCACAGTTTGGTAAATAAGCTGCAGCCCTCCATGCTCCGAGGACTTTCATCAGTATGGTAATGTCTCCAGCTCGGGCTGCTCGGCTGCACCGCTCGCTGCATCTCATTTTTTCATCCCCCCCTGAGGAGGTGCTGACAGCCTCTCTTTAACCGCAGCGGGCCGAGCGCTTGGCCGAGCGTCCGGCTGCGCTGGGTTTCTTCCCCTCTGTCTTTCAGACTCAGACTTGATCGACTGAGCACCAACTTCACACAGGCGTCCAATCAGAGTCGCGGAAAAGTCGGGGGCCCAGTTTGTGATTTTGTGCCGTTTTTTTGGTCGTTGCAACCTGGGTCGGGACGGAGATGGATGAGATGCAGCGTGGCTGGTTCCTTCCTGGGCGGCAGCAGCAGCAGCAGCAGCAGCAGCAGCAGCAGCAGCAGGGCTCGTCAGTGTGTAACTGCTGCTGAGCTGCTGAGGGTTTAAAGTGGTGCCTAACGGTGAACAAAAACCTCACAATAAAGTCAGGACGTGATTCATTTTTTTCCCCTGCTCAGCTCTTGCATCATGGCAGGTGGACCAACCTGCTCTGATTGGCTGATGAAAAAAATCTGTCCTCAGCACCAGTCTACCCATGCAGTTTTCCACATTAGTTTCTAGGAATTTTGGATTCCCAGGTCAGACGATCTGATGAATATCTATTTGGTATCTTGATAAATACTGGGGAAAAAAGCCTTTACTAGGCATTGCCTGCACCCTGATCCACCTACAATACTGGAGCGGATCAGCAGAGTAAATGAGCATCTACCTGATGGAAATGACGACCTTCTCCCTGCACCTTCAGAAAGGCACTTTTATGAAACGCTTAAAACTAACAGACCTGAAAAATCTGCCCTCGTGACCTTTTTTTGCGCTGCGTCACGTCGGCGTGCCAGGTTTTAACGGCAGACTCTTTGCCGCAGATCCGCGAGCTGGTCCCGGAGTCCCAGGCCTACATGGACCTCCTGGCGTTTGAGCGCAAACTGGACCAGACCATCATGCGCAAGCGTGTGGACATCCAGGAGGCCCTGAAGAGGCCGATGAAGGTATTGAGCCTGCAGTACACGCACCGCACCTCAAGGTGTCAGTCCAAGAGGGGGGGGGGATTTCATCGGTCGCTTTTGAAAATGTGGGATTTTATTTATTTGCAACGTCTGGTTTTGCCATCGCGCAGCATCCTGTTCTGATCCACTCTTCCTCCGCTTGAACTGTGCTTTCCCCCCCATGTTGTCGTGTCAGCAGCAAAAGCGTAAACTGAGACTTTACATATCCAACACCTTCAACCCCGCCAGACCCGACGCCGACGACTCGGACGGCAGCATCGCATCGTGGGAGCTGCGGGTGGAGGGGAAGCTGCTGGATGATGTGAGTCTCTGCCTGACGCCCAAAGTGGAAAATCAAAGAGGAGATTGCAATCTCTTTGTTGTGTTGTGTTTTGGCCCCAGACCTCCGTCAGTGTTGACGTCCATAAAAATAAAGTGCAGAGAGGGATGAATTGGCTGTGAATACAAAGGTTCGAGTCATTAGTGATGGTTTTTTTGGAGTCGGTGTTAAGCAGGTCTGCGGCGTGAAAACGATCTTGTGCGTCGAAGCGTAAGCAAAAGACTGAGAGAAAAGAAGAAGAAGAAAATCCTGATGCAGTTCTCGGCCGCCAAGGCCGCGATGAAACGACACAAGAAAGCAAAGACTTTTCAAAAAAAAAAAAGATGAATATCTGCGGCTGAACTCTGAGGGAGTGGACTCTGTCGACCCTCTCCGCTGGTATTTCAGGACGCCTGATGCTGCTGATTTCACCGCCCAAACTCATTTTCTTTTTTCATTTTGTGTTGTCTTTTGGCCGCCTCGCAGCCCGGCAAGCAGAAGAAGAAGTTCTCCTCGTTTTTTAAGAGCCTGGTGATCGAGCTGGACAAGGACCTGTACGGTCCCGACAACCACCTGGTCGAGGTCAGTTCACACCCCGCCGCGCTTTCCTCTTGCTTTTTCATCGATATTCCGTCTATCACAACACTTTTATTTTCCATTTGTCAGAATAAGTGGTGGAGATCCGGCTTTCCGTGTCTGCTGATCACAGCGTAGTTCAGCGGCCCGCAGCGTGTCAGTTTGGTTTGTGTGCAAGCTTCATTTTCACGGACAGGTCAGCGTCTTTCAACCTGCCGCAACTCGATTAGAAAATTACAAAGAAAAATAACAATTATGTGCTCGGTGCAAATCAGTGATTCACGTTGCTAAGTGATTCATCCAGGGTCGCCCGGAGCATTTTTTCATTGCGCGGTCGAAAATTGAAAAATTTCTTGGTTTTTATTATTTTTTGCAATTTGTCACGGGCTCGAATCACCCCGGTGAACCTGCTCCTTTATTACCTCCGCATTAGATTAATACGAAATAAAACAGACGGACAGATTGGACCGCCATCTGTCCTCAGTGAATTGCTTCTTTATGCCGACATAAATGACGAGTCTTTTCAATACTTCCCTTTTTTTTTTCCCGCAAGGATTTTGCAGCCCGCAGGTTTGACAGAGGCTCGGGGCTTTTAAAGCTCGTCATTAGCTGTCCTTCACTTTGCGTCTTCACCCAAAACTATTTGGTTTAAAATCCACTTTGAGACTTTTTGCGGCGCGCAGGGGAAATTATGTCTGGCCAAGGTCCCTCCTCTGAAGAGGCTGTTTTAACAAGGCACGCAGGTGTTGGGTTTTTAATGATTTTTCCATCGCTGGAGAAAAATACAAAAAATTTCCCTCTACCTTGAGTCACAATCGTTGCTTCATCCACTCTGACGCCAGCCGGTGATTGGGCGGAGGATGAAACTCGACATTGTTGCCGCCCGCTGGACTGAGGACGGCGGTTTTTAGGTGTTCAGTCCTTTTACTTACCAACCGCTTGGATTAAAGCAGAGGTGGGCAAACATTTTGACTGGTGGGGCTACATATATAAATATATCATGGGACATGTAGAAAACATGTGCTTTAATGTCAATTGAAAATGAACAAAAGCAGTGACAACAAAATATCTGTATTTGAAGCCCCGCAATATTTAGCTCTTTATTGAAACGACTCTTAAAACACTGAAAAAATTGATTAAATACAGGAATTTTATGACTTACTTTCTATTAATATAATTTCTTCTAGTTTGGCATTCAAACGTTTATCGGGCCGCCTATGGCCCCCGGGCCGTAGTTTGCCCACGCCTGGATTGAAGTCAAGGTGAGTCGCTGCTAAAATCCAAGGATTCCTATGTTAGCGGTTGCAGGATTGTCTCAGCGTGGGCAGATGTTCAGCCGTCCTGAGTTTCACACCACTCAGCTCATGGTCAACCTTGTCCTGTGCGATCGTCTGGCTACGCTCAGCCTGCCTCGGTTTCCTTTGAAACAAAGGAGATAAAGAAGAAGAAGTAGCCGCTCCTCTCTAACGTCAAGGTCGAGGGATGGAGGTGCACTCAAGGTCATAGTTTTGCACGTTTCTTTCAAAAAAAAACAAAAATCTGAAGCAGAAGCGCACCACCTATTTTCAATGCAGCAACAGTCTAATTTGGAATATCAGGAACAAAGACAGACAGAAATGCAAGTTAAACAGTCGTTCCGTGGGTGAGGGAGAATCTAATGAAGTTTGTCATCAGGGGCTCGAGACGTTTGTGCATCGGAGACTCTTTCTCTCCTTCTTCTAACACTGCGTCCAACTCACATGAGGACGTTGCAGCGGTCGGGACGAGTGTTGTGGATCAGCTCTGCGTTGTCATCGTTGCCGAGTTGATGAGTTCTGTCCTGATTGACGCGGCAGAATACCAGCAGAGCATTCTGGGAATTGTAGTATTAGCGGTTACATGCGCTGTACGATAGTGGCGGGCCACCTCCGGTAGGGATTGAGTGTTGCCTGATGGCCCAAATGTAATGACACTGTGGGCCAAATTTGGCCCGCGGGCCAATGGTTGACACCTAGGTTCTCCATCCTACCAAACTGACTCTGCTGCTGCTGCTGCTGTTGTCTGGCTGCTCTTCCAGTGGCACCGCACGCCCACCACCCAGGAGACGGACGGCTTCCAGGTGAAGCGGCCGGGAGACGTCAGCGTGCGCTGCACTCTGCTGCTGATGCTGGACTACCAGGTGAGGATGGAGTGGGTCGGGGGAGGCAGTGGAAGCGAGGTCTCTGTCGCGGTTCCGTCTGAGCCAATCCAGCGACAACCTGCGAGCCGTCGCCTCTCCGATAAGCAGCCGCCCGTGCAAACGCCGCGTCAGACGCCCTCGTCAGACGCCCGACATCCGCCGCAGGGGCCGAGGGAGCCGCGATAGGAGAGTCGGCTCTGGCGTGGGAGGCTGGTTTTTCCAAACGCGTCGTAATGCGATTACGCCTCGTCTCCGTTCTCCGTCTCCGCAGCCGCCCCAGTTTAAGCTGGACCCTCGCCTGGCGCGCCTGCTCGGCATTCACACTCAGACCCGCTCCTGCATCATCCAGGCCCTCTGGCAGTACATCAAGACCAACAAGCTGCAGGACTCCCATGACAAGGAGTACATCAACTGTGACAAGTACTTCCAGCAGGTACCGAGGAGTCGCTCCGCACATCACACACGGCTTTGGCATGAATAGTAACGCAGGAAGCAGGAGTGTCGCTGCCGCTGCTGCGCTCTGTCACTTCCAGGTTGCGTTTGGCGCCTCGTTCCCGCTGCCAGTGTGGAAGGAACGCGCCTTCCTCTCAGAAGCTGTGAGGGATTCTTCTCACACGGATTGTTTCTCGCCGTTTTGTCCCGGTTAGATCTTTGACTGCCCCCGACTGAAGTTCTCTGAGATCCCTCAGCGTCTCACCAACCTGCTCCTCCCGCCAGACCCCATCGTCATCAACCACGTCATCAGGTAGGCTCCGGAAAATATTTTTTTTTATATATTCATATATACATATATACGTATATGAATATATGTACATATATATGTATATATAGATTTATATATATGTACACATATAGTGGCAGCCATCAGCGTCAAAGCAGTTAATAGAAGGAATTAACTATACTGTTAAATCAATAATAATAACAGTACTAATAATAATGATAAATCCCAGTATAATGCTTGTGGTCAAAAAATAAGCCATCAAAACATTCTCTCCCGCTCAGCGTGGACCCCAACGACCAGAAGAAGACGGCCTGCTACGACATTGACGTGGAGGTGGAAGACCCCCTGAAGAGCCAGATGAGCAGCTTCCTCCTGTCCACCGCCAACCAGCAGGAAATCGCCTCGCTGGACAACAAGGTGGGATCTCTCGCGCTCACTCGCCTTAGGGCAAAATGGAACCCATACAGCAGCATCGCGGCGACGATGTCGCCGTCTCCCACCGTTTTGCTGCAACTTTATTTCCGTGTCTGTTTTTTTTTTTTTTTGCGTCTCTGAGACAAAGAAGAAATTGTCTTTGTCGGTTTTTCGCATGACTTGTTTTTTTCTCAACGCGCTGTCTGTCGCTGCTCCTCTATCAGATCCACGAGACCATCGAGTCCATCAACCAGCTGAAGATCCAGAGGGACTTCATGCTCAGCTTCTCCAGAGATCCCAAGGGCTACATCCAGGACTGGCTCAAGTCCCAGAGCCGCGACCTCAAGGTTGGTTGCTGTTATCTGACCGGGTCACGCAGCCACTTCCTCTAGTGCAGGGGTGGGCAAACTCTTTGACTGGTGGGCCACAGTGGCTTTCTAGAATTTGACAGAGGGGCCGGAGCCGCAGCAGATGGATGGAAGGTTTTGGTGAGCCACCTCATAGGAGAGAAAAATATATCATCGAAAAAATGTGTCATTTGAAAATGAACAAAAGCGTTACAACAAAATATTTGTCTTTGAAGCCCCACAGTGTTTAGCTCTTTATTGCAATGACTCTTAAAACACTGGGAAAAAAATGGAAGAAATGTAGCAATTTTCTGACTAACTTCCTCCTAATATCGCTTGACCTCACAATGTCTGCAGCTGATGACGGACGTGGTGGGGAACCCCGAGGAGGAGCGAGGGCGGCCTTCTACCACGAGCCCTGGTCCCAGGAGGCCGTCAGCCGCTACATCTACTGCAAGGTGAGGACCGCTCACCTCGCTGCAACTCTGACCACCGTAGCTGCGTTTCCATGACAGCTTTCTTTTGGCAAAATAAAAGTGATATTTCTGACATTTCGACAAAGTGAAATTGCAATTTGCCGGGGTCACGTGACCCCGTACGTCACGTCCGCTGGCGTGTAAATGCGAGTAAAGTGTTTCCAAAGTTCAGGTGTTTCCATGACCAGCTTTTTATTGCGATATTTAGGTTTTGCGCAGTTCTAGGGGTGATGGAAACGCAGCTTGTGTTTACGTTTGTCTCTATGTTTTGTACTAATTCCTCCTTTGCCTGCGTTTTCCCAGATCCAACAGAGGAGGCAGGAGCTGGAGCAGGCCTTGGCTGTGCGCAACACCTAAACAGAGAGCCCGCTGGCATCTGTGCATCTCATGTCAGAGCTGTGCACGTGTGTCTGCGCGCGCGTGTGTGTGTGTGTGTGTGTGTGTGTGCGTGTGTCAAAAAAAAAGTGTTTTGAGCTGCAGGGAGGAGCTTTCAATCCTCCCTGCAGCAGCGACATGCATGTGTGACCCCACTTTCTGTCCCCCCGGTGGACGTCGTTATTATTGGACATTTGAATCTGCAGAGCAGAGAGGCAGAGAGCAAAACATTTTCCCCGCCTCTCTGCTTGTACATAGTCAAAACACGACGGGAAAGGGTGTTAACGGGCTGCACACACACATGCACGCGCATGCACGCCGCGCGCGCACACACACACACACACGCACTCAAGTTTCCTGACAGAAGTGTAACACAAAGTAGTGCAGTGTCACGGTGAATCCTAGCAGGGCTTTGGATGAGACTTCACCTTTTATGTTTACCAGACAGTTTTAGTTGTTGTTGTTTTTTTTTTATTAATTGTGTGGATTTTTTTTTTCTCGTTTTGTCAACATATTAATTACACCAGCAAATCCATGGTTGGAGTGCGACACTGGGGGGAGGGGTTGGGTCTTAAACAGTATTGGCTAAGTGAAGCATTAGCGCCACGCTAACAGCTCTGCGTCTGTTTGCGGCGAGAGCGGATTCGCTTCCCCTCGCATAGCAAAAAAGGGGTCGACGAGACGACTTCTTTCTTCGCCGCCTCTTCTCCGTGTTGGTGTTTCAAAAGTTTCACAAGAGTGTTACCAAAGGTTACAAGAAGTAGTAGAAGTAGAAGCAGGAGGAAAAAAAAAACTAACACTGAGACAGAAGTGGGCACAAGATTCCCTGCCAGGGTTCATCTTCACAAAAATGAAAAGTATGAATGAATTCAATGACCTTGCTTGAACAAATCCAAAACAGTTTTTGGTCCGTTAGCAGACTAATTTTCTCAATCCCAGGCCCGGAGTATTGTTTCCACTTCTCAGAGTTTCAAACATGCTTCTTTTTTTTTTTTCTTCAACAGAATTGTGAATGTAAATATGTTTGTTTTTTTTGCCCCTGAGAGGGTCAAGTGTACAGACAGACTGTGTGTGTGTTTGTTTTTGTTTGTTTTTGAGGAGGGGGCTTAGGGGGCAGGAATGTGAGCGTTCCTCTGTGGACTATCTGGGGGTTATTTTGGGTGCGTCCCCGCCGCTATCGTGGGAGCTGCGACGGAGAGAGAGGGAAGGCCGAGTCTCGCTCCCTCCGAGTCTCGCTCACTGTAACTGGCACGACACGGCCTGCGCCGATCTCATTTTACGCGTGTTTTTTTTTAGAGCAACAACAACAACATGTGACTTGTCTGTATATGTTGTCATGTCAGACTGAATTTCTAGCAGTTTACGGCATCTAAGCTGGAAGCTATTTTTCTGGTTTGATTTGCACTGTGCTCTAATTCTTTTGAACTGAACCAGACTCTCAATGTCATTGGTGAGACCCTCCTTTTGTTTTTGTTTTTTTATTTAATTAATCTTAATTTTCTACTATTTTTATTATTTTTTAAAGGGCGGTTGGGTGATTTCACGTTGACCTATGCATGCTCCATGGACGTTTATCCATACATCAGACAAAAAAAATTGTGTGTGTAAATACATTTAAAAAAAATGACCCAAAATAGCGTGATGAGAAGTCCTGTTGAAAATGCCTTCTGGAAAACTTTTTTGCCAAAAATGATATTGCCCTACCAGCAACTAACTGTAGGTATGTGTGTGCGTGTGTGTTTTTGTTTTCTTTTGGGGTTTTTTTTTTTCCAGAACTGTGTTTTTGTTACTAAATTATACGAACTGCACTCATTAGATGAGAAGAAGTACTCGTTCGGTAGTATGTTAGTCCTGTGTCCGACCTGGAATTAAAAAAAAAAAAAAACACAAAAAAACAAAAAAACAAAACAAAACAACTGTCTTCGTATGTGGCCGCGGCGAATAGTCGCTGGGTCGCTGGCGCCCTCTTGCGGACGGGACAAGGAACTGCAACTCTCGGCTCCGCTCCGGTGAAAACGACTGAACTACTACTGCGTCTCCTGTCACTCAGTCACTGCAGCCTCCACCGACCCTGACACACTGCTGACACGTCTGTCTCACTCACTCCTCCCCGCTGCATGTGTTTGTGAAGATGCTCTCTCTCTCTCTCTCTCTCTCTCTCTCTCTCTCTCTCTCTCTCTCTCTCTCTCTCTCTCTCTCTCTCTCTCTCTCCCTCTGTTTACAGCGTCACCGAGCTCTTGTACGTTGTAGTTATATGCACACACACAAAAAATCGGACACCTGTTACAAATGAGCAATCTGGTTGATGAGTCACCCTACAAGTAATAAAGACGGATAAAGCGGGGAGGAAGCAATGAGCAAAAACCAGAAAAAGGGAAAACAGCTGTGACACTGCGAGACAGCCTGGATGTAAATAAAGAAGCGCTTGCCAAAGTTTGTAAATGCCATCATGTTGTGAGTGTCTTTCTTTCTCCCTCCATTTCTTCTTCTTGTTCTTCTACCCCCGTTTACACCACATATACGAGTTCTTTGAGTAAAAGGAGAATGATATGGCCAGAACATATCTAATGGCCTACTGCAAGGTACAAGTGTGGAGCAGTCCTGTTCTAGTTTTTATCCATTTTGAAATTAAAAATATAAAACTTGTTGGGAGTTATTTCACACTTTTGTTTTGTTTTGTTTAATTCATATTCCATACGTGTTCACTCATAGTTTTGATTCCTTAAGTGACAATCTACAATGTAAATAGTCATGAAAATGAAAGAAAAACCATTCAATCAGAAGTATGTGTCCAAATTTTGACCGGTAGTGTATACACATTATATTTGAGGACATTCCAAGTGGGGAAAAAAAACTTTTTCAACGGAAAAAAATGTTTTTTCACCCCTTTTTGCAGCAACTAAAAGGCAGTTAGTTGCAGACAAATGACAAAGTTAAGATTAAACAAAATGGTGGAATCCTTCCAAATTTGTCCAGTAGTTCATATTCCTCTATTATTACTCCACTAATACAACCGACTGAATACAACCCTTGTCTGCTTTGCTGAGGTGTTGCGTTGTGCCCGAGCTCACTCTGTATGTGAAGGGTGAGGTGGGGAAGGGTGAGGCGGCAGCAGACAGACAGGCTCTTCATTGTTTCCAGCGCACCCAGCGAGCCAGTGGACGGTGTTTCCGCCGCTTCCCGACCCAGAAAGAGCCTCTTTGACTCGGCCTCCACGGAGACGGCTGGGCGGTGGTGGGAGGGGGAAGCAGCGGAGCCATTCAGCTCATTGGCTCCTCTCAGCCACCCACGCCATAGCCGACCTTGGCGAGGTGTGTGTGTGTGTGTGTTGTTAATGGGAATTCCGACTCTTTTAAGAGAAACAGTTCTTTTGGCTCGGCTGACTAAAAAGAGCCGGCTCTTTTGGCGAGCAAGCGGCTCCTTCGATTCTGTTTGTTGCTGATAGTACTTTATGACCAAATTACGCGCTAAAGTGAATGTTCATGATATCAGAAATATTAAATGTGTTTTACCCACTCAACACAAGCAGAAGAACACATCAGCACACCGTTCAATTTATCCCATTCTTATATTTATTTATTTTTTTTACGTTTCTCCTGGAAAAAATCAACTGTTCCCTCTCAGGAGCCGGTTCGGTCATGAACAACCCATCACTAGTGTGTGTGTGTGTGTGTGTGTGTGAGGTCGGTCGGTCTGGGGGAGGCCCAGGCCGGGGTGGTGGTGGAGGATCATCACTTGCTGGCTTCATGCGAGGAGACGAGGCTGGTTGGTCTTACGTCGGAACAAACTGTTCACTGGCGCTGCCAGTTGAACCTCCAGGGTGGATCCTTGTGCAGTCGGTGCGAGTGCTGCCATGACAACTCCCTCGTCTCTCCTTCCTACCTCAGCCCCGCCGAGCCCAGCTGAAAGTGAATGGACCGGTTCTAACTGTTCCTGGACAGCGGTTCTTTTTTTTTTTTTTTTATTGCCGAGATACGAACAAAATGAGGCACTCTGAGCAGAAATATCCATCTTTAATACATTTAAAGATACAAAAGAAAAAACAGTGAATAAAGAAAAGGCAGCAGACAAAACAGCGGCACGTTGTTTCCAGGATTATTTAAAAAAAAAAAAGATTAAATGGCTCAAGTCCTCTTCCACAACTTATAATGACTCACAATAAAGACCTTTGTTCTTTTAGGATTCCAGGATGCAGTGGAAGTCCTGCTGACTCACGACTCTGACTCAGTACTTTTCTGGACACGTCAGGAGTCCCGACGCCCTCGTCAGTCCCGAGCTGAGGAACGTTCCGATCCGATGGAACTTCAAATGTCAGATGCGGCGCAGTGTGTCCTTATTTTCCCTCCCAATGTGCAAAGCATTATTCCAGCGAGGAAATCTGGACCTTTCTTGCGTCTAATTAACTGGTGACCTTTCTTCCTTTTTGTCGCAGCGGCAGTGTGTTCGACGCCCTTGAAAACCGCCGCCCTCCCCCCCTCAGGTGCTGTTGGCCTGCTCCTGCTCGAAGAGCGCCATGGCGAGGTGCGAGCGCGAGCCCAGCCCCTCCAGGTTGCTGAGCACGCAGCGGTGGTACACGTCCTCGCTGAAGCGCGGGTTGCACGCCCGCCGCGCGTGCTTCTGCACCAGCACGGGCTCCACCGCGCGGAAGACGTGCAGGCCCGAGTAGCGCACGAAGATGTCGTACACGTCCATGCTCTCCAGCAGCTCCTCGTTGTCCAGGATGTCGGCCGCCATCTTGGTGCGCGCCGTCATGTAGTCCGAGTTGTAGAAGCAGGCCTCGTCGAAGACGTGCCGGTCGAAGTGGCCGTCCCGCAGCGACTCGGCGCCGCCGCCGAAGGAGGATGCAGCGGCGGCGGCGCCACCGGCGGAGGGCTGCTGCTCGCCGCCGCCGCCGCCGCCCGGAGACCACGGCCGGGCTGAACTCCTGGAAGTGGACAGGGAAGAAGACCTGCCAGTTGCTGATGGCGTTCATGCGGCAGCGGTTGAGGAAGTCGCCGTTGACCTCGGTGCCGGCGCCGGCCAGGAAGAAGAGCGTGTCCACCGGGTGCTTCTTGGAGATGATGTCCATCAGCTTGACCTGCGACGGCACCTCCGTCTTCACGCTGATCCAGGGGATCTTCACGTCGCCGTAGCGCCGCTCCACCTCGCCGATCATGGCCTTGGCGCCGGCGAACACGTCGGCCTGGCTGACGCGCTGCGCGTCGAACGGGTCGTAGACGAAGAGGAAGGTGAGCAGCGCGTTGTCGCGGGCGTCCAGCGCGTTGCTGGCGTAGGCGTCCAGGAAGGCGCCCACCAGGTCGCGCTCGGCCGCCGTGACGGGCAGGATGACCTGCACGCGCGTGGCCTCCGTCACGTACGGCATGGGGATGATCTCCACGGCGCTGAGCGGCCGCAGCAGGCTGACCCGCTTGGCGATCACCTGGCTGCGGTCCTTCTGCGTGGACGCCTCCAGCGCCAGGTCCAGCACGTACTCCATGCCCCGCGTGGGGTCGAAGCGCCGGTAGCCGTTGAGCAGGCGGCGCTTGCGGAAGCGCAGCTGCGGCTGGTAGCGCTGGTTGAGGCGCTCCAGCGCCACCTCCAGCACGGCGCCCACGTCGGCGTGGTCGGCGCCGCGCATCTCGCACTTGGGGGAGCCGTCGGCGCACGAGTAGATGTGCTCCTCGGTGAAGTACTCCCAGTTGAGCACCTCGAAGCGGGTGCGGGGCTTGAAGGGCGCGTTGATGCCCACCGGCCACGTGACTCCGCCCCTCCCCTCCGGCGTCAGCTCGCTCAGGTTGTTGATCTGCACCTGGGGGGAAAAGCGCACGTGAAAGTCGGGGATTCATCTATTTATTCATTCTTTATAGCATTCATTTGTAAAAGAAAAGAACAATTTAACAATTTAAAATTTTTGTTCGTTTTTTTTTGTTCATCTTGTTGCAAAAACCGATTCCTTTCAAAACGGGGATACAAAACATCGATTCATTCATTAATCGTTAATTGATTGACCTTATTATCGATTAATGAAAAAAAAAGTTAATTAATTGCGACTAATTCAATTTAATCGATTACATTCTGAATTGATAATTAATCAATAATCAATGAATTTTTAACATCCCTACTTTTCAAATCTTTCCATCTCATCCCTCTTCTATCTCATCTGGTTCGGCCGCGGCCGTCCCCGACCCGACACCCACATACCTGCAGCTGCTGGATCTGCAGGTAGGTCCACTCCAGCTCGATCTGGCTGAAGCGCTTGTGCAGGCGGTACATGAGGTTGGGCTCCGACACCGGGTGCACGGTGAAGGCGCTCTTGAACTGGGTGCTGTCCTCGCGCTCAGGGTCGGCGTTCTTGCCCAGCTCGAAGTAGCGGTACGTCATATCCTGTGGAGGCGGGATGGGACGTTTTTAGGGATGCATGAATCAGAGGGGCCGTTTGGCGCTTTCTGCCCCAGGGCAGCCGTGGCTACACATGTAGCTTACGACCACCAGTGTGAATGAATAACGGGTTCAACGTGAAGCCATTTGGGTGCCTTGCAAAGCGCTACATAAATCCCATCCATTATTCTTCTTCTACCCGTTTGGTGAAAAAGTGGTATTGGTGCATCCCTACGTTCATTCTTTCCCCTTTTCATTTTCTTTTTTACCTGATGCACCTCCACGCAGCTGAGGCCCAGGTAGTCGATGATGCAGCGGCCCAGCCACTCGTCGGGCCTGACGCTCAGGATGTCGTTGCGGCAGGTGTCGAGGTGCGGCTGCAGGCGGGCCAGCAGGCTGCGCGACAGCAGGTAGCCGTAGCCGCCGTGGCAGTAGCGCGCCTTCTCCTCGCCGCCGATGAACTCCTCGGCCCGGCCCATGTACAGGTCCTGGCCGGCGCTCAGGTGGCCCACCAGCTCCTGCAGCCGGTCGGCCTGCATGTAGGTGTCGTCCTGGGCCAGCAGGAACCAGTCGTAGTCGCCGCCGTGCTGGTGGAGGTGGCGCACCGTCTCGTACATGAGCCAGACGGGCCGGTCGTCGCCGTGGGCCACCACCGTCATGCCGTGGGGCATCTTGGCGCTGCGCAGGCCCGTGAAGAAGAAGGTGCGGTGGAAGTGGTGGGCCACGGTGCGGTTGACGGCCACGGCCAGCGTGTTGAGGTTGGCGCGGGAGGTCAGCACGCCGACGAGCAGCCGCTCGCGGATGCCCAGTTCGGTGTGTATGTACCGAGTTCTGGAGAAGTGGACGAGACGTGTGGAGGTTGAGAGACAGCAGGGGTGATCTTTGGTGGGTTCTGTCCCATGAAATCACAGAACAAAGCTCTGAACGCACTGCAGGAGGCACGTTTAACAAAGAGGAACCATTTCGAAGGAGGACAAAGTCTGAGATTGCTGTTATCTGTGCCTAATCTGTCTAATCCCCATCTAAAGGCCATTTATAGTGTGCTTTTAACTAATAACGCAGGGGATTTAAATGTAAATCTATTAGGTAAGTAATTAAAAGCCATAAACTCCTCTCTTATCGGCCTCCTTTCATCCTCTAGTGGTTGTGATGTGGTTGTTTATTGTCCTTTATCCTGTTTTACAGCACTATTGCAACTCCGCGCACGTTTAAAAAGGCGCTAAACTAATAAAGTGGATTGAATTAAAGCGCATCACTTTAGAAATAGAAGAATCGGATTTGATTATCTAGCCTCTTTCAAATGTGGCTCTTAATTGAGCAAAAGTATCACTGACTGCATCGGCAGCATACAATACCGAGGTCTTTCTCCAACTTTAAGACTTTAGTGGAAAAGTCGGGAGAACTTGTGGCTCCAACACTCACCGGAGCACCTTCTTGTGAGCTTTGTTGGGGTCTTTGTGGTAGGGCACGATGCGTGGCTGGAAATCCTCATCCAGGGCTCCATCCCTCGGGTCCCTCTGGCCATCCCTGCCCAGGAAGAGCCTCCTGCCGCCCAGGTCGTCTCCGCAGCCGTCGTCGGCATCGCCCTGCGTCCAGGACACCATCAAAAGGCTGAGGCTGCAGCCCAGAGACAGGCCCAGGATGAGGGGCAAAGCAGGCCTGAACACGGCCAAAAAGGACGAGAGGCGCATGTCTGACAGCTCCGCGAGGCTCTCCTTCTTCTTCTTCTTCTTCCCTATTGGGAAATAAATAACGACCTACGCCAGCTCCTCGACTGATTCGCATAAAAAAAACGGCTTACTGTCGCTCTCATAAACTATCCGACTGTTTTCCGCAACGTTTTCAGAAAATCATAAAGTTTCCATCATTTTTTTTTTTTTTTTTTTGAAGTTGCGACCGCAGTGCGTACAGCTGGAAGAGCGAGTCCAAAACAAACAACACCGAGAAAAAGCCTGATCACTGACACATTACCGAGAGCGTCAAAACTCAACTTATTCCGACTTGCAAGCGTTCTGAAATAGAAAACACACCTCGGCGTGTCTTTGCTATCTGCTGATTTCGGTTACGTGCACCCTTGCCATCACAACAATTGCGTATTCATGGCCGTTTGGAGCTCGTGTGTTCATTTCCCCTCCCCACTCACATCAGTTGGGCTAGCACTGGAGCTAACTCACACAGCCGGACGTCAAATGTCGCGTCTCAATCCTGAGCTGCTGAGGTCGACGAGGTCACCAATCGATTTTTTTTCTCTCTCTCCCCTTCTCTCCTTTTTTTTTTTTTTTTTAGCGGGATGACTCGAGATTTCGGAGCTTGACTCGACTCTAGGACGCCAGGAAGGAAAGACGAGCTAGCAGGCTAACGCCGCAAATGTTACGGTGCAGATCCGTCGCTCCTTCAGCCGCGTCCCGCAGCAGCAGCAGCCGCCGCAGCAGCGGCAGCAGCAACACCGACTCGGTGGGAGAGTACATCCCATTTTCCTCTCAAAACCCATCTGCTCGTCGGCCGAATGTGTGACGATCGGCCGCGCATATGTCGTTCGCTAGTTTCTCGACTTCCTCAACAGGAAGGAGGAAAAAAAAAAAAAAAAAAGGTAGTGACACAAGCGAAGTCTGTCTCGGCTCACACACTCATCATCGCTGACGACGCCGTAGGGCTGCGGTTTGCTGCTGCAGCAGCGGCAGCATCACCTCGGTGGGCTGACTCACCAAACCCCTGAACGAACCGACGAAAAGGGACGTCGTTGACACACGAGAACACGCGCGAGAATAGTTGGTTGTAAATTTTCACTTTATGGTGCGACAAATTTGCATTTGTGACATTTATTGGCACGTCATCCTCCCCGTAATTCATCAACGAACTTTAACGTCGTGTCATGAAGCGCATCGCTGCCACACTTTACGTCACCATTTTCGAGAAAATAACGCGAAACTATCACGTTATTTCGTGATCATTTGTCACGTGATTACGAAACTAACGTAAAAACACGATAGCTTCCCGTTTTTATGCGAAACGTGAATTATGACGAAATATTGTGAGATTTCCTCGTTTTTATATAATTTTCACGTAATAACGTGAAACTATCACGTAATTATTACGTGATTATTTTCACGAAATGACGTCAAACTATCAGGTTATTTCCTGATAATAAGGCGAACCGAACGCAAAAACTGGATATTTTCCCGTTTTTACGTCAAACGTGATATTATCACGAAATAATGTGAGTTTCCAGTTTGAAAGTGACAATTTTCACTTTATAACGTGAAACTATCACGTAATTTCGTGAAGCCTTCATGTTTTTACGGAATAATTTCCACGAAACAACTTAAAACTTTCATGTTGTTATGTAAACATTATCACGACATAACGTGATAATGTTCACGTAACGTGTAATTGAATTTTTATTTATTTATTTATTTATTTATTTATTTTTATTTATTTTAGATACATCGAGTTAACTAACTGTTCCATTGTAACTACACTTTTTTTTGGCATCCATTGGTGGGAGCGACGAGCGGTAAAAGGACTGCAGCCTCCCGAGAAGGGGCGGCCTCCTTCGCTGTCGCCTCCCTCTTTGACCATAAATGGTCCGTCTGGTGGTTCCAACAACCGGCTCCATCCATCGATTCACCCGGCGAAAAAGTGGACACGACACGCTCGTGGTGTGCTGTGCTCGCAAAGGACCGCCGTTTCGTCTGTAAGGTAAAGGAGATTTTCCTCGCGTTTCACCATGAATGTCTAAATGGACAACGCATTGTCGTGTCAGTCCATTAGGTGCCGTTCCCGTGAGATGTTAAACAAAATTCCAAATTAACCCAGGATGTGATTTAGCTAGTTCGGCCTTGTAGCTTTCGCGGCGGTTCAAGGCCTTCAGGCCCTAGTTAGCAGTTAGCATGCTAACGGTTTTGACATGAGGTAGCTTTGGTAGGTTTATTTAGGTTTAATTCCAATGGCAGTCCCTTGACGCCACAATTTTGCGTTATTCCTCTTACGTCGTAATGTGTGGTCATTGTTGTTGACACAAGGTGAAACGAGAGAATGTTTTATACGGAAAAGCCGACTGAGCTAGCGCTAGCAGCAGCCGGGCTACATAGTGCTAATGAGAGGAAGCCAACGTGCGAGCCGGTGAGGGTCTCGACGATCTCGCAATCTTTTTTCTTGTTAGCGCTTACACAAGTAAGATCGTCGTCTCGAAGGTGAAAATTACGTAACATTATCTTTGGTGATTGTAAGCAGCCCGACTTTCTGGGAAATTAACTGGCCGTAGGCTAGCGGCACGCCGGTGATTCAATACCGGCACATTGTGTATTTTATAATTAGGCGTTTCCGTTCTGTGCGTCTCTTTCTCTTCTTGTTAAACCGCATGAACCTTGTACTCATTCCACGTTTATTAAACCGATGTAATGAAACCAATGTCTATATTATATGAAATGATGTGTGTATATTCACACGTTTAAAACAACAACAACAACCTAATAAAGCCTATTACAGTAGGACGCCAATGTAACAGCAACTGGGTGTGGGACTCTCCAAACACCGTGTAGAATTCACTGTGCCTTTTATCTCCTTTGCTTTATGATGGCTTGCGTTTATAATGGTGCGAGGAGAAGGGGACTGTGCGCAAACTGAAAACTTCTCATGTGAGAAATCCCACGTTAATGGGACAGAGGGTGATTTCTCAACCTCTTAATCTGTTGAGAGGGATTACATTTACTGAATGCGCTCCTCACTTTCAGTGAACGCCTCACGACACCATGCCATCCGACTTGGCCAAGAAGAAGGCGGCAAAGAAGAAGGAGGCTGCTAAAGCTCGCCAGCGTACCAAGAAGACTGATGAGTTGAACGAGGAGGACGATCAAGCAGAGGCCCAGACTAATGGAGCGGAGAGCAACGGTGAGAACCACTAGTTGAGTTTTCTTGCCCATTCACAAACAGGTGACGGCCCTTGGATCAGCTCTAAAGCTTCTTTTTTTTTTTTTTTTTAATTAATTGGCAGGTATCGCGAGCCTGACCCAGGAGCTCGATGAGTTCGAGCTGGCCAAATCTGAGGCGCGAGCGGTGACGGGGGTGCTCGCCTCGCACCCCAACAGCACTGACGTCCACATCAGCAGCCTGTCGCTCACCTTCCACGGTCAGGAGCTCCTTGCAGACACAAGCCTAGAGCTCAACTCGGGCAGACGATATGGGCTCATTGGCCTCAACGGCACAGGTACACGGTCCTTCACAGGAGAACTTCCTTTTTATCCTGTCTAATTTTGGCTTTTTTTTTTGCCACTGCAGTCTTGAAAGTTTGAGCTAAACTTGTTTTGTTGTGTTTCAGGAAAGTCCATGCTGCTGTCTGCCATCGGGCACCGCGAGGTCCCCATCCCGGAGCACATCGATATCTACCACTTGACTCGAGAGATGGCGCCCAGTGATAAGACCGCGCTGCAGTGTGTCATGGAGGTGGACCAGGAGAGGATAATGCTGGAGAAGGAGGCAGAGAGGCTCGCTGCTGTGGACTGTAAGTCAAATTGAACCAATCGTGACAAGTAGAGTGTGATAGTGCGGCCGTGCCAAGGAAATGCTCTTGTTTTTTGTTTTTGTTTTTTAAAAAAAAAAAAAAATCTTTTTCCTCTTCCTTGCGTAGCTGAATGCGAGAAGCTGATGGAGCTGTACGAGCGTCTGGAGGAGCTGGACGCAGACAAGGCGGCGGTGCGAGCCTCTCGTATCCTCCACGGTTTGGGCTTCAGCGCCGCCATGCAGCAGAAGAAGCTGAAGGACTTCAGTGGAGGCTGGAGGATGCGCGTCGCTCTGGCCAGGTACAGGCCTGCCGGCTCTGTGCAATACATGAACTGCCACTTAAACGACATTGGCTGATCACCGTCGCTGTCTTTTCAATTAGGGCCCTTTTTATCAAGCCCTTCATGTTGTTACTGGACGAACCCACGAACCACTTGGACCTGGACGCCTGTGTGTGGCTGGAGGAGGAGCTCAAATCGTAAGATCACATCCTGTCGCGCCGCTGATGTCGGTGCAAACGGTCAGTTTGTCTCATGACCCCCGTCTCACGTTTCAGATTCAAGCGAATCCTCGTCCTCATATCGCACTCTCAAGACTTCCTGAATGGTGTGTGCACCAACATCATGCACCTACATCAGAGGAAACTCAAATACTACACGGTAAGAAGTTGCAGTGTTTTCACACCACCCTTTGTGATGTCATGAAGCCATTCGGACCATTCAAATCCTTGTGGCTGTTTTCAGGGTAACTATGACCAGTACGTGAAGACCAGGGAGGAGCTGGAGGAGAACCAGATGAAACGCTTCAACTGGGAACAGGACCAGATAGCACACATGAAGGTGAAGAAGACTCAGATGACGATGACGATGTGTTGTGATGATCAGGTGCTTTACCTCTGTATGTTTTATTTATTGATCGATTCTTTATTGTTCTGTCCTCCTAGAATTACATCGCTAGGTTTGGTCATGGCTCTGCAAAGCTGGCTCGACAGGCACAGAGCAAAGAGAAAACTCTGCAGAAGATGGTGGCGTCCGGTTTGACTGAAAAAGTTGTGAATGACAAGGTGGGCTTTGAATGCACCTGCAGTGTGCGTGTTGTCACTGTCGTAACACTGTAGCTATGATGGGAACCCGAGCCATGACTCACTCCTGCCTCTGTCTTCCACAGACTCTGTCATTTTATTTTCCTCCCTGTGGGAAGATTCCCCCTCCTGTTATCATGGTTCAGAACGTGAGCTTCAAGTACAGTGATAACACAGTAAGTGGAGTGAACGCCGCGGCATGGACAGATCGAACTTCACACAGACGAGCACCCCTGAGTCTCACCCCTATCCTTGTCCTTGTCGCCTCCCCTCCAGCCGCACATTTATAAAAACCTGGAGTTTGGTATCGACTTGGATACGCGAGTGGCTCTGGTGGGCCCCAACGGAGCAGGGAAGTCCACTCTGCTGAAGCTGCTGATGGGAGAGGTACGACGGCAGGCTACTGTATACCCGTCACCACAAAAAGTGGGTGCATGGAAGTATTCATGTGTGTCTTTTTTTTTGTGTGTGTGTGTCTGCAGCTCCTGCCCTGTGACGGCATGATCCGCAAAAATTCTCACGTCAAGATCGGCAGATACCATCAGGTACAACACCGGTTTTGTTTCCTGTATATAAATGAAGGAACACGTGTGTGTCTGTGTGCTAGAATATCCTCATCTGATGTCCTCGATGTCCTGTTCCTATCACAGCATCTGACGGAGCAGCTGGAGCTTGACCTGTCTCCTCTGGAGTACATGATGAAGTGTTTCCCAGACATCAAGGAAAAAGAGGAGATGAGGAAGATTATCGGTCGCTACGGATTGACCGGTAAACAGCAGGTAGGTCTGGGATACTCCGAGAGCCGCATCCATGTCCAGTTAAAAATGAAGGGAAAGCAAACTGAACGTCCTCTCTGCCTCTGTGCCGCTCAGGTCAGCCCCATCAGGAACCTGTCGGACGGTCAGAAGTGCCGCGTGTGCTTCGCCTGGCTGGCCTGGCAGAACCCTCACATGCTGTTCCTCGACGAGCCCACCAATCACTTGGACATCGAGACCATCGACGCGCTGGCCGAGGCCATCAACGAGTTTGATGGGGGCGTGATGCTCGTCAGCCACGACTTCAGGCTAATTCAGCAAGTACGTATTTCACCTACGTCTCGCAAACACCTGAAACGCCGAGGTTTCCCTCGTACAAGCTTCATTTCAACCTCTTTCTGTTTTCCCAGGTTGCTCAGGAGATCTGGGTGTGTGAGCATCAAGCCATCACCAAGTGGAACAGAGACATCCTGGCGTACAAAGAGCACTTGAAATCCAAGATTGAGAAGCAGGCGCATGACATCTAATTCAAACACGGCAGTTCGGACCATTCCTTTCCTTTTTTTTGCATCACGGATTCAAGCTGAAAGCTTCCGAGAGGACGCGCAGGAAACGTCCCTCGAAAACAAAAACAAACAAAAAAAATCGCCTGTGCATCTATTTGGACACGTCTTGTACACGTCGTATCGTATTTCACTTTGAGTTTGGCGGAGTAACACTGCGCCGCACCCGACCCTCAGCCTTCGACCTCAGGCTGCACTCCGATTGGCTCGTCCACCTGAAGCATCTTATTGCATTTTTTTGAAATGCATTCCATTGTGCTTCTACGTAGGAAAAGAATTCCTCGGAATGTTCTGTTTTGTTCCATCTACACAACAGCTTTTTAGGTCATATTTTCTCATATTTAAGTCGACTCTTTCTTTCTGTATTAAAAAAAAAAAAAAAAAAGGGCAGTTCTGCCTTATTTAACAATGTAATGCAATAAGGGTTTGTCTGAATAAACAGAACATTAAAACATCCAGTAGTTTGAGAGAGAGCTTTATTTCTTACAATACAGTGAATACAGGAATATAGCGCTTGCATCCAAAAAAATTAAACGTTTCTAAGTGGGAAAATAAATTTTACATCTCTTGTAAACAAGCGTCACTTGCGGATTGAAGATCTTCCATAAGAAGAGCATTAGATGGCTACGCTTTCCAAATGGTCGTTAACCTCATTTTGAACAAAGGAAGTTAAGTCACTCATGAACTCGCTGCATCTCCAGAGTGCCTCTTGGAAAAACAGAGGAAAATGGTAGGTGATGTGATATCAATTCTAGATTTTTACAGTAAAGCTGAGGCAGAGGTCGAATGGTCTTCATCTTGTGTAGCTCGGTTTCAATTAATAGGGGTCATATTTGTAGAAACTAAACATTCCACGCTACACTACTGGGTACTAGTCCTCCTTTTTAAACTTCATGAATGGGGGGGTGGGAATAAAAAAAAAAAAATACTGTTTAATGTCGTGTTCGTCCTGCAACTGCAGGTAGTTGCAGCCTATGGCTATACCGTTCTAGCTGCGTCAGTAAATACAGATTGCTAATAATTCATGTAAACGTTAAACGCTTTTAGTCTTTCAAAACCTCTTAGACTTTGCTTGCCTGATTAGCGGCGCCAGTCCAAACAGTGCAGGTCGCAGGAGTGTTCTGATTGTGTTCAGAGCAGAGAAGTACAAACGGGCCGCGCTCACTCCGCCTCCCACTCCAGATCGGAGACGTCGTCCAGTGGGATGACGCGAGTGTTGGTGGCGCGCACGCAGCAGATGTTGCTGAGGCCCAGCAGGCTGGTGATGCCCGCCAGGCTCACGCCGGTGCCGTCCAGGTTCAGGTGAGTGAGATGCATGTGTTTCAAGAACTTGATGCCTGAGGGTGGGGAAAGGATGAAGACAGATGGTTTGGATTCTGTTGCAATTTGAGCCGAGGGTCAAACGAGCTGCCGACGTTTAAATGTGAGCAAAGTGTTTCCATGACACTTCTGCGATACACCTCTATATGGGTGATATAGACCTCATGAGAGCGTCAAAACCTTTTAGCTATATTTAAGAGGGCCGGCGCTCACCTTGGTCTGTGATGCGAGTGCGGCTGAGGTTCAGTTTGACCAGCTGACTGCAGTGGACGATGCCTCTCCTGATCACCGTGTCCCCCACCTGAGTGCTGGCGAGCCCCAGCACCTGCACAAGCCAGAGAACACAGAGATCCAATCATCCCAGTTAGCATTAGCCTCCAGCTAACTGTCTGCAGCCCCTCGGAGACTTGCTTTTGACCCATCGAGCCTGCGACGCTGCCAAAAGTAAACCCGACCCCGAAGCATCTTTAAAAAGCACGTTAACGAGTTAATCAAGTTAACAAGATCAAATGTAATGCAGCTTGATCTTGAGAATTAGTGAGCCCAGCGACGTCCTCTGCAACCCCCAGAGTCGGCAGAAATGACAGCGCGAGTCTTTCCAAAGTAAATGTGGTGCGGACTCTGTGTTTATGATAATCGGGGGGAGTAATTGCTCCATCATTTCCTAAACTGTGAGGCCATCCCAGACGTAACTGTAGAAGCCTGTTTCTGCAAAGGTAAGGCGGAAAAAAGTCTTGAAGTTGTTACATTGAGAAACCCATCTCATCTGCCTGTCCTGTTCTTTCAAAAACAATGATTTTATCCCATAATGAAATGTGTTTTTCCCCCCTAGACAGCTCCTCATTATTTGAAGAAACCCAGTCATTTGGAAACGTGATGTCACACGAGTGTCTCGCCTCCCCCTCCCCCTCCCGCTGATGAGTTTATAAAACACCTGTAAGTATTTATTTCAATTGACCTGCAGCTGTGGCAGATGTTTAATGAGTTGGGCCACTCCTCTGCTGGTGACTGCGGTCCGGTCCAGGCAGAGCTCCTGCAGGTCCAGCATGGCCCGCAGGGACGGGAGGCCGGCGTCTGTCACCTGTGTGTTGCTGAGCGACAACTTCTTCAACCTGGGAAGGAGAAAATCAACAACTCTGTTAGTATTACTCCCAATTCACACCAAAACGTCTGTGGCCATTAAACCGCGTCTATGGCAGTAGGTAGAATCGTTCAGGCAGGAAGTGGATGATTGGAAAACACGCTGGATCTGGTTAATTTTCATCATAACGGATGTAATATGCTGGATTTTGTTATGATATGGGCTGTATTTTACTGTGAAACGGCAACGTGACGTATCGGCCTCAACACTTTGTTATTTCAACACAAATAATGGAGCAGATTTCACTTTAAATCTGAAACCACAATGAACAAAATGCATGGATATTTTAAATACGTGCATTTGTATGAGACCAGCCAGTTGGGTTTATTATTTTCTTTCTTTTTAACACAGTTTGGACTGGCAAAAGAGTTTTGTTTCACTGTTGTTCTCTTTAAATACACTCCAAACTACCGGGGTTGTCGACTTGCAATCCCGGCGTGAACCCATCGAGCCGAAAGTGAGAGAGGCGAAAGTGTGACGTGGCTGACCTGGTCATGCAGGAGAGCTGGCTGACTCCCTGGTCGGTCACCTGGGTGTAGTCTGTGAGGTCCAGCCCCGACAGCAGAGCCAGTCTGGAGAGGAAGGCCAAGCCGCTGTCCGTCACCGAGTGGCGCCCGGGGAGGGTCAGCTGGGTCAACCTCAGACCTGGCAAACAAGAGTTCAACCTCAGACAAAGCATCCAGTATTTGCCCATCTGCAAGGGTTCTGGGTCCACACCTGAGACGATGCGCAGGGCCTCGTCGCCGCTGGCCACGGGGATCCCCCCCAGGCTGAGCGAGGACAGGGCCTGGTGCGACGCCAGCAGCTCCAGGGAACCTTCCGTCACCTCCGTCCCGTCCACAGTGAGGGTCTGCAGGCTGCAGAGCCGAGCCAGCGCCGACACGTCCCGCACCTGGCGGCGGACCGAGCCATCAGAAAAGGAACGACAGCCTGGTGTGAGAGACGTGGCCGAGCGGCGCCACTTACCTTGGTCTGCTTGATGTTCAGGAGGCGGAGCTGCGGCACAGCCTGCGGCAGCACGGCCAGCGTGGCTTCCGTCACCGCCGTCTGGTTGAGGCTGAGCTGAGACAGACAGGAGGGAGCCGACTGCAGGTAGGCCACCATGCCGGCGTCCGTCACTTTGGTCTGGTCCAGGGAGAGGAAGCACAGGTGCTTCAGACCTGGTCGGGGAAAGGAAGAAGAGGGAGGAAGAGGAGGAGGAGAGTTGAAAGGAAGTGTTGCCAGCGGCAGTGAGCATCTTTTCCTCAGTGTGAAGGGAGTCTGACCAGCAATATACTGCAAACAGGAGTCGGTCAGTTTGCTACAGAAGGCCAGGTTGAGGTGCTGCAGTTTGACCAGGCTGGAGAGCACCGACAGCCCCGAGTCTGAGCGGAGGAAACGTCCACAATCAAACAAACAATCCACTCAAACAACAACAAGAGCGTATTCGAACTCCGTCTCTGCGTCTCAGCAGTACCGGTGATGAGCGGCGAGTTGACCAGACTCAGGTGCTTGAGGGTGGCGAAGGCCCGCAGCTGCCGCAGCAGCTCGTTGGTGGAGTACGGGTAGCAGTTGAGGACAAACTTCTGCAGCGGGCAGCCGAAGAAGAACTCCAGCGTGCGCGGCCGCAGCAGCCTCTCCTGGGACATGTGCTGGAGCAGGTGCTCCACCAGCTCTGGGGTCAGGCCCGCCAGGCTGCTGCTGTACTGCATGCTGGGAGCTGCAGTAGGTGAGCGAGTGAGACAAGAGAGTAAACAACACGGCAATTAGGGCCGTCGGTGTGTCGTAGTCAAGCCAACGCCATAATGTCCTTTCTTTCATTCTCTCATTGCAGTTTCTCACTGAAGGCATCAAGGGAGAAATACAAAATCATGAACTCAGTACCGGTCATGAGGCGGAGGGTGGCGCTGGTGGCCAAGGCACAGAGGGAGCTGACGCCGGGCGACTTGAAGGGTCTTTTGGGGGGTGACGGGAGTCCCTGGGAGGCAGGCGGGTCGTCCTGGCGGGCGGCTCTCTGGAGACGCTCCACCGCAGCCAGACCGGCCGCCATGGGCGCCACCTGACCTGCTTCCTCGTCCACCATTGGTGCGTCTTCGTCCGGAGCCTCCCTGAAACACACACATGCATATGCACATGTTTTTTCATTTTCAGGTACATCCAGGATACTTCCATTTTCTAGCCAAGCTAAAAAAAAAAACAACAACCTCTGAGTCACTCTGAGTCAGAACAGGGCAGAGAGGCAGACAAACAGGAAACTGGGAACCTGCAAATCTCCCTGAGGGTTTTTTTCCTTCTTTTCTGCCACGGCGTCAAACATTTTCCTATGTAACAAAAATGCATATCCAAGTGGCTGAAAAAATATTTTAATCATCGCACAAAGACGCCGAGCGGCACTGTGCTGCTGCAGGAAACAGCCAGTGGCCTTGTGTGCACAGTTCCTCACAAAAAGTTCTATTCACAGCACACAAATGCTAAGTAGCACCTATGAAAAGTCTATTCAGAAGCCGCAGTGGACACTTATTGTGGCTTTTTTTTTTTTAATTTCGTGCACCAACTCTTCACTGTTCTTCTGTTCTGTTCTGCTCAGTGGCTCGACACCCACCTGAGTCGGTTGCCTTGCTCTGGCCAGCTGTGCCTCGGCCCGAAGTCTCCTCTCAGCCTGTTCTCCGGGAAGAAAGGCAGCCTCGGCATTCCTGGGGGAGTTACACAAGAGACGACAATCAGGGTAAAGTCGCTGACATGGAAAAAAAAAAAAAAAAGAGGACTTTTTCAACAAAAACAAGACTTTCTGCAGGCTTCATTATGGCAAGAAATCAGAAAAACAAATATGAACGTTCAAAAAAATTGAGCATCCAGCTTTCTATCCGTCGCTCTTACCTTTAAATACTACCAACATTTCCGACTCTGTGATTTCAATCCAACTACCTCCAAACGATGCCTGGTGGGTCTGAGAAAATCTCAGCGCGCTACATCACAACCACATGCGATAAGGAGCCTGACACGATTGGCCGATCGGCCGCGGCGGTTTTAAGCTCTCTGGGCCTCGGCCACGCTGACCCCGTATTTTTCACAGAAAAGGCCATTCACCCACACGTTGCGTAATCCCTAATCTCCAGCGTAAATAAAAATGGCACACATAACTTGGGTAGTGGGTCTGACGCGCTGAGGGAGGGAGCCGGGAGAAATTATGCAATGTACAGTCTAAGACTGCACGGAGACGGGAGCCAACACTGGGTCAAAGGGCAGATGGAACAACAGGCAAGGTACCGTTTAGCACGTCAAGTGGCTCCTCCTCCTCTTCTGGTTGCTGTTCCTCCTCGTCCTCGATGCCACCGGCTGCGTCCGCATCGCCGGGAACCAACCTCTGACCTCTTCCTGTTCAAAGAAAGGAATACGATATTCCCATACTGCTCTACTGGCTGCGTTCAGACTGCAGGCGAATCTGCATTCAAATCAGATTCCTTCTCAAATCCGATCAGATCTGACAGTCAAAACCCATCGGTGTGTTTGGAGCTGTTCACACTGAGACGCATCTGCCGAAATGCCATTTGAAACTAGTTCCCCATTGAAGGTGGTTTCAATCTGTTTTGCAAAAATCGGATTTCATGTGATTTGTGAATGTGCAGACTACAAAAGAGCCATCCGGTTTCAGTCTGGATGGGCTAAAAATCAGATTTTGGCTGGCAGTCTGAACGCGGCTCTTGATTCTCCTGATGTCGTTACGACGCGTCTCTTTCAATCTTACCCCAGAAATGGGACGACCCAGACAGTGCGTGGCCGGCTCCAGGGATCCCTGCATAGTGCATTGCTTCTTCCCACAGCTGGTTGGGCAGCAGAGGGGGCGGAGCCAGGTCCAGTCCGGCAGGGGGCACCTCCGGGGCGGGCGCGCATGGGGGCGCTTCATTCTGTGCAGCCGCAGGAGCTGCTGCTGCTGCTGCTGCTGCTGCTGCTGCTGCTGGTGGCTCTGCAGGACTGAGAACATCCTGAGGGGTCTCTGGTGGAGTGGTCTGAATACACAAAGCTGCGTTAGGTGTGAGGCCGAGAGAGAGCAGGGAGCAGGCGAGTTCTGCCTCCCCGAAGCGTCTCCGGGGGAAGCCCTGGAGGAGGGAGAAAGGAGGCAGGGAAGGGTGACGTCCACTGATGTGCTCCACCACGCGTCGCAAAGGAGCGTCGGCCGGGAAGCGCTCACGCACGGACTCACCGGAGGGCAGCCGGATCTGCGTGCGAGGAGGAGGAGCAAAAAGTCAGCCTCGCACCCAACTCACCCACATCAAACTGCACCCCCAACACCTCACCATGAGGATGCAGTTATTGTCCACATTGGTCTGAACTTTGCCTCCGAGCCTCTGGCCCTGAGGGCCGGGAGGAGACGTCTCTGCCGGGCTGCCCTGCATCCTCTCCTGCTGGCTCCTCCGGTCCTCGGCGATCCGCTTCAGCACCAACTCCCGCTCCTGGAAGTTTGGCATGCGCAACAAGGTGAGCTCCGTTGTCGGGCCGGCGAGTGAAACAGTGCGACGGCGCGACAACTGACCTGTTTCTTTTGCCGCCTCTCCGCCCTGGCCTCCTGCGCGACGCGCTGCCGCTGCTGCTCTTCAAAGTCACTCTTGTCCTGTTTGATTCGAGACTCGATGGGTGGCGGCTCTGGAGACAGACTGTCTGAGTGTGACGGTTTCAGCACCAGAGAAGGAGATGCTGCCAAAAGAAGGGGTCACATTTTATTTCTGTTATTATTTCACAATTCTCCGGGACATTCTGGACAACACAGGACAGTGTCAGGCAAAGGTGTCAAAATCTGGCCCACGAAGCAAACTTAAATCACGACTAGAGCCGGCCCGCTGCTATTATACAGCACATGTACCGCTAATACTACAAATCCCAGAATGCTCTGCTGGTATTTTCTGCTGGTATCTTCAATGAACGTCAGACAGGACGTTCATTGAAGCATATTATGAAGACTTCATTGGTTTATTGTGGTAAATTTATGACTAGCCCGTAAATTACTGTAAATTTACGTTTTTATTTATTTTGTGTTTTTTTTTTTTTTAATTTCTATTTTGCCACATGAAGTTATTTATTGTCTAGTATTAAACTTTGGTTTGCTCCACATTCAGGTTGAAGCAAAACTTGTTTAGGTCCATAAAAAGGTTCACTGTTATATCTGGAGGAAGATATTTTTCAACAAATACCAATTTGGGCCTGAGATTTTATCCAAGTTGGACATTTTGGCCCCACTGTGTATTTGAGTTTGGTGCAAGGCAAAGTTCTTGTTGCTGTACCTCCATGTGTCCCTGAAGTGCTGGGCGTTTCTTTGGGTGGGTTGAAGGCGGAAAATGCAGAGTCAGCAGACTGGGATGACTGCTTAACCAGAGTATGATGCGGGTACTGGCCCTGTAAAAGCCTAACAGGGAGGCAGGAGAGCTCAGTATCAACAGTGGTGGTCTTTTACAACCTGGAAAGTCTCTTTTAGGTTTAAATTAACTGAAGAAAATTTTGAATCACTCACCACTCGGCTGCATCTGGAACTGAGAGATGTCCAGCCTGGACAGCTGCCTGGATTTGCTCTTCGGTGAAGCCCATCTCACTGAGGGTGAGGAAAAACTCCCCAATAGTCTGCAAAATGAAGGGAAATTAGAAGAAGAAAAAAGTCCAATGAACATGAATGTTGCTTCTGGTTTCAAATGAAGTTGGCACTGCTGCTTTTGTAAAAACAAAACCGGATGGTGTAATGGTTGAAGAGTCCCCCACCCGCTTGTAAATAGTTAATTTAAAGTGCACAGTTTGTCCATGCAGTTTGAAAATATGTTACTTGTTGTGCAAATGATGCTAATTAAGAGTACACTGTGTTCTTCTAAAAAAAGAGTAATCATTTACATCATGTTAAATTTGGGTTGAATCTTTATTGTATTGAATGGAAGTTTGACAATCCAACATAGGAATTATTCAGTCATAAAACTTTCATTGGTGTGTTTTTATTTGATATGTATTTTTTTAAATCTTTTTTATTTGAAACAAAACAGACTTATCTAGTCGTTCAATTCAGAATCAGAATGTAAAAGTACTCACGGAATAAAAACAAGGAATTTGACTTGGTAAAAATAGCATTTTCTTTATTCTCTGAAAACTTTTAATTAACAAAAAATGTCTGATAGCTATTTTAGATGTTTCCGTCATTTATAAAAGCTGACGCCTTAAATTGAAATTGATCATGTTTGCAAACCCCACGGACACAAAGGCACCGTTATGGAAACGCTACTAATGTTTTGGCTTGGAATCTTGCACGTCGTGTCGTATCCAACTCGCCGTGACTGACGCCTGCTCTCGCTTTAATCTTTTCTATCGCTCAAAGTTTGCTTTTTTTTTTTAATGACGATGCAAATTTAGCAGCGCAAATGTGTGGTAAAAACGAAAGAACAAAACAAACGAACGGGAAAAGTAAATGTCTAGCGGCTAGCACTGGGGTTTGTTGTTGTGCGTCGGCTCCTGTGCGGGTTGTCAACAAACAAGGCAGCAGCAGCAGCTGCTGGTGACGGATAGCCAGCAAGGCGTCTGCGCTAAACCAGCTGCTAAGGCTAACGCTGAAGTGCTACTATTGCCGTGTCGTGCATCTTACCGGGGAGGCCGCGGAACTCATGTCGCTGCGGCTCTGCTGGCTCTGATGTGTCCCGAAACGCTATGATAAAAAGAAACTTAAGTTGACTTCCGGGTCTCGGCCGGTCAAGCCCTGCTATGCTATGCTAGGCTAGCCCAGAACTGACCTCTCCCCCTGCTCCCTCCCTTCGGTCAGGTGATTGACAGAATGTGAGCAGGACGGAAGCCTATCAGGGACAGAGGTGTGGTGACGACTCTCCACGTGCCTGCCGAGAATTGACAACGCCTGGCCGGTCGGGAGCGAGCACGTCCGAGGCCGGAAACTACGGAACGGACGAGCCCGTTAGATTTTGAGTCATTCATTTTTCAAAAGTAGACAAGACAAACTATGGCCCGGGGACCATTTGCGGCCCGCCGAACTTGAAACTATATTAACGAACCTTTTTCATGTTTTCGGCTACTATTTAAAAAAAACACAAAAAACAACTGCATTTCATTCGTTTAATTTTCAGTGTTTAAAGAGTCACTTCAACAAAGAGGACGTGAAAAACATGTTTTGTGGTAATACTTTTCTTCATTTTCAATAGACGTTGAAGCACCATGTTTTCTACATATTCTATGGTATGTTGTTTTCTCCTATGAGGTGGGTCACCAAAACACTCCATCCATCCAACAAACAGGTGAATTTCTATAGGGTTAGTGGCAGCGAGTCACCACTAGGGGCAACCGTGTTCCTAAACGAGATGTGCAATTCATGCGCATAACTGACGAAATGAAGAATTTAATTTTACCAACAAATTAAGGGCTCATAACAAAAAATAATTAGGGCCACACAGCTGCATAAAAAGGCAAACATTTACCTTTCTGTTATCGATAATAAAAACACATGAAAACAATATTTTAGAGCCCAGCTGATGATGGGATGTTGCTGCTTCTTCGGTCAATTAGCCACTTGACTGACTCATTTGTGCTGAACGATTCCGTATAATGCTAGACTCGGCAACGGACAGCCTCCCACTAGTTCGGACCAACAAGGGCTAAAACGTACGGATGATATCCGGTATTTTCTAATTTGTGTCGCCGGACAATCGTAACAGAACGACGCCCCGTCATCGGCAGAAATACGATTCATCACGTACGCAAGCGCAACATTTAGCTCGATGCGACAAGTTGTAGGTAATCCTGACGCACAGCCAGAGGCGCTTCACCCTTGCCTTCAAAATAAAGGCATACAACACCACTCGGAGGAAGATTACGCCAATGTAACCCCGCTGTTCGGTGTCTGAATGTAAACTGTCCATTAAAAGTTTGTCATTTATCAAACTCAAGTTCTATATCGCAAAAGCCCAGCACCATCTTCCCTGGCGTTGGCTTTGACATTTTAATGTGACAAGGTTATACCGGAAGTTGACGTATCCGCAATAAAATGTTGACGCCGGCTGATCGAAGCAAGTCGCACAGAGTTTGAGAGGTGAGTGGCGGACACCGGTAAGTGATTGAGCCCCTAATTTCTCCCGAGACGTGAAGCCGTGAATGAATTGCCCCTTTGTTGAGCCGAGTTGTCGCTTTGGAGCGTTGACATTTTGCGAGCCCCTTTCCCTCCCCACCTCAGACTTGTTTCCCCCGTGAAGGAGGAGGAGGAGAGGCGGTATTGACAGCCAAGCTGCCACACATGCACTCCGACTATCCGTCGGAGGATGACCGCGCTGTGTTTCTCGGTTGTGTCAACTTGCTCGAACCGGGAGGACACGGATGAATAAAACATTAGCGAACACCCACATGTCTCCCGTGGTTTAGTCTTATATTTTTGTATTCACTTTACTTATTTATTAATTTATTGCTGAGAGGTGAGTGTGTAGACAATGGACGGTGTGCTGCTGCTGCTGCTGCTGCTGCTGCAGCACATGCGACAGGAGAGCTAGCGGTCACTCCTCCTCTTCCTCCTGCTGGCACCGAGATGGTCACCGTGGCTCCGGGGCGTCTGGAGACTCATGGCGCGATTCGACCGAGCGCTTCTCCCACCAGAAATAACAACTCAATATTTCTAAAACAATGTTAATCAAATCTTTAAACCGCTAGTAGAGGGGGCGGGCAAGACCCTCGTATATCTCTCATAGTCCTAAATTACCAACGATATTTTACTATTTACAGTCGAGGAGGTCAAGCACTCGGAAACTGGTTCGCTGAAAGGTTCTCGTTTGACATTAAAAAAAATGTTAGAAAAACACTTTTTTTTTAAATTGTTTGTATATATAGTATATATCAATACGCACCCCTGCTGCCATTATGTCTCTGTTTATACTGTTTATACAGACATTAAGTGTAGTATTTCTCTGACCTATACATTTTATTATTCTATTCTATTTATTTTATTTTATTCTACCACCATTCTACCTCCAGACATTTAATATTTTATATATATATATATATATTTTTAAAGTTATACAAAGTAGCAAAGATTGCGATATTCTGGAGCCGGGAAACAACATTTCATTGTCGAAGGAATCACTGCTGTTTCTTTTTTCCAAAGACAATAAAGAAAGTCTAAGACTAAGTCTAAGTTTATATAACACTTAAAACAACCCAACGGTTGGTCTTTTCTGGATGTGAAGCTTTTTGTTGGAATTTCCGATCATGCAACCTACAAAGTGAGGCAATGGACCAAAATAAACAAGCTGCAGTCTTAGTCACTTCTTCATCCACTTGTTTCATCATTATTTCCTGCCCAGTGTGTCGTGAATAGATTAAGCGGATTAAAGGAAATGTCTTTGCACCTCCACCCACATCTGCTTCGTCTGGAGGGTTAGGGTGGCACCTCGCAAGGTGGACCAACTTGAGCGTCTGTCTAATCGCCGTTCAATAGATGAACAATTGATTGATCATTTGAGCCATTAATCTGCTAATGACCTGTCCAGCTGCCGGGCGCTGTAGCGTGGAGGATGCCGATCCCATCCGTCACATGACTAATAGATGTCAGGACGCGGCCTCTGGCAGGATGTTGGGAAGGATGCGTCTCGCCTGCAGACCGGCCGGGGTCGTCTGGACGGACGCACGGTGGCAGATTGGAGGAGGTGTTGTGAGTCTGACTGCTCAGCTCGATGAAAGGCCTCAGCGTGACCTTCTTTCTCGCCTTGCATAACCTGCACAACACTTTCAAGGTCCCATGCAAAGTGAGATTTGAAATGTTTGTATCGTCATCGCGCCTGACCTCGGCCCCTCTCGGATTCCTTTTGTCGACTGACCGCGGAGCTGCGTTCCAGCGACTCCAGGCAGTCCCACCTCAGCTTTTGTTTTCGCTCCTGCCTCGCTGGGGTTTGTCGTGCAGACTTTTTGGCAAACTGATCTTTGACAACAGCCCCGGCTTTTCGTGCGGCAGCGACAAAGCGCGAATGGTCGGGTGAAGGCTCACCGCATTCCTGTCTGGAATTGCTTGGTCATGCAGAAGACAGTGGAGGCAAAGACACAGATAACTTGGATTTTTTTTTTTTTGTCGCAGCATCTCATTTGTGTGTTTTGGTCGACCGTTGCTCTCTGAAATGAAAGATTTTTCCAAGTGTCAAGCTGTTTAAAGTCACTTTTCACACGAGGAGGAAACCAAGAAGGAAGTGTAGAGAGTGATGGAAAACTGCTTAAAGAGATTAGGGATGCTGCAGTTTGTCAGGTCTGAATCACTGCATTGTGTTGAATGGAGCTTTGTCTGGCCACGTTGCAAATCTTTTCAGTTTTTATTTATTTAGCATTAAGCACTTTGGCAATATTTTTTTAGAATTGCGCCAGCGCTACCACCCTTTAAAACCTCTCTAAGCTGTCTGGACTTTGTAGCCTCAGTGGAGCCTCTATTTATACCCTCAACATCACAACAGACGATGAGGCATCCTCGCCGCCCCTCCCTTGTTTTTTTTTTTTTTTTTTTTGCCGTTCTCATCATTTCCCTGGAGGGTACCAGTCTGAGTTCTCATCCATTTCCTCCGTCTTTCCAGAGTCGAGTCAAAATAAGTCATCAAATTGGTCGTTTCCCAGGGAGTGAAGAAATGGCTGAATTGTGTTTTGGGCCCTGGGTCCAACATTGGCTCTTTGTTTGGGTTCTGGGAGCACAACAGATATTTTATTCCCGTCCTCGTCTGTGTGTCGGACGGATAAATACAGTCATTACAAGTGCAGCGAGTAAAAGCCCTGCAATTAACCATGTTTTTTTGTGTGAACACGGCTCTACCTTTTTGTGCATTCTTCCTGGGAGGCCTGCGCGACAAACCTCTGAATGTCGTGCCATCGCAGAGAATATTAAATGTCGGTCGCGCGTATTAGTTTTATGTGTTAGGCATCTGAGCACTCAACACTTCGGTCGCTTGCACTTTAGTACCGCCGACTATAAACCAGCGCACTGCCAGTGGCTTCGTTGGTCTTTTACACGTTTGTTGTAAAGTCAACTGAGGCGAATTGATAAAGCCGCTGTGCACTCTGCCCCTGACTCTTTTATTCTTTGCTTGCAAGGACATTAAAGTCCTTGTCTTAACCACACACCCCTGAAACACTTTTTTTTATTGGAGATGCTGGAGGAGATTGTGCAAGATTCCCAACCTGAAGTCTGAGCGATCCAGTCGCTTTTTTATGATAAAATTCTTTTTCTTCATCACAAGGAAATTATGTTTTCAGAACCTGTAGGTACTTCAGGGCAAGTTAGAATTTTAATGATTTATCTAATTATAATAAATAAGTTTCAAATTACACTGTATGTGTTTTCCATTTTGCATGGTGCACATAAATTGAAACACTCTGTGCTCGCTGAGCACCTACTTTTCTTTTGAGCCATTGCTTGATTGGTCAGTAAAGTTCCTTTTTTTTTCCCACTCGATGACATTGTGCAGGGCTTTGCTGGCCGACTTTAGCAGCCTCTTCAATCCATCTTCACCCACAAAACAGGTGCCCTCTCAGCTTGGAGTGCAGTCACTACTGGCGGGATAAAGAACCAACAAAAAAAAAAAAAACAGAAGCTGGGCATGCATCGCTTGAGTGCAGCTGTTCGCTGCATGGGCCTGAAAGGGCTTCCAGTGTCTCTAGTGCACATAACGAAGGACCGCCTGGCCCGTAATGCTGAGCGAAGCCCGTGGCTGCGGCGGTGGGATCGGGTTGGGCCTGGACAGACGTCGGAAGAGTCGGAACGCGGCCCAGGGACTTCCACACCGGCCGGCTATTTTCGGCCCGGACGCTGGAAGTGCGACGCAGGCGCAGCAGCCAGATCCCCATAGAGATCCATAAACAGGGCAGCTGTCGGCGGGTGCGCTGCTGCCCAGAGGTCAGCCGACGGTGCAGAGTTTTGAAAACGCTCACGTGGACGTGCAGGTTTTTTTTTCCCCTCCAGCGCTCGTACTTCTTTATTTGCTGACCGACGATACGGCGTTTCTGCTTCAGGTAAATGACTCGTCCTCGTTCTTGTTCAGGTGGACTTGTGGGCAGCGGAGATTGACAGGAAGTTGGAGGGAGAGTTTCCTGTTTTGTTGTAGTACTGGAGATTGGTCTCGGTCTCCAGGCCACTTTTTAACGGTCTCGAACTCTGAGGCATTTTTACTGATGAAGCAAAGTTGGTTTTTTTTGAAAATGGTTCAAAATAGTTGGCGAAGCAGCAAAATGTGAAAGAAAATGATTAAAAGATACCTTGCTGAAAAGAGATTTTGCAGTTTGATTTAGAAGCAAACTTGAATCTGCAAAAGATACTGGCCATTTTTTTCTGTTTTGTTGGTATTTTTCTTTGAGATATAAAGTCTTGGTCTTGTCTTTGTCTCGAACCCCAAATGTCTTGGTCTGGTCTCGATCTCGATGCTGTCGAGTCTTGATAATGTCTTGGTCTCAGCTGGTGCGGTCTTGACTACAACACTAGTTTCCTGTTTTGCATGAGAGCTGGGAGCGACAAGTAACATCGGCAGCATTTCTTCAAAATAAACTCCCAGTATGTTTTTTTTTTCATGCTTTAATTTATCGCAATAGTTTGAAGTCTTTTTTTTTTTTTTTTTACTCAAAACCCAAAAGATTTTGCGTCAGATGTGTCTTTTTTTTTTCCCACCCTGGAAAACTGACACATCTTACTCCTGCCGTCCTGTCAACTTCCACAAAGCCGAGAGAAGCGAGGACGTTGTTTCCATTTCGTCAAGGCCGACGAGCGCGTCGCTGAGGGTTGCTCAGGGCCGATGGGGGCGGAGAAAAAAAAATAAAACGTCGTTCATCGGCCTTGCACGCATGAGGTCACACCTCTTTATATAGCCGTCCGCGGTGGATAATGCTATTATCAGCGCAGCGCCGGGATTGACGAAGGCCCCCGCAACGCTTTGAGGTGGACCTTCCACTCTTGTTGCTGTTTCACGCCCCTCCCCCTCCCCAAACTCCCATAAGACACGCATGTGACTCCACAATGGGCCACAACCCTGCGGACAAACAATATTAACGCACGTATACACATGAACGCACACACACACACACACACTCGCACTCTCACACACTACTCTGGAGGCCGGGTCTTTCTTTTAGCCCTCAGGCTCATATAAGCCGATGAGGAATGCGGCTCTCGATGATTTGTCCAGCAGCGGGTCAGCAACTTGTTTAGATCCCCGGGGGGCCGTTCTCCTCCTCCTCCTCGCTCGCTGCAAAAACACAATTAATCTTTTTGCTCTTGTGACTTTAGGTGAGATTAATTTCGTAATAGCGTCGATTTCTCCCGTGACGTAACAAGCTCATTTTGCGGCGAATCGAGCTCGACCCTCTCACCCCACTGCGGAGCTGCTGAGGGATTTTTCACCAGCGTTAATAGATCAGAATTCTAATTGGGAGAAAAAAAACCACAAATCTGCCGCCGTCAAGCGTCGGTTGATAATTAAAGACAATTTATATTTGGCAGCATGTCCCCATTTATCATCCACTTCATACACAGAACACACAGAGATGAAATAAACATCCTGCCCGTATTTATAAACACGTCATTTTTAGAAAGTACATTAACGTTATTCAACCTTTCGACTGAAAAAGGTCGCAAAGTCGTCGGCGCCGGCAAACTTTACTAGAGCACATTTTTACACAATGATTTCATGGCAAACATTAGGGGACATGACTGAAAAGGTAGCTCTGCTCCAGTTTTACCTCCTTGCGTCATTTCAATGCCCAGGTGCTCATCATAAAGTTGCTGAAAATAAAAATCCAAAGTTGTCGTAGCCTCGTTTATTGTTTGTCTGAATTAAATTTAGACCTTTAAAAGCGGAATTCTGTCGGCTAAAAATGCCGTTTAGCTGCCGCAGTAAAGTCTTTAAGGTTCAAACACCTGACGCTAGCCATTCATTGGTCGACCTAGCTTCCGCAGCTGTGGTGGGCGGGGCTTAGACGGCTGCGAAATGGAGTTCACAAATATCCTGTCAGTCAGACGACCTCCAGACACGAGCACAGGCCATCCTCTGAGCTCGCTGGTGTTTGAAGATAAATTTGCATTACCACTAGCCCTTTGTGATGTCACAGGGGTCTTTGCTACCTCCCCCAGAGGAGGCACAACACCCCCCCAGCTGTTAGTTTGTTTTTGTCGCCTTCTAAAGACGCAGAAGCAACCAAAAAACAAATATCAGTTTGAGCAGGAGTGATAGAAGTGTTGTTTTTTTTTTTTTAATGGGAGGCTGTAAACAAAGGGCAAAAACCTGGTGCTGGAATAAATTGATACATATGTATGAATATATATCTAACTGCAAGGTTGCTCTACTGTAGTCTGAGATTAAAAACCAAACCCTGAAAACCTCAGTGGTGCCTAATCTCACGCTGCAGATGTCCTTGCAAACTTTTCCTGACTTTTGTTTTTTTTTTTTTTTTCTTCTAAGTCATTTGGAGAACAGACGCAGGTCGATTCGCGTGTCTGGGCTGCAGCCTCTGACTCAGTGTTGAGTGGGTCGCCCAGTCACATGGCTACTTGTCAGCAGGCTGGAGGAGGAAACATAATCCCGGGGAGGAAGGCTGCTGCTATCAGTGCGTGCACGCCGCCGCGGCAGAGCGCTCAGGGGGGTGGAAGAAGAAGAAGAAGAAGGAGAGGCCGGACCTGCACCAACTCTGCTCTCTTAAATCTCACCGCTCTCGTCTCCCTCTGTTTGTCTTCCATGCATTCTCAGCAGCAGCAGCAGCAGCAGCAGCAGCAGCAGCAGCGGCCAGTTCAGGATTGCCCTACCATGTCTGCGGCGGCTTCTCTGCTGTGAGCACAGAAAGGTACTGAATCTTTTTATCAAGATTTTAACTGAACTGCTCTGTTTGTATGGAGATCAACCTTTGTCTTTCTGTCGTCCATCACTTTAATTCACTTCTCACTTGAATTCGTTTTAAAGTCCAATGACCTGTCGTGAGTTTTCGCCTTCATTTTTCTGCCATTTCGTGTTTTTTTTTTTTCACACACACGGCACTTTTGTCTTGACGTGAGGGAAAGTGCCGCTGACGCAGGCCTTTGACCCTGATAATCTGCCAGCGCAGCTCGCGCGGCTGCACAGACGGGCAAATCACAAAGCGCGAGACGTGCGAGCCATCTCCAGGCCGCTGCAATCATTTCCACGCTCGCATGGCTCCTAATCAGCAGCCTCCTGACGGAAATGACGGCTCTCAAAAAAAAAAAAAAAAAAAAAAAAAGACCTGGCGGTCGGCCCTGGGCAGAGCTGCTCGCTCACTGATTGCCATCAAGTGTTTTTGTCTCTTTCCACCACAGAAATCCTCCAACCTGTGCACCCCGAATTTGACTTTTTGCACTGAAATTGAACATATTCCAACTCCTGGTGCGGAGAGAAGCTTGATATTTTGTGAGACAGAAGGCTGCAAAATCCCCTCCGCTCGTAGAAAGATATTTATTTTTTTCTATTGCATTGTATTTTTGCTTTGTAAACCCAGCCCTCTCATGAAACCCCGAGACTCCGACCCAACCTGTCATTGTCGCCACTTGTTTAGCTGCAGCCCTGTGTGTCTGTTGAGGTTTTTGGCTGTTCGGCTGAAGCTCATATTTCTGGTGAATTTTATCAAAGCGTCCTTTTAATTGCGCTCGGTTTTTCGATACCTGTAGTGGTTACGGTCGCAAAGCCTGTGGTGGAGCCTCCCCATTGCCTTTGTCGCAAACATACTGTTCGGTTGTTGGGCTGTTGTCGCTCATAACACAGACGCGCACACATGCGTACACTGAGAATTGTTGTAGAGACGGTCATTCTAAAGGATTTTAACTATTTATAACTGGATTCGCTGAATTACATTCTCTTCCTCTTTTTCCTTAAGTGTCTTTTCTTCCTTCCGCGTCTGTAAACGCAAATACAACGATCCACATTTCAGGACAATTTGACAGCACCAAGTTTGAAAATATAAACCGAATCCCCGAAAAATAAAGAATAATCCTTCTCCCAGGTTCCGGCCGTCCTCTCAGGATAAACGGCTCCGCTTTGCCTGAACTCGCGGACCGAAGATAAGCTTGAAGGGAAACAAACCTCAGTTTCTCACTATCAGCGATGACACAAAGCGCCACGTTAGTCAGCTGCGTCCGCGCCTCCCAGATAACAAGGTGTCATGTCGATTTTAATTGACCCGCATTCAGATGCAGTTTTGCTGGAGTTGGCGTTCCCCCCCCCCGTCTCTCGCTAGATGAGTGTTTGCGAGTGAGCCGCGTGACGTGCGAGGCTCCCACGCTGACAGGGAGCATCGTAACGTGACTCCCGACTCTCGTCACGGCGGGACCATCAGACGCTCCGGCCCGTACTGGCTCTGCACTGACAGTTGGATCTCTAGAAAGAATCCTCATGTCCTTTTTTTTTTTTCTCTTTTTTTCTCTTTTCCTCTCTGGGCTCCTCCTGAAAGGCGCTCAGACTGTGGTGTTTAGCTTCTTCCTGTTTTCATTCCTACTTCCTCTCAGTTTTTTCCAAAGCCTCGGCTCTGCCGAGTCGAATCTTGGATGGAAAACTTTAAACCAAAGTGGGGATGAAAAAAAAACCCTCCAAACTCGTCTTCTTCTTCTTCTTTTTTTTTTTTTTGGTTATTTTTCACCCAGTCACCCAGCTTTCGGATGACACTGGAAAGTCACGCTGAACTTCTCCCAGCACAAACACGGAGCGCCGTGCCCTGACTTCCTCTTGCACCGTCAGCACTCATCCCTCTCCTTTTGCTCCTGCGGTTATTATTGCGTGAAAGCCGGCTTCCTTTTTCTTCTATTTTTTGTTAAATTTCAGCCCTTTGAGGAGAAAATGAAAGACTTTGCAACATTTCTGTGCGTCACACGCTCGGTGCAAACAGGTGCCTGCAGCCGTCCGGCACCTTTGTGCGCTGACGTGCCTGGAGGAGCAGCGGGCGGTTGGTTCCCAGGCTTTTTCTGCCCGGCGACCCAGGGGCTCTGTAACCGTACCCCTGCCTGGTCGGCCGTGCCTCCTCCTCACCGCTGTGCTTCTAGGTTTACTGAGAAAGTAATCCTCAAAACACGGCCCCGAGCTCCCGCCAGCGCGCTCCTTTCGCCGCCGCACAGATCCCCCCCCCTTCCCCCCGACCGAGCCGCTCGACGTCGGTATTGTGACGACAGCAGCAGGTTGGAGTGTAATTTGGAGGCAGCGCACTGATTACTGTTGTGGCTCAGGCCAAAATGCTGGGCAAGAGTCGCACGCTTTCTCAATTTCCAGGTCTGGACAGGTGACGTCTTTTTTTGTTGAATCTGCGGTCAAGTTGGACTCAAATCAGGTCCTGGTTTATAAGAACCAGCAGGTTCATTGCCACCGAGTTCCTGCCCGCACGCTTTGAAGGTTGCGTTGTGTTGCGGCTCTGCTAAAAGCCGACGACCTGCCAAATATCACTTCAAAACATCTGCAGCTTTTACCCCATCAAACATTCTTTTTTTTCATCTTTCTTATTGAAGAAGAATATAAAATACTTCCAGACGCCCAATTACAAGTCACATTTTTTTTGTTAAATATATACAAATATACCCATACAGATACAGTACAGCCACACAACATATACATACGTACATATAAAAACTTTAAAAACTCTTAAGAGTGTGACAAAAAAATTTAAATAAAGTATAATACAATGACTGCGATGAACTGGCGACTTGTCCAGGTTGTCCCCTGCCTTCGCCCTAAGACAGCTGGGAGAGGCTCCAGCAGACCCCCGTGACCCTGAATAGGAATAAGCGGGTATAGAAGATGAATGGATGAATGAATAATACAATGAACAAATTACCCTTACTTATACATTGCGGTACAGCAACAGGCACACATTCAATTGGGCAATACCCCTTCATGGTCTCCAGTTTGAGAAACAGCATGCTGATACTGGGAGATGGGAGGATATTTAGCAGACTTCCAATGCAACAATAAAGAACGTCTTGCTAGTAAGGAAGTGTCGGCTATAACATCCTTTTGCATAGAATTTAGTGGAAGCGAGGCATCAGGAATCCCAAATATGCCACTGAATGGGCAAGCTTGCAGATCTTCCACGTGCGGATACGCTTCAGAGTGGACCCTGTGAAGAACTTTAGCATCAAACATTCTCAACACTTTGCCTTGTTGTTTGTTTGTGCGTCGCCAGAGTGTTAAAGCCACTGGAGATTCAGGAGTCAACAAGGTCATCGACGTGATAAAGTTTATCGTCCCTTTGATAGCTGCTGTCGCCGAGCCAGGCTGACTTTTACACAGATTCTTTGTCTTGAATGGGGAACTTGATATCAAAAATTCACTTAAACTACTTATGTTTTTTTTTCTGCTTTGATAAGATGGCCAATGCGCACTCATGCTAACACTTTATTTGAAGGTTGAATTGTCAGCGCTGAGAGCTGGTGTTGGGTGGCACGGATGGATGGCGTTTATGATATTTTTCTCACATTTAAAAGGCTTTAATCATGCCGGCCACTCAATATTGCCTGGAGTCAGTGCTGTCTGCCACCCCGAGTCAAGAATTCTCATGAATCATTCACATGAATAAAAAAGGATGCAAACCAACCGTGACGCCGCTCCATCGCTTTAGTGCCGCTTGAGAGAATTTATTTGTTTGCACTGGATTGCTGAAACTTTATTTTTTTTATATATGTGTGTTAACTATTCAATATTTTCTCTTAATTATCACAAATTTGTCCTGTGACTGCTGCTCGTTAGGTCATTAAAGTTCCGGCTGTAAATGACTGCTGCATATTATCTTGTGTTGCTGACGTTACATTTACATTTCGACAGTGACTTCATCGGTCTGTCATGATGTCACTTTCATGTGGATGCAAACTCAATGCAAGACTGAGCAGGATGGTGGTTCTCATTTTGTGTTGTTTGGAGGCGGCTGCCTTTACAAACTGGCTATTGGTTGAGAGAAAGTAAGGAAGTGTTGGGCATCAACTGCTGCTTATAAAAAAAAAACAACCTCCAAATCTGCACAGAAGCCCGGCGTTATCTCGCGCTTATCAAACAGATGGTGAATGGCCTTCTGTGGAGGAGATTAGTGAAGTAGTGCACCACCACTTGTTGTTTTTAGTTGCTGTT
The DNA here is from genome assembly GCA_009823395.1 of Thamnaconus septentrionalis. NCBI lineage: Eukaryota > Metazoa > Chordata > Actinopteri > Tetraodontiformes > Monacanthidae > Thamnaconus > Thamnaconus septentrionalis. The sequence goes on from CM020520.1 coordinate 5,046,322, forward strand.
GTTTTAATTCTTGTTCATCCACAGCATACGATGAGACAAGTAGGCACGGAGCAGCAGATTACCCCCTCACGCTGCCGTACTCTCACTGGGCCCTCGCAGATACGGTATCCCCGTCCTGAATGTCGACCCTGTGTTCCGTCTGCAGGTTATGCTGCCCAAAAGCTGTCTGAGTGCCAGAGAGAAAGAGAAGGGCTAAAGCCGAAACCCACCCAGACCAGCCGATCAACCGATCCCCCCGTCCGTCCCCCCTGCAGCGACTGAGCCATGAGCAGCCCCAACGCTACCAAACCGGCGGCGGCGTCGCTTCTTCACAACGTAAGTCGGCTCCTCAAGGTCACTCTGCCGGCGGCCCACTCGCCGTCTTCAGGTTGTTTTTCTCTCGGCGCCGGATTAGCGCAGCAGCAGTCCCACTTGGCATTTTGTCCAATGTCGGTTTCCTCCAGCGACTATTTATAAATCCAGCCCCACCCCACTGCCAATTCCCTGGCGTCGGGTGGGGGGGGGGGGATATTCCTCGCGTCATGACTCTGGGAGTCGCGGCTCAATTCTTTCAATTACCGAAGCCGTTAGTCAATCCTGTTCACTCTTCATGGAAGACCTGAAACTGGCGTATAAAAGAAAAATAGATTTCACAGTCACAGCTCCTGCTGCTGGAATCAGGAGCTGCGTTCCAATATCACAATAAAGAACTGGTAACAAGCTCCTTAAAACCTCCTAAAAGGTTTTGACGCTCTCATAAGGTGGTTTTTCAGATGTATTGATTTAGAGGTACATCGCAAAAGTGTCATGGGAACACTTCGTAACATTTACACGTCAGCGGACGTGACGTACGGGGTCACATGATCAGTTCATGCCAAGTGAAAATGGCGCGCTATGATTGGACGGAAGCGGAGACGAAGTATTTTTTACAAGCAATCAAAGAGAAAAATCAAACAACCATTCTTGACAGCAGACAAACAACAGCAAACGTACAAAACAAACGATACGCCTGCAAATGGCAATTGTACTTTGTCGGAATTTCTGAAATATTGCTTTTATTTTGCGAAAAACCGTCTTGGAAACGCAGCTAGTGTGCTAAAAACGCTGCCCGAGGGCACCAAGGGTCCGGCATTCCTCAAACCCAAAGAGGTCCTCAGCTTCATCCCGGGTTGATTAAGATGCTGCAGGAGGAGGAAAAGCCCAAAAATCCACCTCATATAGAAGCTCACGGTTCCTGCTTTCCAGGAACTGTCTTAGCTGGAATTCCAGGAGTTCTCCCTCATCTGCCCATCGGTCACACAGTATTTTCACCCTAAACCAGATTTAATTTCGCTGGCCTTGCGTTGCTGAGGAGACGCATTTCAGCTTTGCCTCCTGAAACACCAGGGAAGCTTCTGCAGTTCCAGCACTTTGAGGCACTTTTATGGGACCTGCTTATTGCTTTAACACGTCTGTAGGAAATGCTTTCCCTTACTTTAGCAATTTCATTTTTTTTTTTTTTTTTGCCCAACTGCTGCTTCCTTTTCCACTGTTGCACAACAACAACCACATGGACATTCTACAGTACTTGCATCTGTCCTGCAGTGGGACTGGGATGGGATGGGATGGGATGGGATGGGGGGTCTGCTGGGGGTCATATTGCTTCTACCCTCCCAGGATATAAGCAATATATATGCTCTCCCAGTCCAACCCTGCAGGCTCTGCAGTAGAATGCAGAGAATCTAGGAGGCGGCAGTGGACATGTGGCACCGAGGTGCTCGTGGCTGAAAGATGTGCAAACAGACCAGGAGGCCTCTGCTGTCATCTAGTACTGTGTTGTCTTTTTCCCATTTCCTTTTTTTTATATTGGACAAGAGTTATTCCATGAGTGCTGCAGATAATAGAAATAACAATAGCAATTTAGCGAAATTGTTAATTGTTAATTGTTTTTTTTAAAGGATTCAGGAACCCCAAGGGTGATGAGTAAGGCCTCTGGCTTTCTCACTCTTTTTCCATTTTCAACTTTAAAATTCAAAATAAGATGCAAGTAGCTTTCGTTGTACATCATTATTTAAAATCATTTAGTGCTGTCAGCGTTAACGCGTTAACATCATCATCAACAACAATCTAGAAACCCAAAGGCAGTTGACAAATGCATGGATATGATATTACTTTGAACAGGCAGCAGCTTGCTTCTTCAACCTTGTGTGTCGACGACACGCCCACTGTCACTTTGTGTGTGTCTGTGTGTGTGTGTTCGTGTTCCCTCCATCACAGCCTTGTCCAATACTGTGAAGCATCGCCGGCCCTGTTGTGACATCAGCACTTCCTTCCCCTATCAAGACAACCAGGCCGTCTGTCCAATCAGGAACAATCCTGCTGACTTCTTTTGTCAGGGCTGAATTTTTGTCTGATGTTGTCACCCCCCACCCCTTCTTGCCACTTTTCTGAGAAAATCTTTGGCAATATTTGACATTTACATAATCCAGCAGGTTCCATCTGATTTATGACTTTCGTTTCTCCTCGCTCACGCTCGCTTAACTCTGTGAGTCCACACAGTAACAAAGTGCTGACTTGTTTTCTCACTCACTCACTCCTCTTCATTCCTTTAATGACTCTGCTTTCAAATCAGCGAGATAAATCCGAGCCCAGCCATTGGCCGAGGCCTCCTTTTTTGAAGTGCAGTACAGTACAGTACAGTGAAGATCTGCGCTTCTTTTTCTTTCTTTTTTTCCAAGTTTGAACTCATTAAACTCAAATCCAGAGGTGTTGATTGACAGGATGTTCAGCCAGCTGTCCCCAGAATCAGCTCGGCTTTATTGCCTGTTTTTTTTTTTTTTTTTTACTGCCGCTTGAGAAGACGGTCAACTTGCCATAAACTCTCTGCAGATTATAGTTGGGGTTTGACTGCGAATCTGCCTGTCGGAAGCTGGGCCAAGGCGAGGAGCCGCGATGTTTACTGAGTGACAGTGGCCGGGCAGTTATTGGTCGCCCTATTGGCTGCAACCCGACCTGGTTAATCATTGTCTCCCGCACAATGTGAGCGTGTGTCTCCGTGGGTGGGTGTGTGTGTGTGTGTGTGTGACTGGTCAGGAAGAGTTCACATGATCCAGTTAGAGATTCGCAGGCCCCACGTTGTGAAACGCAGTCGTGTCTTCCTGCTCTTCCCCAGTCATGTGACCAGCTTTGGGCCCACGTGGGGAATCGCTGGCCCTTAAACGTGGCTCCTGCGTTTTGTTTTTTTTCCTTTTTTTTATACTTTGGCTTTCTCTTCAGAAGAAATCTCGTGACCTGCGTGTTGCGGTGTGATGGACTATCTGTATTCCTTGAAGGTGAGTTTGTTTATTCGGCTCGTAGAAGAAGACTGGAACGGCTCCGTTTGCTCACTGTGGGTGTTTGACATTATTCACCTTTTTCATTTTTTAAGACATATTTGGTCACAGAGTGTAGTTTTTTTTTTTTCTTCCCCTCGGACTGCACGTCACCCGACTGGTTGCCCTAGTATATTGAACCTCAGCGGCTGGTTAATGTTCAGCCGAATTTAGTCGCTTTTCAACTTTTGGCTCGTCTGCTTTTTTAGCGAATCCACGACCTCCTTGACTCGTCTCTGAAGCCGCGCTAGTCGCAAGGGTTCAGGTTCCTTCCGATTTTTTTTTTTTTTTTTTTAATTCTCACAGTCACCTTCAGTGTCAGCGTGCCACACTTTGTTTTCCACAATGAGGTCAAGCGGCGTCGTTTTATTGCACCCGACAACATGCGGCGGCGGCGGCGGCGGCTGCTGCTGCTGCTGCTGCCGACCCGAGGCTGCGTCCCGCCTCGTCCTTCACTCAGAAGGTCAGCAGTCTGGGTCGCAACCGCAGATTAAGTGTCTTGACGCCGGGGGGGGGCGGCGCAGCGGTGGAAACAACTTTCGCACCCACCCTCTGGAAATCGGAAACTGTTATTGTTCAGTCAGGTTTCCAGTCATCAAATAGTTTACGTCGCCGCGTGGGTGGGGAGAGGTTTTTCCCCCTGGGGAAGTATTAATGGCATTTATCCCTGATTTTTAATGTCAGGTTGGTTTCACTTTTGAGGCAGGCCAGATGGTTATCAAGTCCCGCTCGCAGCCACCAAACTACTGAAGCGAACTACTGAATATTTGAGCAGCGGCATTGTGTGGACGCACACAGAGGAGCTGATTCATCCACTCATTCGTTCACAAGCCGTGCGGGGACACTGGGACAGCAGTGACCCGGTCGGCCCGCGCCAGTCCATTTGGCTCGTTTTCTCTCTTCCACTTTGTCGTAATGTGACGTCGTTGCAACGTCAAACTGGCTGCCGCTTAAATGTTACCCACGCAGGCGCGCAGTGGCCGGACTGTTTGCCAGCGTCTGTGCTGTTATCACCTCGACGCGGCCGTGCGATGCCAAAGAAGGAATAATATTTCAAACTTTTTCTTTCTCCTTTCGCCGTGGAGAATCTGCATCAGGACGACGTCGCGTTGCGCCGCTGTCAAAAATCAGTTTGTCCGTCCCACTTTAAAGGGGCTGACAAAAAAACAAAAAACAAAAAAAAAACAAAAACGGGGAGCGCGACATTCCCAGCCGGCTTTGCGCTGATCCCGTCCTCATCCGTCCGACGCAAAAATAAACTCTGACATTACAGCCGATGCGTATCGGTTACGGTCAGCGGCCCGCGGGGTCGCCGCCCACTCCGACCCGTCGTGTGCCTCGCAGCTTTTGCACAGATTTTTCATCAGTTCGTCAGACCTTTTTTTTTTTTTTTTTTTATGATGAAGCGAGGCAGCTGGAGAGAGAGAGAGAGAGAGAGAGAGAGAGGCAGGAAATTGAGAGAAAGAGAGGAAACAAAGTGACAGCAGGAAAAGGTTAAAGGTGCCTGTGGTCAAGTGTGGCCACTGGGGGCCTTGAGTGTCACCTGTTGCTTGACTCATGAGACTTTCATCTTTATCTAAACCACATATCATATAATCCACACACACATATATATAAATATATAGATACATATGTTTATACATACATATATAACTGATGCTGAGCGCCGCTGACCTGTCGTCACCCTGGATGTGGCCGAGACAGGAAGCGGCAACAAAATGCCGTCGCATCTTCCAAATCTCAGACTAATTATGGGATGTCTTCATGACTGTGTTCAACCCCAGACATCTGTGTTTGGCTTCAGCCGCGCAAACGTGCCTTTTTGCTCCCGCCCGTGACGATCAGCGGCAGGGAGGGGAAGGGAGGCGCCGGCAGCGCCTGTGTGTGCGCTGTTGTGTTGTTTAGGTCAACTTGCGTCAGAGGTGCGGAGACGCAGGAGACGTCGGCCCGTGATTACTGAGTGACTGTCACGCCTACGGCGCTGCACCACCTCATCACGTCGTCACCCTACTTCTGAGTCCTAGCTTATCTATTTAGTTCATGCTGATTGTTGATTTTCTACCTTGGCAGGCAGCTTCCACTAATGACGGGAATGTTTCTCCTGAAGCGGGTCAGCTGTCGTCAGCAATCGTGCCAAACTTTCTGTTTTGGTTCTTGATTTAAAGCGGCCAATTTGGCACCTTTTTTTAAAATTCAGAAATGTAAATATTTGACCAAAAATGTGGATTTTTCCTTTTAAATTCTGGCCGCACGCAGCCGTAATTAGTGATGCATTGTGAACTGTCTGGTGTGCCCCTCTCATCACACCGCATTCCACCGTGTTTCGTAACCTGTCCAGCGTCGACCGGCCCCTGAAAAGTTGTTGCGCGTCGCCCTTCAAAGCACTTTGGTTCCGAGCAGCAGCAGCAGCAGCAGCAGCAGCAGCAGCAGCAGCAGCAGCAGCAGCAGCAGCAGCAGTCTCGGTCAATATTTAGGCTTCATGCTGCAAAGCGTCGGGGAGAACGAAAGTCAATGCAAGGTTGTTATTTTATTCATTTTTAAATTAATTTTTTCCTTCCTCCTGGTTGTTCAAACACAGCTTGCCCTTCCAGTCAGCGTCCCCCCCCCCCCTCCCTCGTTTCCAAGCCAGAACCAGAGTCTTGTTTATTCTGCCCGGGGTCACAATGAGGCGGGCAGCTGTAGGTGGCAGACTGGCTGATATGGCCGTTGATTAGGACATCAGAAGGGCTTTGATAAGCAGGAAGAGGGAGACGGCTGGTTTTTTTAACGGAGGTGTTGCCGAGGGTTCCGACCTGTCGAGTCGTGATGGTGCGCAGCGGCTGCAGCGGCGGCGAATCTGACTGACTGCAC